>CM061062.1:181712287-182306287 GCA_030762895.1 Sophora flavescens | reverse complement strand
AACAGTTTTGGACGAATTTGGAATTTCTGTTCGTTTTACTTGTCCGATTTTATAAAAATTCTATTTTTACGTCCTCTAAAACATGATTTTTGCTCTCTTAAGTCTTGAACTCAAATTAAACCCAATTTAAAATCTTTAAAACAAGACAAGGCAGTTTATACTACCTTAAAAACGGTTTTTTAAAGAAATGTATTTTCCTCTTTGTTTTGTTACTTTTTATTTTTTAACACTTTAACATTCATATAATAATTATATAACTTTGAGAAACGATATTGTCATGCTCTTTCCCAAGTATTGGCCGAAACCACCCATAGGCAAATGTGAAGATTTCCACTTCACTAATTCACTCATAACCACACATAATATTCATGTATAAAAGCACTAAATCATGGCATAAGTTTCTTTAACACATTAGGCATAATTCTTACCCCTTGATTCTATGGCATATCAGTATTGGTTATTATGCAGTAACAGATTCTGTTATTTGTTACTGCATAATATTCTGTTATTTCTGTTAAACCTTTCCCTTCCTTGTATTGCTATATATAAAGCATTCCCCTCTGCCATGCTCTTAGAGTGATCAAGTCTTAGCTACACAAAGTTACAAAGTGTCAAGTGAGAGAAAGCTAGTTTTACTAGGAGAACTTGGGTGTAATTGGGGCTAAGGGATCAGTGAGATCAGAGGAAGAGTTGAAAGGAAGATCTTCTTCCATCTTGTAATTGGATTGACTCTCGAATAGACTAGATTAAGCTTGTTCTTAGTCCCAGAGACGTAGGCATCGATTTGACCGAACTCCGTCATCAAATCTTTGGTGTGTTCTTTCCTTTATCATCAATCTTTTATGTTCTTTAATTGATTTCTATTTTCTGCATATACTGCGTACTGTCTTAGGTTGTTTTCTGGTTTTCTGGTTTTCTTACAGGGGCATTTACTCGAACAACTGGTATCAGGAGCTTCATTGCAAGGTCCTGGGCAAGATGACGAAATTCGACATTGACAAATTCAATGGAAAGAATGATTGTGCTCTATGGGGGTTAAAGATGCGAGCTATGCTTGTACATTAGGGACTGGAAGATGCTCTGGAAGGGGAGAGAAGGTTGCCAAACACAATGTCTGAGAAAGAAAAAAAAGGATCTTTTGACCACAGTGCCATCATACTGTGTTTGGGGGATAAAGTCCTTCGAGAGATATCCAAAGAAAAATCCGCTGCTGCTTTGTGCAGGTTGAAGCTCGAAAATCTCTACATGACCAAGTCATTGGCAAATCGATTGTATTTGAAACAAAGGGTCTACAACATCAAGATACAGTTCGGCACATCCATTGAAGATCATATGGATGAGTTCAATAGGTTGATTCTTGACCTAGAGAACATTGATGTAAAAATAGATGATGAAGACCAAGCCCTACTCTTGATTCGATCTCTGAATAGTTTATATGAACATCTTGCTGATACTCTTGTCTATGGGAGAGAAACCTTGTCCCTTGAGGAGGTGCAGGCAGCTTTAATCTCAAAAGAGTTGTCTAAGAGAGCTGATAACAAGGAGAGTGACAATGGGGAAAACCTAACTACAAGAGGCAGACCTGACAAGAAAGAAGGAAAAGGAAAGAATCGGGCAAGATCCAAATCCAAAGGAAAATGGAAGTGCTTTATTTGTCATAAAGAGGGTCACTTCAAGAAGAATTGTCCAGAAACAGGAGCCAAGAAGAAGCATTCAAAGGAAGATAAAGGAGATGCGTCAGTGGCTTTAGATGGGTATGAAAGTGCAGATGTGCTAGTTGCTGCAACCTGCCAAACACAATCAGAATGGGTAATGGATTCTGGTTGTTCTTTTCACATGTTTCCCAACAAGCAATGGTTCATCGATTACAAACAGATTGAGGGAGGTCAAGTGATAATGGGAAACAATGCCACATGCAAAGTTATTGGCATTAGATCCATCAAGCTCAAACTCAATGATGGAACCGAGAAGCTGTTGACAAATGTGAGGCATGTACCTGATCAGCATGAAACGAAACTTGATCTCCCTTGGGACGTTGGAGGAAGTTGGTTTTGCCTTCAAAGCTGAGGACTCTTTACTGAAGGTAATAAAGGGCTCTCGGGTGATAATGAAGGGATCCAGGAAGAATGGCTTGTATGTTCTCAAAGGAGAAACCAAAATTGGCACTTCCTCTGTGGCTACTGAAAACGATATAAGCAAGGGAAGCTTGTGGCATCAAAGACTTGCCCATATCAGTGAGAGAGGTCTCCAAGAATTACAGAAGCAAGGGTTGTTGTGTGGTGACAAGATAGAAGGCCTTGAATTATGTGAGCATTGTGTGCTTGGCAAGCAAACAAGAGTAAAGTTCAACACTGCAACTCACAAAACCAAGGACAAGCTGGACTACATACATTCTTATCTATGGGGGCCATCAAGAACTCCATCTCATGGAGGCAACAGGTATTTCATCACCTTCATTGATGACTATAGCAGAAAAGTTTGGATATACTTGTTAAAAAGCAAAGATGAAGCTTTTAAAACCTTTGTACATTGGAAAACCAGAGTCGAAAAACAATGTGAATGGAAAATAAAGGCTTTAAGAACAGATAATGGCCTAGAGTATTGTGGAGAAAAATTCAATGACTTCTGTAAAGACCATGGAATCTATAGAAACAACACTGTAAGGCATACCCTCAAAGAAAATGGTTTAGCAGAAAGGCTAAATAGAACTTTGTTAGAAAGGGTTAGGTGTATGCTTTCTAATGCAGGGTTGTCTAAGCAATTTTGGGGAGAAGCAGCCCACACAGCCTGCTATCTCATCAACAGAAGTCCCTCTGCAGCAATTGAGTTCAAGACTCCACAAGAATTATGGAATGGCGGTCCAGCAGATTACAAGAATCTCAGAATTTTTGGGTGTCCTGCCTTCTATCATGTAAGTGAAGGCAAACTTGAGCCAAGAAAGGCTTGTTCATGGGATACCCTGATGGAGTTTGGTCGCGATGTCCCCACGCGCCAAAAAGAACGAGCGATTATTAAAATAATGTAGTATAGAGCGACAACTCGAGTATCGTCTCTCAAGGACTCTTTAGTGTTGTTGTTATTAACAGAGAATTAGTAAAAATCAGAATTTGGGGGGTTTTGGATTGAGACAAAATAAAGAAAACAAAGCAATAAAAACAGGCAGTTTAAGAGACTAACAAATAAGCTAAAGAACGATTAACCTACTGTTCTTGGTTTCCCACTATCATTGGTTCAAATAAATCCAAGCCCTAAGCGGATTCTAATCCCCTCCCGGTTGTAGCAACAATTAACAATGCAATCACTACTACGGATGTATGTTCCTATTCCCGAAATAACAAACGGGGTTAAGCCCTCATGAACAAACGAACATGAATGAACGCACGCGAAATAACAAACGCGATTAAGTATAAGAACATAACATCACCGAAATGAATCAATACAACACTATACATTCCTGAAATAACAAACATAAACATATAGCATTGCATTGAAAAGAGAAAAGCATACAAAACAGGAATTATAGAACCTCAAGTGTGGTAATGGAAACCAATCACAGTAGATTAATCTAGGAGACTAGCTCTCCATTACAGAAGGAAAACAATAACTAAAGATAAAACAAAAGACTAACTATTCTAAAAACTAGCCAAGAAACTAGCCAAAACTGACTAGCCTCCCAACCCAGCCTAACTATGACTAACTCCTATCTCAATATCTGAATGCTCCTTTTATTAACTTCAACCTCTGCCTCTTAGCTTTCCAAAGCCACTTAATTTGCTTAATTATGAATTAAGATGAGGGAGTTATGTCCACATTCAACTCATAGGGCAGCTGAAACGCCTCTGACTTCACATGGATTAAAGCCCTTCAAAACGGCTCTGTTTGGAATAATGGTCTTCATGAGAGTTAAAGCTCTTTGTTTGATCTTTCATTTGCCACCGGTTTCAGTTCCAACCGACATCTACAGCCCAAGTTATGGCCCAATCTTCATGACCAGTTCAGGTTCCAAAGGACAGCAATTATGTTCTGACTTCAAGGCCCAATGTGACCCACTATACATCCAATTCAGCATCTGAGTTCTTCATGAAAGTTGTTGGGCTTCCTTTTAGCTTTCCTGTTCTGACTCCTGCGTTTCTGTTTTTATAAGAGGGCCGCACGTCACGGCCGTGATGGCCTCTGCTTCAAGTGTACTTCCCTTCTTGCTCTTCTTATTGCCCTGAAAAACAGAAAATAACATAAGTACTTTATTTAACTCTAAATCAACTAAATTAACCTAAAAACACTTTACAGACTCAAAATCTTACTTAAGGACAATCAAGTCTAATTTGGGTGAAAATGATATAAAATTAGCACAAAGCCATGGTCTTTACTAGTTATAAAACCGGTCAACCAGAGGCTCATCAGAGTTAAAGGCTATAGGATTTGGTGCCATGACAAGAGAAAATGCATAATCAGCAGAGATGTCACCTTCCATGAAACTGACATGAACAGATCAAAGCTTGCATTCAAATGCAAGGATACAGCTGAACACCGAGAGGAATCCAAGCTTAAGGTGGAGTTTGATGATTATACAGAAATGGACCAAGCCCAACAGACTGTTGGAACTTCAGTGCAGGACACAAATGAACAACATGATAGAAATTCAGAAACCAATAGCCTGAATGACTATGTACTGGTCAGGGACAGGGAAAGGAGGACAATCAAACCTCCTGACAGGTTTGGCTATACTGATATGACTGCTTATGCACTAAATGCAGCATATTTTGTGGATGATGAAGAGCCTAGATCATACAAAGAAGCAATGAATGGCAAGCATCATGATAAATGGTTCCAATCTATGACAGAGGAGATGGAATCACTTTTGAAAAATCAAACCTGGAGTTTGGTGGAAAAACCAGCAGAAGCTAAGTTGGTTGGCTGCAAATGGATATTCAAAAGGAATGAAGGAATCCCTGGTATTGAACATCCTAGATTCAAAGCTAGATTGGTTGCAAAGGGTTTCTCTCAGAAAGAAGGCATAGATTTCAATGAAATCTTCTCCCCTGTGGTGAAACATTGCTCCATAAGGGTGTTGCTAGCTATAGTAGCACAATTTGAACTCCATCTTGAACAAATGGATGTCAAAACAGCATTCTTTCATGGTGAACTTGAGGAGAAGATATTCATGAAATAGCCAGAAGGTTTTGAAGCAAAGGGGAAAGAACATATGGTATGCTTACTACACAAGTCTCTGTATAGATTAAAACAATCCCCACGCCAATGGTATAAAAGGTTTGATAGTTCTATTATATGTTGATGACATGTTGATAGCATGTAGAAGCATGACAGAAATTGAAAAGCTCAAAGGGTTACTGAAAACAGAATTTGAAATGAAAGATTTGGGGAATGCCACAAAGATGCTTGGAATGGATATTACAAGAAACAAGGAAACTGGAATCCTCACCATTTCCCAGAAAGGTTACTTGGAGAAAATATTGAACAGGTTCAACATGACAGATTGCACATCTGTCAACATTCCAATTGCAGCTCATTTCAAGCTCACTGCAGAAGACTGTCCTAAAACAGAACAGGAAATCATAGAAATGAAGAATGTGCCCTATGCAAGTGCTAGAGGCATCTTGATGTATGCCATGGTGTGCACTCGCCCGGATATATCCTATGCAGTCAGTGTAGTGAGCAGATACATGGGAAATCCTGGGAAAACACACTGGACAGCAGTTAAGCACATTCTTAGATACTTAAAAGGTTCCAGCAACATTGGTTTAGTATATGGAAAGGATAGACAGAAGCAAGGTGGAGCTATAGGTTATGTGGACTCGGATTTTGCTGGTGATAGAGACAAAAGGAGATCACTAACTGGATATGTATTCACTTTGTTTGGGAACACCATAAGTTGGAAAGCAACACTCCAACACATTGTTGCTTTATCAACAACAGAAGCTGAATACATAGGAGTAACAGAAGCTGTTAAAGAAGCCTTGTGGCTGAAAGGCTTGGTGAATGAGTTAGGAATTGCTCAAGATAATATCCATGTGCTGTGTGATAATCAGAGTGCTATTCACCTCTGTAAGAATCACACTTATCATGAAAGGACAAAACATATAGACATCAGGTTATACTGGATCAGAGATATCATTTCAGATGGTATGGTGCAGATCAGGAAAATTCACACTACTGAAAATCCTGCAGATTTCATCACAAAGGTTGTTTCTTTGAACAAGTTTAGGCATTTCCTGAACTTGTTGAAGATTGGAGACTGCTGATCAAGTTTGGTCAAGGATAGCACTTCTTAATTCTAGTCTTGTTAAGAGTCAATGTAGAGATATGCCAAGGGGGAGATTGTTGATTCTATGGCATATCAGTATTGGTTATTATGCAGAATGATTCTCATTATTTCACATCGCATAATATTCTCATTATTTCGTTAAACCTTTCCCTTCCTTGTGTTGCTATATATAAAGCATTCCCCTCTGCCATGCTCTTAGAGTGATCAAGTCTTAGCTACACAAAGTTACAAAGTGTCAAGTGAGAGAAAGCTAGTTTTACTAGGAGAACTTGGGTGTAATTGGGGCTAAGGGATCAGTGAGATCAGAGGAAGAGTTGAAAGGAAGATCTTCTTCCATCCTGTAATTGGATTGACTCTTGAATAGACTGGATTAAGCTTGTGCTTAGTCATGGAGACGTAGGCATCGATTTGGCCGAACTCCGTCATCAAATCTTTGGTGTGTTCTTTCCTTTATCATCAATCTTTTATGTTCTTTAATTGATTTCTATTTTCTGCATATACTGCATACTGTCTTAGGCTGTTTTCTGGTTTTCTTACAGGGGCATTTACTCGAACACTACCAATGATCAATTAAGCCATCTATAATTTTTCCTAAGCAAGCATACATCAACTAAGATATAATCCATAAATTTCCATCACACAATATACACCACATAATTATTACACAAAATCCTCTTAGAGGCTCACACTTAGGATTTACAAGACCATATACACATTAATTAAACCACCAACATATCTACCCTAAGGTAGGATGATGGTAATATCCCCTATACCTTTTTTGATCACTTGGAAAATCAAGCAATAAGATGGTGTTGTTCACCTAGGGCCTTACGATTTTGAACACAAAACCTAGCCAAGAATAACCAACATGAAAACAAGTTAAAGAATGAAGAAAACCTACTTAACCCATTTGGTATAGGGTTCGGCCAAGTCATGAAAAATTGTCTAGGGATATCTAAATTTTTCAAGCTCTTGGATCCATGATCCTAGAGTATTAGAGAGTTAGGAAAGATTATCATACTTCAAAAATTTGCATCCTATGATTTTCTAGAATTATTTGAAGAAAATCCAAGAAAATAGAAGCACAGGATCCTTGACAAAAATTGAATGGAATTAAATGATAAAGAAGGTAACCATGATAATAGTAATGAGGGTTTACCTTTATTAGATGATAAAGAAATGAAGAAATTTGATCAAAGCTTCAAGCTTTTTCAACAATGGAAATCTAGGGTTTTTGTGAGAGAAATGGATATGAAGAAACTTGATGAAGTGAAAAATGAATGACCAACTGCTTGTATGGGGAGGGAGCCGTGTAGTATGGGGGGTATTTTGGTCCCAAAATGTTTGGACAAAGTTGGAATTAGAATGAAAGGTCAAGGGCTTTTTGGTCATTTTCTTAAGGAGGTTAGCTAAATTTTTGAAACTCCATCATTGCTTGGTGAGTCATGTCATCCATGACTCATTGTTCTCGTCTTTTAGCGGGTCTCTGTAGTTCCGTATCTGACTCCATCGTTCACCCGATTGTTAATTCGCCTGAATAAAGTATAATACATTATTTTATTTTTTTGAAAATTTCCAATACATTCCATCTCGTTGGAAAAGTGATAAGAATCGAAATTGTTTCGTTCTCGGGTCAAAGTTAGGTTTATGATTAGTAAAATTTTACCGTCAGTGAAAACGCAGACCGGGTTCTGTCTGAATTTTAAACCTAAATTTTTACCGTAACCTTCTACCATAAGGTAGAATATAATTATGATTTTTGTTTTATCAAAAATCATTTTCTAGGTTTCAGATAAAAATATAAACATATATAATCTACCGATATTGAAAAACAGTAAAAATGGGATGTTACAGTCATCAAGAGGACGAAACATGTGAAAACCAAGCAGCATTACACATTGCTGCAAATCCCACTACATTGTGAAAACCAAGCAGCATTACACATTGCTGCAAATCCCGTTTCCCATGAGAGGACGAATGTGTGGAGGGATGGTAAGTGAAATGCAGTAGTCTCCTTTTCTGCACTGTGAGTGAAATGCACAAGTCCCTTTGGAACCACAAACAAATTCTCCAGGTTGTGGTGTCTGAGTGAAGAGTTTATTTGTTGTGTCCACAAACCCCACTTGAAGGGAGCCCTTAAGAACAATGGTTAGGTCAGCAGAACGAGGATGAATGTGTGGGGGGATGGTGCTACGAGGTTCTTGTTGAACGGCAAAACATGATACACTTTGTCCCTTGAGAGCCGGAAATGTTCAATTTATAATATATATTATGCTTAAGTAGAAAAATTAATATCTGTATAATGTTCAATTTTTTTCCCAAATATTTTGTCACGATATTTGAAAAATTGTTAACTCTATTTATTTTCTTTATTTATTTTCTCCAACATTTTTATTAATATATTGAATTGATATCATTTTATTACTTGTTGATTCCTTAATTCTCCTATTTATTGGTTTTTACGAGCCTTTATTATTTTGTTAATGGTTTTGATGGGGCCATTTGTTGTTTCTTTGAAAACTAAAGACTTGAATTGTTCATTCTTTTCCAATGTGCAACATGTGCTAATCAGTTTTGAGGAACGTCTCTCCTTAATTGCCTTTAAACAATTATAAACAGGTTTTAGAAGAATACAGTGTAATTATTATATAATAGAAAGTGTATTAATTTTTAATTAATTATAAAAATAAATATTTCATTATATATATATATATATATATATATATATATATATTATGCTTAAGTTAATGTATTATATCAAAGTTCATTGACTATAGACGGATTTACCGCAACATAGATAATGAATCCAATCTCAGACTGATTCGTTATAATGGTTATTTTGGTCCTTACAAAAATCCTGAGTCTATATGTTTTGTTTCAAGTTTCATTTCCTGTTTTTTTTTCAATCTGAAAAGGAAGCTAGCAAATATGCGCCTGCCCTATTTTTTAGGGGAACTAAAACAAATCTTATCCTATTGGTAGACGAAAATATTCATTAAACCTTTATTTTATTATTATTTCATAAAAAACTATTTTTATCCTATTTTGAGAGTTTATTCATAAAATATATTTACAAAATGTTTTAAATTAAATATTAAAAGTAAAATAATATAGAGAGAAAAATGTTAAAAAATAAAAATAAAAGAATTAAAACTCAGATAGATAAAATAAATTGTTCACAACACAATAGAAGTAACATTGAGTACTGATCCAACATTATATTATTTCACCAGAACATAATTAATTGTGACATAGAAAGAGTTGTTAACCTCAAGAAAGCAAAGGTATTAAAACAACTTTTACATAATAACCAATGGATCGATCGTACCCTTGAGGCTTAGGAAGATAAGCCTTTCTTCAAAGCTTTAATGGTGTTAACATCAGTCCTAAAGGAAGAAGCCAAGATATGATCATCAATGGGGGTGTGGAGTTAAATATATTGAAAGGAACCACAATAACTCCAGGATAGGCACTACTAAATGCAGCCAAGGCTTGAGCAGTCTCCTTTTCAGCATTGTGAGTGTAATGAACAAGTCCCTTTGGAACAATAAACAAGTCTCCAGGTTGTAGTGTCTGAGAGTAGAGCTTATTGTTTTGGTCTATAAACCCCACTTGAAGGGAACCTTTAAGAGCGATGATTAGCTCCGAAGAACGAGGATGAATGTGTGGAGGGATGGTGCTACCAGTATCTTGTTGAACAACAAAAGTTGACACACTTTGTCCATCAAGTGCTGGAAATGTTGCCTTGTCTGCCAGCAATATCTTGAAACCTGAGGATTGTGTACCTAGTATGTCACGGAAGGCATGAGAGGTGAAGAAGTTTGCATCAACGTTGGTCACATTGGGAGGGACTATGTAATCAGATACAATGTCTGGATCACTAGCAATTGTTGTTTGCACAATGGCAAGAGCATAGATGATTAGTGACAGGAACTTAAGGGTAGTACTAGAATGCATGGTTGTCATGTTATTTGAAAATGTTTGTAACTTAATTGGAAGATGGAGTGCTTCACCTTTTGCTAGACCTTTGATTTATATATTTTTTTTAATTTATCACTTTAGTTATTGTAATGAACTATAATAAATGCAGATTTTATTATATACTAATAGAAATAAAAATTGTGCATAGATTTTTAATAAATTGTAATCAATACTTATTTTATTATTATATTTTAAAAGGTCAAATTACCTGAAGATGAAAATAATGATTCTATCAATTAATTATCAAATTAACTTTTAGGAATAATTAATAGGAAAAATTACGAGGAGAGGAAACTTTATCATATATAACAGATATGCTACCATGATTACAGATGGATTTATTCTCTATTTTTATTTCTCTAAATTATTTTATGTTTTTACTTTATTAAATATTATTTTATTTTTATTTTTCCTACCTTTCAAAATATATTTTTATATAAATATTTTACCAATAGAAATCAAAATTGCATTAACTTTTAATAAATTTTAATATAATAAGTACAAATTTTAGATCTGCTACTATAATTATAGATGGATTTATTCTAAATTTTAATTTCTCTAAATTATTTAGAGTTTTTACTTTGTTAATTTTTCTTTTATTGACTTTTAAGGATATCATAGGCACATTCAAGACTAAATAATGTGTGGGGAAAATAATTATGTATTATTTGAAAAAATATATATACATTAAAAATTAAAAACATAATAATATAGCAAAAAAAAAAAATGATGCCAATTTAATATTTTTGTTATGACACAGAGGCTTAATAAAATTAAGTATTCCTCTGACATGAGGAAATATTTTCAAAATTTAACTTATAACATCAGTAATTTAAATGTAAAAAAATCCGTAGGATTCCTTAAAAAATAGAGAGAAAATAATAGTAAAATAAATGGATAATAAAAAATACTTTAATGAAGATTTTAATATGATGAGAGAAATTTTGATATGATATATATAAATTAAAAAAAATAAGATAAGTCAACATTATTGTATGGGGATATGATTCTTAGTATTCAAAATTCAAAGGGTCCACGTGCTGGTGTTATCTTGGGAATTAAAAGCACTCATAATGGAGTGGAATTAGTGATTGATGAAAAAAAGCGGCGTCGTTTTGTGCTGGAAGATAGTAACAGGGGTGCAAGCTCTGATAGCCAAGTGGAATTTCAACTTACTGATTGGGGGTAGGGGTCGGGGTGGGGGTGGTGGGGGGACCAATGATCATCTGCCTCATGATTTTTCGCGATCTTGCCGCTAGCCAAAGGCATCGAGAACGGACGAGTCATCGGGAGCAAGATGGGCATCGAAGACGGCACCGAGCGGCGCGTCCTCATGGACCGAGCCAGATCCACCGGGTCTGAATCCCAAGTGCTAGTACAACATCTCCCTCTCCCTCTCTAGAGCAGCCACTCTCTCCGCAAGCTAACTAACGAGCCCGACGTTGAAGTCGGAGACAAGTCCTCTGACGTCCGGTGCATGGCCATGTACTGATTGAGAAGATGGTGTGGCAGAGGCCACATACTTATCTCCCAGGGCTCCCAAACCATATACATTGCCCTTCTTGTTTCTACCACCAATCACCTCCAAGAAAATGGCATTGTCAGAGGCAACAAAAGGCTCATGTCCCTAACTAATGGCCTATCTCGGTGGCGGTGGAACTCGTCCTGCATTATAAGACAATATAAGTCAGCATCTGGTCTGGGGGGAAGAGAGAACTGAATATAATTAAATAATGTAATGATAGATTTTAACTTACAGCAATCTCGCTCGCGTTCCCGACCCACTCCCCAGTCTTGCACTTCTTGGTAACCTTCAGTACCTCATATGCAGCGGGGCACCTCTGCATCTTGATCGTCTGCATATATATTCAATGATAATAGTTAAGCTATTTAATGAGTTTACTTAATTGAAATTGAAATATAAAGTTTACTTAATTACCAGCTTATCATGATGCTTCGTGATGGGCACAGACCCACCCGTGTATAGAGGAGCACCGGAATCTACGGCTCGGTTCTGCTTCCCGATCGCACTCCTCTTCAAGAACTCTTCATCAGTTGCCCAATAATGACGCTGCCCTCCAAAACCTTGGGTGTAAAAAAGTTCCCCGAAGATGAACCATCGCAGATCTTTCCCGTAAAATTCTTCACAACAAGGGATCTGCGATGCTCAAATGTGGCTCGAATCGCAGCCTCATCCTCTGGGCGCCACCTGTAAGAGGTATGCATGACATATAAGACATCATACCACAATGTAATAATAAAAACAATAAAAATTAAATTAAGCACTAATTAAGTAGTAATACTTACACCAAACTAGTGTCGGAACCAGTGATCCTGGAAACCCGTGGGGATCTTCGTCCATGTGACCAAGACCAAATAAGCAACAAATAAAAATGAATAAATAACTTACTCAAGTTTTGCATATGGGTGAATCCATATGCGCGTGTCCGTGGGTGCAGTCACACATGAACCCGATGCCCCCCCGAGTCAGGTGTCAGAGGGCGGGTGGCACAACAGTGGGTGATGGAAATGCGGTAGATGAGCCCACACCATGTCTGGCCTGTAGCGGATGGGGTGGTGGTGGGGGTGGGTGTTGATCTCCCATGACCACATCCACGCCCACGGGGTATACGACCCCCACGTCCAGCATCGTCAGCTATCTGTCTAGAATTAAAAAACAAGTGAGACATGAAGTATCTAAATATGCATCATAAGCAATAAGTGAAACATAACAATTATATATCATAACAAATATAAGAAAAAATAAAACATAAAAAAATTACAGATTACCTACCTGGAATCTCTATCACTAAATTCACCCCCATTCTCCTCATCATCGGTTGAGACATATGTTTCCTTGCTCTATGCAGTCAAGTCATATCGAGTCTCCAACTACGTGTTAATTACCTCGTCACCAGCCTCAGCATTATCAAGAATGCCCTGGTACTCGTCCGGGTCAATTTGCAACTTTATTTGGATCCCGTAAACTTCATGGAGCTTCTGTCTCAGGTTGACTTATCACATTATCGGTGATCGCACTATGTGCCTTTACCCGAATAACACCCAACTAGTCTTGATGTCCCTCGGGACACGGGGTATAATATACTTGCTCCGCTTGTTGTGAAAATATAAATGGGTTGTACACCTGATATCTACGTGACTTCCTAACTTCTACAGTCCCATACCTATTGTCAACTTTTGTGCCCCTAGTGGGAGTGTTATTGAACCATTCACACTTGAATAAGACTAAGTTTTTAGTGGGATTACCCGAATACGATAATTCATAAATATCGGTTAATATTCCAAAAGAAATCCTCTAATTGACCGTTGGTCTGTCGAACACAAACGCCAGAATTCGAAGTTTTCATGCCTTGACCCCATCGACTTGTGTGAAACTTATATCCATTTATTATGTAAGTCTCAAATGTGAAATAGACAACTATAAACACGAGAAGGGGGTTGAATTGTGTTTATCAGAAATTAAAACAAAGTTAAAAACTTTTCGCACACAGAAGCTAGGTTCCGACAAGTGTGAAAAACATTGCACAGACAGGTGACCTATTTGGTGTGATTTTAACAGAAAAACACACAAGCACACAACTTGAAACTAGTTTGATATTCACACTTTAACCCTTTAGTTAGATAGAAAATAATATAATCAAAGAAACTAAAGAGTTTAAGGGAAGAGAGATAAACACAATTATTTATCCTGGTTCACCCTTTAACACTAGGGCAACGTCCACACCTTGGCAGCACCAAGTTTTCTCCATTATAACTGATCAGGTTACAGACACCAAGTATTCTTTGCACACCTAGCCTCTTCAGGCTCCAAAACAAGTATTCTTTGCTCACCTAGCCTCTTCAGGCTCACTCAGGTTTGTTTGAGAGAATGATTGTAATTAATACAATTTGCAAGTCTTTCACTAACACTCAGAAGAGTGAATTAAATGTAAGCTTACAAAGACTGCGTAATAACATCAAATGATTGAAGAATATAGATTGAAAGAATGAAGAAATGAATGTGCAGAGTAATGGCTCTTTAATGCTGTGTGTTCTCTATCTTCATCTTCAATGACTTCTGTATTTATAGCCTTCAAGCATTTAAGATCCGTTAGAGACATTCTTTCAAATGTTGGATTCAAGCAGAGCTCCATTAAATGCAATAGAGTCATTCTGGGCAGCCATTAATGAAATAGGAAAGTTGGTTGTACTCTAACAAGTGGGATCGGGGCTTTATGCATCGTGTAGTAGCCAAATCAGAGTTGTGCAGAATGCTTTGGTACTTTGCAGAGCACATTTCCCTTTTCGTGTAATAATCAGGAGTACTAAAGAATAAAGCATATTGGAGACATTCTTTAACTGGACTTCGTTTCTGATCTCCTAGGTTGCTTATGAGAATGACCTTATGATTTTCTTGATAAGCGTGAGAGAGAAAGCTTCAGAGCCTTCTGTATGAAGGGACGGCTTTCAAAACCTCTTTGTACTTGTGTTCCTCATCGAAGGATCACAATTGAGTGTGAAGGCTTCATAGAGAAAAGTTGAATCTTCAATGCAGATAGTCAACATCCCAGTCAGTAGACAGATTGACTTTTGCTTCTCCAGACAGGTGGTCATTTATATAGGCAGACAGGTGAGAAAGTGAATTCTTACTATTGTGATCTGCACACTGGATAGACAGGTTAGAAACCAATATGAAGGTTAATTAAATCATTAGCAAATGTTTAGTTTCCATCAAAACTTAGAGAAATGCACATAAGACATTTTAGAGACTTAACAATCTCCCCCCTTTTTTATGATGACAGACATTTAGATGATTTATTGAACCTTAGAAAATATCAACAGATAAGTCATACAAGATTCAGACATGTTGAGATTTTCTTAACTAGATAGGTTGTGCAGACAGGTGCACTTAGGTTCAATTCATATTAGGAGTTCTTAAAGCACATAATCAGAGAGAATATATCAGTTAAGAGTGCATTTAACTTAGAGTTATCTGTGCATTAATTATGATAGGTTATGCAGCTCAGACAGGTCGATTTTAATCATTTTTAATTTAATTAATCATCTTAATCCTATTTACTTTCTCCCCATTTTGTCAACAACAAAAAGGAAACAATTATAATGCAGAAAAAGCATAAGACAGTAAAGATATAAGATAAAAGATATATTTCATTCATCATAAGCTTTGTACAAGGTAAATTCTAACTACTGAGGCTGACTGAAAAGTAAAAACAGAGATTCAACTCTCTTTTCTAACAACAGTCTAGCATGCCTCTCTTCATCCAGCTGTCTTCTGGTTTCTTCTTGCTGAGCTTGAAGCAGATTGAAGCTATGTAGATCCACCATCTGAGTAGTGGGGGTTCCTGCGAACAAGCTAGATGATATAGCAGAAAGGTCTAATTGCTAGGGCAAGGCCATACTGGTGGTGCCTTGGGCACAAAAAAAAGTGAAGAAATACGAGGGAAGACACACCGATGAAGGGTTCTATAATAAAATAAAGGAAGAAAAGCAAGTTTAAACAAAGGTCTGATTCTGACATAACCAGTCTCAGAAGATGAAAAGATAGAAGACAATATTTTAGATAGAGACAGACGAGTAACTCTAATCCGAATACCTAGACACAGAAGGTAACATTACAACAGAGGCATGGTAGTGAGTTCCTTTCAATGTTCTAATGAAGATGACTATATAGGGATAGAAGAAAATCTCTTTACAAGGGTTAAGAATATGAGGTGTAGGAGAGGGAATGACAGACAAGTTAGAGAAGCTTGCAGTCATTAGAGATTGCAAGTCTGACACAAAAAGAATTGATGATATGCCAACTTGTTCTTTCGGAGTTGCATCCCTATGAACTACATCGTGTAATCGACATATATCAGTTACTACATCATAAGATGATGTTTGAGTTTGATGATAAGAGACAGGTGAATGAGGTGGAGACATATGTGAAAGGGGTTGGACAGGCAAGAGAGGTGGAGAAGAGACAGGTAGATTTAGGATACCTTGTTGGAAGGGAGAAGATGGTGCAGGAGAGGTGGATGGAAGGACCACTTGGTTTTATGACATCCTTAGCTTCTTCCATGGCAGAGGAGGGTTAAGGGGACCAATCTCAGGATAGACAACTGTCTGTGTCCCAACAGACAGGTCTTCAGCAGTTGCAGCAACAACTTCAACCTTTGTAGCTTTAGCTTCTGCAGGCACTTCTACCATGTCAGCAATTGCCATAGAAGGCATTGGGTATCCAGACCTCCTCTTTTTGGGAATAGGTCCCAAAATGAGAGTCTTCTTCTCCTTGGGCTTCTCCAAGGGACTTGCCTTCTTCTCCCCCTGAGAAGGTGCTTCCTCTCTGCTAGGTACAGACACAACTTGCCCTTCCTTAGCAAAGGTCTTCACAACTCTTCTCTTTTTGCTTGGCTGAGCTGACTCAGCTTCTGATGCTTCAGTCTCCTTAGTCTTCCTGTCGGGAGATAGCTTTTTCAGTTTGAACCTCAAAGGTTCAACTGTCTCACTAGTTTCAGCAAACACAGATGGTTTCTCCAAAGCAGGCCTCTAGTTTTTCTTCTTCTTCTTCTTCTTCTTCTTCTTCTTCTTCTTTAGAGGGATACCTTCTTTGTCCATCATAGATAGATTCTTCCTGTCTATGAGATGGGACATATCGACAAATTCTCCATCAACAGGAACAAATAGCTTGTTCCAGAAGAGTGTTGTCAGCAGCATCCCATAGGGGAAAGTCTGCATGTTAGGCCTCTTGATCAGAGACTCCAGATAGATGAAGATCAAATCATTGATTTCCACCTTGATCTTATGAATGAAGTGGTACAGGGCAAACATGTCCATCTTGGTTACAATGTCCCTTGAGCCTTTCCTAGGCATCACACACTCAAGCAGTAGCTTGTGCATGAACCTGCACTTCACAACCATGTTCACAGGCTTCAAATTGTCTAGGTTGGGGACACAATACAGAGCAATGTTCACAATGTCTGTGTTGGGAATTTGTGAACCAAACAAGCAGAGCGGAATAATTCCCACCAAGAATCTTTGCGAATGGTCATGGTTCATGTTTCGAAAGTTTACCTCTTGAAGCACAGACCTTTGATTTGAGTCGCTACAAATCACGAGCACTGCACAAACCAGTAATGCCTCTACGTAGTCCACACGAACAGATAAACACATCTCACGTGTTCAATCAGAATGGCACCTCTAAGCACTGCTAAGTGCGAGAGGATACGCGGCGGTATATTTTTTTCACACGCAAACAATGTATTGTCCTTATTAATAATAATACTTGACTATGGATATTTAAGAATAAAGTTCTCTTGATTAATAGCGTCTCACTATCAAGTCGTATACTTGATATTCTATTAAATAGATCTTCCTATTCTAAGGACTTTATTACATTTAAACAAACAACATAACAAACTGAAATGCCTCATATAATAAATAATAGCAAGATACAAAATGTAAATCCAAAGGAAAAACATTAGCTTCTAGGGCTTACGCCAAAAATCTCTGATTATCACTAGTGCAGAAAAGGGATTCCACATAGGTTATTTTTGGCTTTTCACGTCGGTTTTCAAACTGATGTTGAAATGACCGATGTGGTTTATTGCCACTTTTCACATCGGTTTTAAAACCGATGTTAATAGTATATTTTTAACAGTGGTTTTATCTCTAACCGATGTGGAAAATTAATTTGTCAATTAGTAACCTATTGGAAATTTCACTTTCCACATTGGTTTTGCCAAAACTGATGTGAAAATTTCACTTTCCACATCGGTTTTATATCGATGATCTCTCGATTGAGATGGAAAAGCCTAAGTATATGTTTGGATAGCTGGTGAGATCTAGGTTCCTTAGCCTGTGAAATGGCCCCATTGTTATCACAGTAGAGATCAATTGGGTCCACAATGATAGGAAATGTTCCAAGCTCAGTAATGAACTTCCTGATCCAAACAACCTCCTTTGTTGTGAGACACACCATTGTGCCCCTTTGTGCCATTAAATTAAAACCTTATTATTTATTTACTTAATCGCACCCTTATCGTTAAAAATATGTAAACATTAAAAACTTATTTACTAACCATATAACTTCTGCAACTTAAACACACCAAAGTTATAATATATAAATACACACATGTCTGTCCATTACATTACCAAAACACTGTTTAGGGTATCCTATCAGTAGGATCTCGCACAGGTATTTAGTTATACAAACTGCTTATAATCAGCGAAAAATAAAACATCTTACAAGACTCACTGGCCTTAGACACTAACTATATTGCTGGAATCCATAGCTTGTCCTCCCGCCTCTGGTTCAAATGGAGTTCCACCTAACTCCTCAGCAACTGGTTCCTCCATCGGGTCTTCTCGTACGATCACATCAGAAATAAAATACAACACACACAAAGATATAGGGGATAAGAAACATTTCTATCATCAAAAGCGGAAAAGAGTCATAGCATATCATACAATAAATGTCACAGACAATCAACATACATAACTAACAAATCATCCTCAAATTAATGTGCCATCTTCTACCCCAATCTCACACAACTACACTTTTATACTGACGTGGCCACCACAAATCCTGTCACACATTCCTCGTTAGGAATGTCTGTTAGTCGTCTAGGTGACGCGTTTCCAATGCCGATGCACATTCTCATCCATGGTTTGACCACCTATCCAGAAGGTTTGAACAGTCTTTCAAAAATGGGGACTTCTAATTCATCAGTGGAAACCACTGGTTTTTCCTCCTTCTGCTCAACAGCAGGCTTCTTCTTCTTCTGCTTCTTCTTCTTGCTGTCTTCCTCCTCATCAGCAAGAGGGATTCCCTTGATGTCCATCATCGACAGTATCTTCTTGTCTATGGGCAGTGACAAGTCCACAAAGTGAATGATGAGTGTGATTTCACCTCATCTTTGTCTATCATTTTGCATGCATTTTCATATAGTTTAGGCATATTTAATTTGATTTTTGGTTAATTTTCCTTTGGAACGGGTAAGGCGGTTTTCGTGGTGTTGTTTTGCAGAAATCAAGGGTAAAATGCTCAGGATCAACCATGATGGAGTTTGGATGAAGAAGGCGCTTGAAAAGTGAATAAAGTGAGCCAAACAGAGCCCATCACGGCCTAGCCGTGATGCCCATCACGGTCATGATCGAGCAAAACTAAAAAGGAAGAAAGGCTGAAGTCAAAATCTGTCACAGCCTGGCTGTGATGTCCATCACGACCGTGACCAAAAACCCCCACAAGTCAGAGACCGTCACGGCATAGCCGTGATTCCTATCATGGCTGTGAAATGAAGGCTCGCGTCGCGAGCATACTTTCGCGTCGCGAAAGTTCTGGGACCTATAGGATTGCCAAAGGCAGAAGCCATCACGTCCTGGCCATGATGGCCATCACGACCGTGACGGGCATTACTTGGACCTGAAGCAACTGAATTGGATCAGATTTTGAGTTAGATTGGGATTCCAACATCCCACATCTATAAATAAGGACCAGACAGAGGCAGAAGACACATTGGGACTTTTGGGGTGGACTTGGTTGCTACCACTTAGGCTACATTTTAGGATCTATTTTCTTCTTCCTCCTCTCCACTCTGATTTTGTATTTTCATGATGTTGTCAACCAAGCTTGTCATCTCCATGGCAAGGCTTGAGTAGTAGCTTAGTTTCTAGGGATTAGGGCTATGCCCAGGTTTTGTTTATGATGTTAATTTGTTGTAAAATCTTTGTTAATTACGATTTTATTTTAGATCTGATTTCTAGTGTTTGAATCACTCGTAAATTCGGTGGCCACTTGTTTGCGTGTCATAGACATTCTAAGGAGGAACCTAGCGGTGAACTTAGGTGTCGGATCTATAGAGTCAGACTTGGGACTGAAATCACGAGAGTTAGAAGCCGTCCCTCGAGGATCAACGAGTTGTCACGAAACGCAAAGGGTCCAATCTGAGTTCGACTACCACGAGAGTAGGGGTTGGGTCAATTGGGCACGGTTTTTGTAACCCGAGAGGGAGCTTAAACTATTAGAGGATAAACTCGCCTTCAAGGCAATTTCGTTAATTAACAAGGGTAAATCAGATTAGTAACATAAAAAGCCTCGTAGGTAACCCAAATCCCTAGGAATCCATTTAGATCCAAAAACCACAAATAGATTTGTTTTCTGTTTTGTTTATCTCTTAATTCAAATTTAAAACCTTTTCAAAATACAAATCCTTTTTATACAATCCATATTTACCAAATTGAAAATTAGTTGCGATTCGAGATCACAGTCTCTGTGGGATCAATATCTTTTATTACTTGGCGACAATCCGGTACACTTGCCGGAATCGCACGCGCACGCTCGCGCGTCGCGCTGTCAAGTTTTTGGTGTCGTTGCCGGGGACTGTGTGTTTTCGAATCTTAATTTAATTTTTAAATTGATTTTTCTGGACCTTTTCTTTTTATTTAATTTTTATATTTGAAAAAAAAATCAAAATTTCTTTCCTTCTAGTGTATCCATCTCTCTGCGTGTTATATGCAAAGATCCCTAAGCCTAGGGAGCCTTAGTGAGGTTGATCCAGAAATCGAGAGGACCTTTCACAGACGTAGGAGACTACAAAGAGAGGGAGAAAGGTTGATTCCCATTCCACTCATGGCGAATCAACCGGATACGAAACCTTTGAAGGACTACGCAGCCCCAAATGCTAGGGGTTTGCGAACTGGGATTGCCAGGCCAGAGATTGAAGCGGAGAACTACACTATATCGCCTATGCTAATCAACATGATTAGGCAGCACCAATTCGGAGGATTTCCCTCGGAGGACCCGACTGATCATGTAGAAACATTCTTGGAGTTCACCGATGCAATTAGGATTCATGGTGCACCGGTCAATGCTATACGCTTAAGGTTATTCCCCTTATCTCTGACTGGAAAAGCAAAGGCTTGGCTAAAGCAATTGCCCGCCAACACCTTGACTACTTGGGACCAACTGGAACAGGCGTTCTTGGAGAAATTCTTCCCTCCATCCAAGACGGCCTATATACGAACCCAGATCACCGGCTTCTTCCAAAAAGACGGAGAATCCTTATCGGAAGCTTGGGATCACTACAAGGGACTGCTGGAGTCTTGCCCACACCATGGACTCGAGAGGTGGTTACTAGTGCACACCTTCTACAACGGATTGGACTACTCTTCGAAGGTGTCACTTGATTCTGCAGCTGGTGGAGCCTTTATGAACAGGCCTCTGACTGAGGCATTCAACATCATTGAAAACGTGGCCACCAACTACCACCAATGGGGTTCAGAAAGAGGTAATAACCCGAACAAGATTTCGGGGGGTAAGTTTGAAGTTAATAGCACTGATCTTATAATGTGAAAAATAGACTCACTTAATAAACGTTTTGATCGGCTTGAAAGGGCTAATGTGAGTGCAATAGGTGCTACTAACATTGTTTGTGAGATTTGTGGAATGCAGGGACACGACATCATGGAGTGCCCACGAGGAATTGCTCATGGATCCGGCGCTTCGGGGGAACAAGTGAACTCTTGTCACAACTTCTACGACACAAACCCGAAGCTGCCCAATTATGCTCCCCCAAATCCCTACAACCAAAGGAAGAACAACCCTTACCTCTCCTACGGCAACTACAGCAACACTCTGAACCATTAGTTCCAAGAGGGCCAAGGTAATAGGAAACCCACAGCGGGGTATCCTCAGGTACAGCAGTCTAAACTCGAATCTTTATTGGAAAGTTTTGTTGAAACTCAAACAAAACAAAATGAGGAGTTTAGACAACAAGGCAGGACAGTAAACGAGGCAATAAAAGAGCTAGCATCTAAGGTAGACAACTTAGCAATCCATAACAAGATGCTAGAAACCCAGATTGCCCAACAAGCCAGCACCTACACTAGACCTAAGGGTACGTTCCCGGGTCAACCCGAAGCTAATACCATTGAGCATTGTAATGCCATACACTTGAGGGATCATAAGCTTGGGGTGGGGGAAAAGGACGTGGAACCGGAGGAGAACATGAGCGAAAAGGAAGAGCCATAACCAAAGTATGTCCCTCCACCACCATACCAACCCCCGATACCTTTCCTACAAAGGTTGGTCAAGAGAAAGCAAGTGGAAGTAGAAACTAAGAGCTTAACTGAGGAGCCAAATGTCATGAAAAAATCTAATATGCCTCCTAAACTGAAAGACCCAGGTAGCTTCTCTATCGCTTGCTCAATTAAACAAGTGCAAATCGACCAAGCCTTATGTGACTTAGGGGCTAGTGCGAGCTTGATGCCGCTCACTATCTTGGAAAGGTTGGGAACGAAAGAGTTGAGACCATTCAAATTCTCCTTAAAATTTGTGGATGGCTCAACTAGGACTCCTCTAGGCTTACTAGAGAACGTTCCTGTAAAGGTAGGGAAATTCTTCATCCCTACCGATTTCCTGGTATTGGATATGAAAGGGAATTCTGAATACCCCATCATTTTAGGAAGGCCATTCTTGGCCACCGCTGGAGCAGTAATAGATGTAAGGAATGGCAAACTCTCTCTAAATGTAGAGGAAGGTAGGGTCGATTTTGAATTTACTAACTCATATAACAACCCTCCTTTTGAGAGCCATGTGTGCAGGATCGATATCACGTCTCCAGTGGTAAAAGAAGAGCTCAACATGGAAGCAACTCCGAAGATATGCATGGCTGATGATGCACCAAATGGTGATGGAGTTGGAGTTGCTGATCATGTGGAAACAAAACTTCCGCCGGAAGGGAGTAAGGCCAGGAAGGTCCGAATGAAAAGAGCAAAGCGGAAGCGTAATTGGCCGTATGAGCAGAATAGGCTCTTTGAAGGAGTTCCATGGAAGAGAAGTGTTCCTGCACTTCTACGCCCAGCCGACCCCGGTTGACTGAAGGAAGTATGGTCAAGCTTAAGACCATAAATAAGCGCTTCTTGGGAGGCAACCCAAGCTTTCTTTCCCTTTTTCCTTTTTGAATAAAGCTCTTGAATAATTTGAGAAGATCAAGAGGCAAAAATCATAAATTAATAGATTTATCTAGTGTTTTCAGGTTAAAGAGGAAGGAAGAACAAAAAGAGCAAGGACTAATAAAGTCAGAAGCCATCACGCCTAGGCCGTGACAGTGGTCACGGCCGTGATGAGCTAATAAAGGAGACCAGAAAGGATCACGGCCTGCCCGTGATACGCCTCACGGCCGTGATGCTATTTCCACCCAAGTTTTGACTGGAATGTGAGCCAACACCCGCTACCACCTCGGTAAGTTGTTCCATTTTTCTCCGCTCTCCGACTTGATTATTTACATTGGAGACAATGTAAGTGTTAAGCTTGGGGTAGGGGTAA
The DNA here is from genome assembly GCA_030762895.1 of Sophora flavescens. Lineage (NCBI taxonomy): Eukaryota > Viridiplantae > Streptophyta > Magnoliopsida > Fabales > Fabaceae > Sophora > Sophora flavescens. The sequence goes on along the minus strand of CM061062.1, from coordinate 182,282,696 downwards.
TTTTTGCAATTGCATTTTTTGCATTATTCATATTGCATTCACATAGGCATAGTTTGGTATGATCATATTCTCTAGATTGCCCCTCACTTAGAATATGCATCCAATTGTGAGAACTTGGTGCCAAATGAATTGAGATAGTGAATTTTCGAACCCAATTTTTTTTATTCTTGTGACAAGGGTAAAAATAAAAATTCTTGGGATGATCATTTGATAGTTGATAATTGGCATGTGGTTCTCTAGATTTGTGTTTCTCACTGATTTTTGAACTACTAAATGTAAGATTTTGAGCCAAAAAGGGGTACTCACTAAATCTACCCCATTCCTTGTGATAGAGTGTTTTAATTCCTCTTGGACTGTATTTTCTAGAACTTGACTTGAAACCGTTTTGAAACTTAAAAAATTTTTTGAAAACACTTTTGAAAATGATTGAGGCACTGGGTATTTTTCGGGCCTTCTGAACTTTGATTGATTAAATACTACCCCTTAGTTGCCCAGTTTTGAGCCTAAAGATTAAAATACTTTTTCTTGGTACCTTGAATTGCTTTGATAAATAACGCTTGGTATGGCACTTTTTAAAGTATTACAAAAAGGGTAAAAAGGTAGTTTGAAAAAGTATGGGATGAGAAAAATTAGAAAATATTTCTCTTGAGCTAAAAATATCCCCTTCTCCAAACAAATAAAATGAAATAAAAAAAATAAAAAAAATGGAGAAGGGGATGACAAAAGAAAGTGAGAAATAAAAAAAAAAGAAGGTATTTTAGAAGGTGTCATGCTTTGCAATGTTTGATAATTTGTTTAGCCTTCTTGAATTTCCCTTCTCTTGATTTTCCCACCTAACAATAAATCCCATGGCCACATTACAACCAAAGTAAAAGACCTCTTGATTCTTATGTGTTTTCATTAATAAAGTATAGATTTGGTTAATAGTCAAGCCTATGGTAGAATACCTTCCTTGAGGAAATTGATGGAAATGTCATATACCCTGGAACACTTGAGTGAGGTGAGAAGAGTGCCTGAATCAGTGAGAATATGAATTTGATGAACCTAAGCTTCTAATTGGACTTGAAATCGATTATCTCTTGGGAATTTATTTGAATATGCCTGTCACTTGGATTAGTTTCTCGGGTTCTTGATTCACTATCCATGCTCTGATTATTTATATCTTATGGCCTTGGTAATTGCTTGAGGACAAGCAAAATCTTAAGCTTGGGGTGATTTGATGAGTGTTATTTCACCTCATCTTTGTCTGTCATTTTGCATGCATTTTCATGTAGTTTAGGCATATTTAATTTGATTTTTGGTTAATTTTCCTTTGGAACGGGTAAGGCGGTTTTCATGGTGTTGTTTTGCAGAAATCAAGGGTAAAATGCTCAGGATCAACCATGATGGAGTTTGGATGAAGAAGGATCTTGAAAAGTGAAGAAAGTGAGCCAAACAGAGCCCATCACGGCCTAGCCGTGATGCCCATCACGGCCATGATCGAGCAAAACTGAAAAGGAGAAAGGCTGAAGTCAGAATCTGTCACGGCCTGGCCGTGATGTCCATCACGACCGTGACCAAAAACCCCCACAAGTCAGAGACCGTCACGACATAGCTGTGATTCCTATCATGGCTGTGAAATGAAGGCTCGCGTCGCGAGCATACTTTCACGTCGCGAAAGTTCTGGAACCTATAGGATTGCCAAAGGCAGAAGCCGTCACGTCCTGGCCGTGATGGCCATCACGGCCGTGACGCGCATTACTTGGACCTGAAGCAACTGAATTGGATCAGATTTTGAGTTAGATTGGGATTCCAACTTCCCACATCTATAAATAAGGGCCAGGCAGAGGCAGAAGACACATTGGGACTTTTGGGGTGGACTTGGTTGCTACCACTTAGGCTACATTTTAGGATCTATTTTCTTCTTCCTCCTCTCCACTCTGATTTTGTATTTTCATGATGTTGTCAACCAAGCTTGTCATCTCCATGGCAAGGCTTGAGTAGTAGCTTAGTTTCTAGGGATTGGGGCTATGCCCAGGTTTTGTTTATGATGTTAATTTGATGTAAAATCTTTGTTAATTACGATTTTGTTTTAGATCTGATTTCTAGTGTTTGAATCACTCGTAAATTCAGTGGCCACTTGTTTGCGTGTCATAGACATTCTAAGGAGGAACCTAGCGGTGAACTTAGGTGTCAGATCTATAGAGTCAGACTTGGGACTGAAATCACGAGAGTTAGAAGCCGTCCCTCGAGGATCAACGAGTTGTCACGAAACGCAAAGGGTCCAATTTGAGTTCGACTACCACGAGAGTAGGGGTTGGGTCAATTGGGCACGGTTTTTGTAACCCGAGAGGGAGCTTAAACTATTAGAGGATAAACTCGCCTTCAAGGCAATTTCGTTAATTAACAAGGGTAAATCAGATTAGTAACATAAACAGCCTCGTAGGTAACCCAAATCCCTAGGAATCCATTTAGATCCAAAAACCACAAATAGATTTGTTTTCTGTTTTATTTATCTCTTAATTCAAATTTAAAACCTTTTCAAAATACAAATCCTTTTTATACAGTCCAGATTTACCAAATTGAAAATTAGTTGCGATTCGAGATCACAGTCTCTGTGGGATCGATATCTTTTATTACTTGGCGACAATCCGGTACACTTGCCGGAATCGCACGTGCACGCTCGCGCGTCGCGCTGTCAGTGAACATCACTAGGAACAAATAACTTGTTCCTGAATACCCTTGTCAACAACATCCTATAAGGATAGGTCTGCATGTTGGTTCTCTTGATCAGAATCTCAAGGTACATGTAGTTAAGGTCGTTGATGTCAACCTTGATTTTGTGGATCAAGTGGTACAGAGCAAATCTGTCCATCTTGGTCACACTGTCTCGTGAGCCTTTCCATGGCATCACGCACTCCAACAGCAATTTGTGCAGGAATCTACACTTGACCACCATGTTGACAGGCTTAGGGTTCACTGGTTTGGGAACACCATAGATGGCAATGTTGACATTGTTAGCTCCCAATTCATCTTCCTAGTTGGGTGTGAAGCCAGCTCCAATTATCTGACATTTTGTGACAAGCTCTAGAGAGCTAATGGGGAAGAGAAGAGTTCTATCCCCTATTAAAGCCTTAAAGCTTTTGATTCCGTTGAGTCGGTTGGTGACAACCACAACATTTCTCCAGAACGTTTGAACGAGCTTAGGGTGAACAAGCTCCTTGATGTCGAAGAAAGGAGTCCACTTGGAGTACTCCAACTCTTCAGTGACATCCATTCCTAGTTTCTTCATCTGTTGAAGATCAACAGTCTTTCCTGGAATGATCTTTTCTATCTCAGTAATCTTGAGATTGTATTTCTCAGCGACTTCTTTTGTAGAGAGACGCTTGGATGATGCCATTTTTTAGAGAAAACGATTCTAGGGTTTCGAGAGAGAAGAGGGTTTGAAAGATGAGAAGACAAAGAGATTTTGGAATATTGAAATGTAAAGGTTCAACCTTTCTGATCTATTGTCTTTTATAGTCATAAAGGTAGGAGAGAGAAAAATGACATTTTTAATTCAAAATGGCACGATTTGTATTGGGAACCGTAACGCCCACTTAAGACATAAGGAAAACATGGTTTCAAGATATGTAAACCACCATGCACGCATTTAGCTTCAGATAAGAGAATGGCATTAATTAATTAATAACTATTTCAACAAAACTCTTGAGTTTTAGCATAGTGACTCAGCAGAGTCAGACAGGTAATAAAGCACAGACAGGTTAACATTCAAACATGTCATTCAACAATGCAATGCATGTTTACATTATCTCTAATAAATAAAAACATTTCTTCTGCGAGGGATTTAGTGAAACTATCAACCCATTGATTTTCAGTTTTAACAAACTTAATATCAAAGATGCCTTTCTGAACATAATCCCTAATAAAATGATGTTTGATTGCAATATGCTTAGCCTTAGAATGATGAATTGGATTTTTAGTTAAGCATATAGCACTGGAATTATCACGCCATACAGATATGTTATGTTCATAAATAGAGTAATCCTCAAGTTGATGTTTTACCCATAAGAGTTGAGAGCAGCAACTAGCAGCAGAGATGTATTCTGCTTCAGCAGTAGATAGGGTAATGGTTGTCTGCCTCTTGCTTGACCATGAGACTAAACTTGCTCCAGTGAAGTGATATCCTCCGCTGGTGCTTTTTCTTCCTATTCTGTCTCCAGTAAAATCAGCATCACAATATCCCACTAATCTGTATTCTTTTGATCTTAAATACAGCAAACCAAGATTAGTAGTTCCAAGCAAATATCTAAATATTCTTTTAACAGCCTTAAGATGAGATTCTCTAGGATCATATTGGAATCTAGCACACATACAGACACTAAATTGAATGTCAGGTATGCTTGAAGTTAAGTACAGTAGAGAGCCAATCATACCTCTGTAGACAGTTTGATCTACCTTTTTACCTTCATCATCTTTGCTTGGTTTTGCATTGGGTTGTATAGGGGTTTTCATGAGCTTTGCATTTTCCATTTTGTATTTCTTGAGTATCTCCTTGGTATGTTTTTGTTGATGAATGTAAATTCCATCACTTGTCTGCTTGATTTGTAATCCAAGGAAGAACTTCAATTCCCCCATCATGCTCATCTCAAATTCAGCTTGCATTAGATTTGAAAATTCCTTGCACAGCTTTTCATTAGTTGCTCCAAAAATAATATCATCAACATATATTTGAACTATAATAAATTTCATTTTAGAGCATTTCTTGAACATAGTAGTGTTTACTTGTCCTCTAGTAAAAACATTATGTATGAGAAAAGAACTGAGTCTATCATACCATGCTCTAGGTGCTTGTTTCAAACCATATAATGCTTTTTTAAGTTTGAAAACGTGATCTGGTTTATCAGTATCCTCAAAATCAGGGGGTTGTTTAACATACACTTCTTCTTCAATTATACCATTTAGAAAAGAACTTTTTACATCCATTTGAAACAGGGTGATTTGGTGTTGTGCAGCATATGACATTAAAATGCGTATGGCTTCTATTCTAACTATAGGTGCAAAGGTTTCAGTATAATCAATACCTTCTTGTTGGTTATAGCCTTGAGCTACTAACCTTGCCTTATTTCTGACAACTTTACCATCTTCATCCAATTTGTTTCTGAAGACCCATATTGTTCCAATAATCGACTTGTTTTTAGGATTAGAGACAAGAGTCCAGACATTATTTCTGGTGAACTGGTTAAGTTCTTCTTGAATAGCAAGAATCCAACTTTCATCCTCAAGAGCTTCTTCAATGTGTTTAGGCTCCAAATCTGAAATAAAGGCCACATTGGTTGATTCTCTTAATGTGGATCTGGTTCTCACTCCTTCAGAAGGATTTCCAATAATAAGATCCTTAGGGTAATGAGTGTTGAAATTCCAATCCCTTATGAGATTATCATGAAGATCTTGACTTGTCTGCTCCACTTGTCTGTCAGCCTCAAGCACAGGTTTTGTCTTGGTTAGATCGGGTTGTTGAGTTTCTAGATTGTTTATATCAAGACCTGGAGGATCATCTTCTAGATCTGATAGTTCTTTAGCAGTCTTTAATTCATCATTGAATTTAACATGAACAGATTCTTCAATAATACAAGTTCTTGAATTGTAAACTCTAAAAGCCTTAGACATTTCAGAATATCCTAAAAAAATACCTTTATCTACCTTAGAATCAAACTTTCCAAGATTGCCTCTGGTATTCAGAATAAAACATTCACATCCAAAAGCATGAAAATAAGATATGTTGGGGCTTTTTCCTTTCCACAATTCATAGGGAGTCTCTTTTAGAAAAGGCCTAATAGTATTTTTGTTTTGTAAATAACTAGCAGTATTTACAGCTTCTGCACAGAAGTACTTAGGGAGATTATTTTGATTGAGCATAGATCTAGCCATCTCTTGCAGAGATCTGTTCTTTCTCTCAACCACTCCATTTTGCTGTGGAGTTCTAGGTGCAGAGAAATTGTGAGAGATCTCATTCTCCTCACAGACCTGTCTAAACTGCTCATTTTCAAATTCTCCCCCATGATCACTTCTAAGGGTAGAAATACAGAAACCCTGCTCATTTTATACTCTTTTTCAAAATACTGAGAAAGCCTTAAAAGACTCATCCTTGTGTGTTAGGAAGAGTACCCATGTGTATCTAGAATATTCATCAACTATGACAAATCAATATTTTCTTCCAGCTAGGCTGGCAACACTAACTGATCCAAACAGATCCATGTGTAGCAACTGAAGAGGTCTAGAGCTTGATACTTGGTTTTTAGATTTGAAACTTGATTTTAAATGTTTACATCTCTGACATGCATCACACAAGACATCTTTCTTAAAACTAATGTCAAGCAATCCTCTCACAAGATTATTCCTTTTTAATTTAGAAATTAGTTTCATACTAGCACGTCCTAGTTTCTTATGCCATAACCATCTATCATCCTCTTTAGACATCAGACAGGTCACACTTTGATCTGAGAGATCAGACAGTTCAATCTTATAGAGATTTTGTTGCCTTTTAGCTGAAAAGAGGGTTTTGCCAAAACAGTCTTTAACTATGCATACATCCTTGGTAGAGGAAACATCAAATCCACTATCACATAATTGACTTATGCTAAGCAAGTTGTGTCTTAATCCTTTAACCATAAGAACATTAGATATAGAGGGAAGAGGGGGTTTACCACCAATAGTACCAATTCCTATAACTTTCCCTTTCTAATTCCTTCCAAAGGCAACGTGTCCTCCTTTCTTAAGTTGGAGGTCTAGGAACATATACCTTTCTCCTGTCATATGATGCGAGCCACCACTGTCCAGGTACCTGCAGTGGTGTTTTCTTTGTCCTATTGAGGACATCTGCAACAACAATTATTTGATTTTTAGGTACCCATATTTTTCTGGGTCTTTTTCTGTTAGTTCTAGGAGTCTGTGAAGACTTCCTTCTCTTCTTATGGATACACTTAGACATAACATGTCCAGTTTTTCCACAGAAGTTACAGACAAGTGTAGATTTGGTTACAGTTGACTTAACAGATATAGTAGAAGGTTTAGTTGATACTTTATGATGTGTCTTATGGACATATCCAATACCTTCTTTGTTAAGAGAGTGCCTCTGACTGCCAAGTAGCTTAGTCAGATTGTCTCTACCATTAACAAATTTGGCAAGATCGGAAGTGAGCTATTTCACTTTCTGTTGAAGTTTTTCAACTTCTTCAGATGGTGATGTTTCACTTGAGATCTTAGCTTCATTAGACTTTTCAGTATTCAGCTTACTGTTCTCTTTAGCTAGCTTCTCACACTCTTAAGATTTTTGTTTATGCTCACTGGTGAGATTTATATACTCTGTCTTGAGGGATTTGAAAGCCTTAGATAAGCAGTTGGATTCCTCCAGCAACTCCTCATACGCATCAAGTAATTCCTCATAGTCAGGATGTACCTCATCGTCTGAGTCTGAGTCAGTGTTGTCCATCAGACAGAGGTTGGCTTCTTCCTCTGTTTCTTCATCAGAAGATGTTGACTCTAGATCCTCCCAAGTAGCCATCATTCCTTTCTTCTTCTTCTTGAAGAATTTCTTAAAAGGGGCCTTCTTGAGTTGAGGACATTCAGCCTTGATGTGACCAGGCTTCTTGCACTCATAGCAGACAATTGGACTTTTGTCTGTTGGAGTGGATTCTTTGAAGTTCTTGTCCTTGTTGAACCTTCTGAATGGCTTATCCCTCTAGAACTTCTCTTTATGTAGGAGAAGCTTTATCTTCCTGGTCAGGAGAGATAATTATTCATCACTCTCAGAATCCTCGTGTTCAAACAGGTCAGCATCACTGAATGACTCGTCTGCCTTTAAAGCCTTGGAAACTTTTGCTGACTTTTGATCAGCTTTCAGAGCAATTGACTTGCCCTTCTTTGGTGCAACTTCATCTCCAAGTTCTTGCTCATGAACAGTGAGTGTTCCAAGAAGTTCATCCATAGTCAAGGTAGTGAGATCCTTGGCTTGAGAGGTAGCAGTGACCAAAGGTCTCCACTGTTTAGGTAGACTTCTCAGAATCTCTCCAACCTTCTCACCATTGGTATAGACTTTGCCAAGAGATTTTAAACCGTTGACTATAGTTTGAAATCTTCCTATCATTTGAGCAACAGATTCTCCTACCTCCATGACAAATAGTTCATACTTTCTAACAAGTATGGCAATCTTTGACTATTTAACTTTGGTTGTTCCTTCATGTGTGACAGCTAAAGTGTCCCATATTTCTTTGGCAAAGTCACAAGCACATACCTTCTCAAACTCCTCAAGACTGAGAGCACAAATAATGTTATATCTAGCTTTGTGGTTCAGCTCCCATTTTGTCTTTTCTGTAGTAGTCCACTGAGCTTTTGGTTTGTCAGTGTCATCATCATTCTTGGGAATGAATGGACCATCTGTAATGACATCCCCAAGATCAGAGTTTGTAGATAGAATGAACCATTGAAATCTATATTTCCAATAGTTGTAGTTTTCTCCATATAAGTAAGGAGGTCTGATTAGGGAAGCCCCTTCAGTCTGGTGACTTCCACTTGAACTAGCTCCAGCAGTCATGTCTATTCTTCAGGACCTTTTACCTCTACACTGTTAGATGCTCAACCCAGAGGCTGAGCTCTGATACCAACTAAAATAGACAACTATAAACACGAGAAGGGGGGTTGAATTGTGTTTATCATAATTTAAACAAAGTTGAAATCTTTTCGCATATAGAAGCTTGGTTCAGACGAGTGGAAATATACAGGACAGACAGGTGACCTGTCTGATGAAATTTTAACAGTGACTTAGACAAACACACCACTTGATAAACGGATAAGAACACTAAAGCAACTAAAGAGTTTATAAGGAAAGAGAGATTGACACGGCTCTTTATCCTGGTTCACTCTTCAAAGCAAAGAGCTACGTTCAGTCCTTGGCAGCACCAAGTTTTATCCACTATAATTGATCAAGTTACAGACTCCAAGTATTGTTGGCACACCTAGCCTCTTCAGGCTCCAAGACAAGTATTCTTTGCACACCTAGCCTCTTCAGTCTCCAAGACAAGTATTCTTTGTGCACTTAGCCTCTTCAGGCTCACTCAAGTTTGTTTGAGAGATTTGGATTTTAATAAATACAACTTCAGATAGACAGATCTTTCACTAACACTCAGAGAGTGGTTTAAATGTAAAGCTTAGGAAAGTCTGCGTAATAACTTCAAATGATTGAAGAATACAGAATGAAAGAATGAAGATATTAATGTGCAAAGTAATGGCTCTTTAATGCTATATGTATTCTCTGTGTCTTCATCTTCAATGACTTCTGTATTTATAGTCTTCAAGCATTTAAGATCCGTTAGAGACATTCCCTCAGATGTTGGCTTCAGGCAGAGCTTCATTAAATGCAATAGAGTCGTACTGGGCAGCCATTAATTCAATAGCAACTTTGGTTGTACTCTAACATGAAGGATCATGGCTTTATGCATCGTGATACAGCCATATCAGAGTTGTACAGAGAGCTTTTTGTACTTTGCTGAGTACAAATCCCTTTTCGTGTAAGGACCAGAGGTACTAGGGAATAAAGCATTTTGGAAGAATTCTTTAACTGGTCTTTGGTTCTGATAACCGAGGTTGCTTGAGAGAGTAACTTCTAACTTTTCTTGATAAGCGTGAGACTGAGTAGGAGAGAATGCTTCAAGTCTCAAAAGCTTGTTTGGTCCTTGATTCTTCAACGATTAACCTCAGACAAGTGTAGGAACTCGTGAAGACACATGTTGAAGACGTATCTTGAAAGAAGTCAATAATCCTAGTCAGCAGACAGGTTGACTTTCGCTTATTCAGACAGGTAGTCACTTATGAGCAGACAGATGATTCTTACAGTTTTAATCTGCAAACTAGATAGACAGGTTAGCAACCAATATGAAGGTTAATTAAATCATTAACCAGTGTTTAGTTCTCATCAAAACTTAGAGAAATGCACATCAGAAATTTTAGAGACTTAACATTTCCTCTAATACCTCTCGCACAAACAAAGAAAGGAAGTGATTTGGAATACAAAATCTAATCAAAAATCTGGATGGAAATCTGCATGGAGAAAGTCTCTATTTATAGACATTCTCATAACTTTTGGTGAGGAGAAACAACCATTTAAAAATAGATTCAACCTTTTAAGAGTTTATCCTTTTAGGAAGTGACACATATATTCATGAAAGGACACACACATGTAGAAAGACATGATTATCCAAAAGGATACAACTTTTAGGACAAGTCAGAAGACAAAATTTGCAGGATCTTGCATTGCAAGCATCGAGCACCCAAGTCCCTACACCTAGCGCCCCAGAGAATTGTTGTCCCAGGTACCCCCAACGTCGGGTGCCCATGGCGGGCGTCGAGTGCTCAAGTCCTAGCTTTGGGCTGCCCATCTTTGCTAAAATAATGTTGCTCTCGGCTACCACGGGAGACGAACACCTAAGGTTGAGCTTCAGAGCCTATTCTCTTTCCAACTTTAGGTGTTTTTGGACTTCTACAATTTGGAAAACTCTCACAATTCCACACTAATTTTAAAAATAAATCCAAATGCCATCATCACGATAATTGTATGCTTTCATATAAAGGTATCTTATGATTTAAACCTTTACTTAGTAAGCCATTGGTTTCGCCTGTCCCGAATAAAATGGTAGAAAAGCTTTTAACCAAATATTCATTAGAATAATTGTGCATAACTTACACATTAAATTTCTATACCATTGCATGTATTAATAAAGTGATACATTTTAAGAGTCAAGCCCTTAACTCCAAGTACCAGCCCCACTTCACTCTCACATAGGTAGACTCTATCGGAAATACCCCAAAATAAGCATTTCAACACATACATACAATAAGTCCATCAAGAGTAAAATATCATCGTACCTCCTTTATTTATTTATGGTCCAAGTACTTTATTCCTCAGTATGTATCTGTAATGACCCAAATTTCATATCCATGATCCGCTGAAAGAGAAAGTCTCTCATTCCCCCTTCGCAACCTCTCACATCCACATAAAGTTCCTTCATCCAAAATATAACAACTATGTTCATTAATACTACCATTAATGAATATAATTCAATAGAGTTTTGACAAAAACCAAAATTACAATGTCCTTTCCTGATACAAACTGATACATAATCAGTTATATTTTCAAAGCTCATTTTCTCATTCCACTTGGCATATAAGGTCTTCTACGACTTTCAAAACATGTTAATGAATTGATTTAACATTGGAACGAGCGGAAACTTGAGACTGTGCAGGTATGAGACTGTGTAATTGAGGAAAACTTAAAAAAATGTTCGATACTACCTATACCAACAAGACACATCCTCTATTCGGGAGTCCATCACTTTGGAACTCCAAAGTTATGTATGCTTCACTTGGATGGGTGACCTTCTGGGAAATTTTCCTAGGAAGCATGTGAGCGAGGACAAAGCACGTTGAAAAGACCCAAGTTGGTTTGTGGGGATAGTCATCAATAAGGAAAATAGTATGAAATGTTACAATATATATCATCAAGTACTTGCAATCACATCGATGATGTACCTTCAAGTTTCACCATTGAACTCAAGATTTGATGCTCCTCAAGTACGAGTTAGGTTTCCATCATTGGTCATCAGTAAGATACAGGCTTGAGTCTCACCCCTAATGATGTTTTTAACACCGTATACCTTGTCAATCCTTTTGTCAAAGGATCTACACTATTTAATTATGTTATTCTAAAACTTATGGATATCACTCCAGTTGAAATTAAATCCTTCACATAGTAATGTGTCCAATCTACTTGGACTTTCCATTATATACCTAGTTATATGCCCTTGGTGATGTTGACTGATTATCACAATATATGGATATTGATGCCATTGGTTTAGGCCAAACCAATATCTCATATAACAAGTTTTGTCAATCATTCAGCCTCTTCGCTCCTCGCAGCTAATTGATGTTATAAATTCTTCAGTCATGGTAGAGTTTACAATGCAAATTTGTTTCTTGGAACAGAAAGAATAGCACCCCCACAAAGAGAAAAGACACAATCGCATGTAGAAGGACAATCTTCTATATAACTGGGTTTTCCAATCCCCAGTACTCTTGGTTGGATTCTTATTGTGGATGGTCTTTGTGGACCTTCCTGAATTCACTAAAAATAAAGCTATTTAGCAAACGAAGAAATCGTCGCTAAATAGTTTAGCGACTGAAAAGTGGCATAGCAAAAACCCCTGGTCACTAAGGAATTAGCCACCATATTTTTTTTCCTGTCGCAAATAGCGGACGAGATATCCATTGCTAAATTTTATAATTTGGTCGCTAGGATATTGGGCGCCTTATGGAATTAACCAAAATTAGTGACTGATTAGGTGGTCGTCAATTCGGTCTCTAAATTTGGTTTCCTATAACCAATTTAGCGACCAACTTTTCGATCGCTATATCAGTATTTAAAAAAATATATTAAAAAAGAATAAATTTGGATTTACAACTAGCGACCGATGTTGTCGTGGCTATTTCGGTCGCTAGTTATTTTATTTATTTCTTTTTTATGGGGATTTATTTTTAACAGATTATTATGCTAATAGATACTTAGACTTCAATTTAAGTTTTTTCTATTTATTATTAAAAATTACGATTAAAAAAAATTTAAAATGTTAAATACTCATCATATAAATATATCATATAAAATTGCAATACAAATCAATGACAACCATAAAAAATGTATACATGGTATAAAAATGTAGATGGAAAAGTAAAAAAATGAGGTTGAGGGGGAGGCGGAGGCGGGAAATCGTCCTCGTCATCGGTGGTGACGTCTGCAATGTCCTCATCCTCTAGAGAAGCATCATTAGTAAGAGGTGACGCAATTGGAGGAGCTGCAGGCGAACAACCAACACCCTGCCTTTCGGACTGGATCATATCCTATTGAGCTCGGCTCTCCACTAACAAACAATACAAAAATTCACATAACAGATTACATGGACCACACAATCAGAAGCTATTAGAAAATGCACAAGCAAATTAATAGTGTTGAGACAACTTACCTGAGAGAGAAAACACAGAACTGAGTAAGGATAAGGGGAGGAGCCAGAGACAACAGAGAGTAGAAGAATATGACAGCAATGACCTATTGTGCATAAATGAAATTAGTCCTATCAAATCAAGAAAACATAATAGCTACACAAATTAAATACCATAGAGCTAGAAACAAACAAAATGACAAATATAAAAAAAAAAAAATAGAATATCAAACAAGCCAAAATCCACAAATATTTTTATAAGACTAGAAACAGAAAAATTAGAATAAAACAGAAGCAATAACATAATTTTATCTAGAACCTTTACTTTTGACAAATTGATAACCATCTTAGCTACTGATTGAACTGCCATAATTGACAAATCACTTGCTATTGCTCCAAAATTTCAATACAAGGGATCACACGAGCATTTCTTCAATGTAAGGGATATCTTCTATTTCAAATAACCCAAAGCTTCTCCAGATCATGTTTTGTATAAGAACAGAGAAACAAATCAACATTCTAAGAAGTAATGTCCAAACTACTATATACTACTTTTACTGCAATTCCTATTCAACATTAGCATAATTTTTTGCTCATTGCGATAGACATGTATCGTTATTCTAGCTTTATAGATTTACAGAGAAGACAATAGAGAAAGAGCATCTTTGTATACAAAACAAAAATCAAGTAACTAGTGATTAGTGTAGATTAAGTTTTGATTTTAACAAGTAATGATCAAGCTAAAGCTATTTTTGCTTTGAGCCAAGGAGATTTTCCAGAAAGAAGAAAGAACTACTATCTAGAAACACAAAATAGAATAAAAATCATAGTAAAATCCTCATTACAGATGAGATTATGAAACGAAAAAAAGGAAATTAATCATCTTACAAAGCATTATTGGGCAACACTGGACTGCTAAGTATACATCAAATAAAAAGAGGATGAGCAATATACCAAGCTGTGATGTTGAACAAGATCCTTCTTTATTTTGTTTATTTATTTCTCAGTTCCTTCTTCTCAATGGATGAAGACCCACAATACAGAATAAAAACAAATCCCAAAACCCCTCAAAATTTTGGGATTTACAGAAACAACAAAAAAATAAAAAATACAGTAGGAATTTCGGATCCCTAATACAGGGGTAATAAAATTTCAGATATAAACTACATAAAACAAATGGAGAATGAAAACCCTCTCCTTTATTAATTTTTTTTCGAACCTCTTCTTCTATGTTCTTAAAGTTTCAGATGAACTACTACAAAGAAGTTGTATCCAAGCTAAACACTAGACCCATATCATTTCCTTTAAACAAGTATGCAATTAAATGAAAGTACCTTATAGTAAGCTGATGGTGGTGGTGGTGTCACCAGAGGTGGTGCAATGGTAGCTCACAAAAGGCGCGTTGCAGAGACAGAGAAAGAGAGAAATCAGAGTGAGGGAAAGAGGAAAAGAGAAGGGGAAAGAGAGAATGGATGCTCACTGGACGTTGTGGTGGTGTTGGTGGAGGTGCGACCGGAGCAGGGAGGCTGTGTGGTGGCCGGATCAAGGAGAGGGGAGGAGTTGAGCGTGAGAGAGAGAGGATAAGAAAAAAGAGAAATGGGGGAAAATCGGGGAAGCTCGCGATTTAGGGATGGTAGTTTTAGTGACCAAATTTAATTTCAGTCGCTAAATCAGTTACCAAAACTGATTACTTAAACTCGGTCGCTAATTCGGTCGTTGTTTGGCTACCTATTAAATTTCATTAACATGTTTCGTTTTAGTGACCGATGGGGTATCGATGATGTTTGGCTCCATTTCAAATTTTCCTCAAATCAGTTTAACGATCGAATAGGTATTCAGTCGTTAACCAGTCCAAATATTATCTTACAATAATATCGGCCGCAACATTGGTCACTAATTAGTCAACAACCTTTGACTTTTAAAATTATTGGTTTAGCATCTGATTTAGTGACCGAATTGTTTTCTACCGAGTTGTTTGGTCGCTGGTTAAATTATTTTGAAATTTATAAAAGATACTTAAATCTGTCATAGGGTCGGTCGCTAATAGCCACCGAATGGATCGGTCGCTAAATTTCAGTCGCTATTTTGGCTTTTTTTTAGTGATTGGTTCTTTAGACTTTGTATTGTGGTGAATAATATTCTTTCATTGTTGAACAAAAAAATTGAGGGATGGAGTTAAATATATTGTAAGGAATCAATACAATTCTAGTATTGGCACTACTAAAGGCAGCTAAGGCCTGAGCAGTCTCCTTTTCCCCATTGTGAGTGAAATGCACAAGTCCCTTTGGAACCACAAACAAGTCCCCAGGTTGTAGAGTCTGAGTGAAGAGCTTATTGTTTTGGTCCATAAACCTCACTTGAAGGGAGCCCTTAAGAGCTATGATTAGCTCAGCAAAGTGAGGATGAATGTGTGGAGGGATGGTGCTACCAGGTTCTTGTTGAACGTCAAAACATGATACACTTTGTCCCTTGAGAGCTGGGAATGTTGCCTTGTTTGAAAGCAATATCTTGAAACCTGAGGATTGTGTACCAATTATGTTACGGAAGGCGTTATAGGTGAAGTAGTTCCCATAAACTTTGGTCACATTGGGAGGGACTATGAAGTCAGACAAAATGTCTGGATCACTACTAGTTGTTGTTTGCACAATGGCAAGGGCAGTGATGATTAGTGACAGGAATTTAAGGGTTAGTACTAGAATGCATGGTGTGGTGTAAGGTTGTGATGTGAAAAAGCATTCAAAATATTTGGAACTTTGGAAGATGGGGTGCTTGGACTTTTGGTAGAGCTTTATTTATGTATATAAAGGCTCTCACTAGCCAAGTTGGAAACAGATTTACTCCTAGATTATTTTAATTATTTTTCTTTTATTAACTTCTTTATTTTTTAATTTATATTCTTGATTTTTCAAATTTTTAATTTTTCTATATTTATCTTTTAAAAATGAAACAAAAAACATTTGAAATTTTATTAATTTTTAATTAATTAGAAAATAAACATTTTTTGATATATATTACGCTTAAGTAGAAAAAAATATCTGTATAATGTTGTTTTTTTTTTATAAATATTTTTCCTTGATATTTGAAAAATTGTAAACTCTCTCTTTATTTTTTTATTTGTTTTCTCCAACATTTTTGTTAATATATTGAATTGATTTCATTTTATGACTTGTTGATTCCATAATTCTCCTATTTATTGGTTTTTACTCCTTTATTATTTTATTAATGGTTTTGATGAGGCCATTTGTTGTTTCTTTGAAAACTGAAGACTTGAATTGTTCATTCTTTTTCCAATGTGCAACTTGTGCTAGTCAGTTTTAAGGAATGTTTCTCTCCTTAATTGCCTTTAAACAATTATAAACAGGTTTTATAAGAATATAGTATAATTATATAACAGAAATGTATTAAATTTTAATTAATCATAAAAATACATAATTTATGATATATATTATGCTTAAGTAGAAAAATAATGTATTACATCAAAGTTCTTACAGCAATATAGATAATGAATCCAATCTCATACTCATTAGTTATAATGAATATTTTGGTCCTTGCTAATAGGGTGAGATTTCGTTTTTTAGTCCCTCCAAAAAAAATTCTTAAGTTTTGGTCCCTAAACGTTTTAAAATTTTGAAATTCGTCTCTTCCGTTAGGGTAGCTTCGTTGAGTGATGATTGCGGACAGAGTGCCACATTATCAGTGCTACGTGTACAAAAATATTAAACTTTAATTTCACTAATTTTTAAAAATAAGTTTTTGGTGTCGAAAAGTTCACTTTACAAATAAAAAAGTCTCGTGTTGGTTTGTGGGGATAGTCATTGTAACACCCTTCTCGGGCGCTACACTGTATGTGACACTTCTTATTTTATAAGACCAAGTAAAACGAAAAATAATTATTTTCGACCAAAAATACGGGTTTAATTTTTTTTTCTTTTCGCAAATAATACGATACATATTCTTTATCATACACCATCAAACTTATGCATAAATATTTTACAAACCATTCTTCAAGTACTAACAGTCATAAACATACATATCCAGAAAAGGGCGGAAATACCAACACCGGTAAATTAACAACAAAATGGACATATGTTTATAATAATAATAACAGCATTGGTAAATTCAAATAAAAATTTCAGTGACGAATTTAGCCACGGGATGACTCACAACGAATGTTTTTTGTCACTAATTCAGTCAATAATGTCAAAGAAATAATTTTACGACGGATTTTGCTATGACATATTCAACGACAACAGGTTTCGTCACTGAATCCGTCGCTAAATAGCAAATCGTTAGAAATTGTAAATCAAAACATAATTCGTCGCTAAATTCGTCGCAGTCTGCGACAAATATGTTTTCGTCGCTAATTTTCGTAACATTTTTAGTAGTGGGAGATGCAGCTCCACAAAATATAACATAGACACAAGACTTATCATGCTCGCCAATACAAAACAATGACGGAATGTCATCCCCTCGTAACTATAACAATCATGTATGATACACCGTCACGCTGTGAGTATACTCCTCACATCCACTATACAAAAACCATTGACATTGTGTCCATGCGTTCAAGTCATCTCAAACTCCAGCTGAGTGTGATGGTGAAACAGTGTCGTCGTCATCTTCACAGAACGTAAAATAAAACAGAACCAGAAAATACAAAAAATGAGGTGAGATCTCCATTCATCATACACATAACGTAGATATGCAATGGTACGACACACAGGTTCGTACAACTATCAACATATAGTCATATCATCATTCATATTAGGAAAATAATGTTTCACATAAACATTATCACGGGGTGACATTTTCCTAGATAGAAGACATCTAAGACTCGAGGAATGACCTCTGATTTCCTATACCATGCTTTTAACAAATAGTCAGAAAGAGTGGTTCGGAGGATTATTCCGGATTACACTAGCCTTGGGTAAAAATGCGTCAACAGTCAGTAACGTGCACATAGGCTTTTTCGGGAACATCTGTGACACCCGTGGCTGATGAGGGTGGGGAGTGGTCGCCGGTGCGAGAAGGCACGGACAAGGAGCGGCTCCTGGCAGCTTCTAAGCAGAGGAAACATGAATGATCCGATGAGGCACAACGGCCTTATAGACCATAGTTTCACTATGTGCTTATGAAAAATTTACCAGAAATGTGTTCTTCTAATCCATCCACTGGATGACCTCTTGATTCCACCGGAATCCTTTTGACGTGCTTTCTCATAGGCTAGATGTTTTTCAGGTCCGAATCACCGGCCCTTAACATCGAGATAAATTTCTAAAGTAACTTTTCATCTTTGTGCAAAAATATCTTAAGGTACATGATTTACAGATCCTAAATCATTATGAAATTGGATCACAAGTCCAATTATTTATTTCTCTGCACTTTTCTAATTGAGCCTTTTTCTTGGCTTCCAAGAAAATAAATAATTCTGGGTCCATTAAATCTTATGGAGATATGGATAATAAATTATCCATACTTTATCATATAAGGTCTTGTTTCACCCCACGTCATAAGTTATTAAGTTCGAGTTTTCACAGGTTTTTGCATTTTACCGTAAATGCTCGTCCTCGCGGACTAAATTCCTTTTTGTCTTAAAACCAAAACCTTTGGTTAAAACCAATCATTTTGAAATCAAATTCCATCAAAAGTACATAAGTGCTAAATTCCTCAAAAACCGTTTCTTTAAAAAGTCAAAATTCATAAAACACGGTTTTACGATTTTTTACTGTATTTCAACTTAAATTCCGTATTTTCAAAAATATGATCGTTTTTATAAAATCCTTCACTTTCTTAGGTTCAAATACTTGTATTAAAGTATTGAAATTACAATTTCGAGTTTCACTTCACCGTTGTACAAAAATTCTAGAACTTGACCAAACGTCACTATATATGTAAATCGCGTAAGTCATTTTTCAACGATTTTTAAACCAAATGTTCCAAAAATAATTTTGGATTCTTAGAACATTTGAATAGACTTGAAAAACAGTTTCAAACTGTCAAAAACAGTTTTGGTCGAATTTGGAATTTTTGTTCATTTTGCTTGTCCGATTTTATAAAAATTCTGTTTTTACGTCCTCTAAAACATGATTTTTGCTCTCTTAAGTCTTGAACTCAAATTAAACCCAATTTAAAATCTTTAAAACAAGACAAGGCAGTTTATACTACCTTAAAAACGGGTTTTCAAAGAAATGTATTTTCCTCTTTGTTTTGTTACTTTTTATTTTTTAACACTTTAACAGTCATATAATAATTATATAACTTTGAGAAACGATATTGTCATGCTCTTTCCCAAGTATTGGCCGAAACCAACCATAGGCAAATGTGAAGATTTCTACTTCACTAATTCACTCATAACCACACATACATATTCATGTATAAAAGCACTAAATCATGGCATAAGTTTCTTTAACACATTAGGCATAATTCCTACCAATCTATAATTTTTCCTAAACAAGCATACATCAACTAAGATATAATCCATAAATTTCCATCACACAATATACACCACATAATTATTACACAAAATCCTCTTAGAGGCTCACACTTAGGATTTACAAGACCATATACACATTAATTAAACCACGTACCAACATATCTACCCTAAGGTAGGATGATGGTAATATCCCCCATACCTTTTTTGATCACTTGGAAAATCAAGCAATAAGATGGTGTTGTTCACCTAGGGCCTTACGATTCTGAACACAAAACCTAGCCAAGAATAACCAACATGAAAACAAGTTAAAGAATGAAGAAAACCTACTTAACCCATTTGGTATAGGGTTCGGCCAAGTCATGAAAAATTGGCTAGGGATATCTAAATTTTTAAAGCTCTTGGATCCATGATCCTAGAGTATTAGAGAGTTACGAAATATTATCATACTTCAAAAATTTGCATCCTATGATTTTCTAGAATTATTTGAAGAAAATCCAAGAAAATAGAAGCACGGGATCCTTGATAAAAATTGAATGGAATTAAATGATAAAGAAGTTAACCATGATAATAGAAATGAGGGTTTACCTTTTAGATGATAAGGAAATGAATAAATTTGATCAAAGCTTCAAGCTTTTTTAACAATGGAAATCTAGGGTTTTTGTTGGAGAAATGGATATGAAGAAACTTAATGAAGTGAAAAATGAATGACCAACTGCTTGTATGGGGAGGGAGCCGTGTAGTATGGGGGGTATTTTGGTGAGTCATGTCATCCATGACTCATTGTTCTCATCTCTTAGCGGGTCTCTGCAGTTCCGTATCCGACTCCGTCGTTCACTCGATTGTTAATTCACCCGAATAAAGTATAATTTTTACCGTCAGTGAAAACACAAACCGGGTTCTGTCTGAATTTTAAACCTAAATTTTTACCGTAACCTTCTACCATATGGTAGAGTATAATTATGATTTTGTTTTATCCAAAATCATTTTCTAGGTTTCAGATAAAAATATAAACATATATAATCTACCGATATTGAAAAACAGTAAAAACGGTATGTTGCAGTCATCAAGAGGACGAAACATGTGAAAACCAAGCAGCATTACACATTGCTGCAAATCCCACTACATTGTGAAAACCAAGTAGCATTACACATTGCTGCAAATCCCGTTTTCCATGAGAGGATGAAACATGTTGAAATGGACTGCTATTTTGTTAGGGAAAGAGTGCGGTCTGATGAAATAAAACCTCTCAATTTTGGTACCATGGAGCAGATTGCATATATGTTTGCTAAGCTTTAGTCAAAGATCGATTTGAATTGCTTCTCAGCAAGTTGACCATTCTCAACCTTCATGTGCCAACTTGAAGGGAGTGAAGAAATTAGTTTTATATCAGTTAGCGTGATCTCTTAGTTAGTATATTAGTTAAACTGTTTAGCTTATAACAGCTATAACAAATTTCTGTTTTGATCTCTTAGCCATTGGACTTAATTAAGCCTTAAGTTAACTGAGTTGTATAAATTGATGTGCATATGCACATCAATCATCAAGTAATACATTCAATGCAATTATTCAGTTCAAAAGCTCTTGCAATATTTTACATCCCCAGTTGCATTGTTATTTGCCCCCCCCAAAAAAAAAAAAAAAAAAAGCTGATATATTGTAAGGAATCAATGCAATCCCATGATTGGCACTATTAAAGGCAGATAAGGCCTGAGCAGTAGTCTCTTTTTCTGCACTGTGATTGAAATGCACAAGTCCCTTTGGAACCACAAACAACTCTCCAGGTTATGGTGTCTGAGTGAAGAGTTTATTTGTTGTCCACAAACCCCACTTGAAGGGAGCCCTTAAGAACAATGATTAGGTCAGCAGAACGAGGATGAATGTGTGGAGGGATTGTGCTACCAGGTTCTTGTTGAACGGCAAAACATGATACACTTTGTCCCTTGAGAGCTAGAAATGTTCAATTTATGATAAACATTTTATGATATATATTATGCTTAAGTAGAAAAAATAATATCTGTATAATGTTCAATTTTTTTTCCAAATATTTTGTCATGATATTTGAAAAATTGTAAAAACTATTTATTTTCTTTATTTATTTTCTCCAACATTTTTATTAATATATTGAATTGATTTCATTTTATTACTTGTTGATTCCTTAATTCTCCTATTTATTGGTTTTTACGAGCCTTTATTATTTTATTAATGGTTTTGATGAGGCCATTTGTGGTTTCTTTGAAAACTAAAGACTTGAATTGTTCATTCTTTTTCCAATGTGTAACATGTGCTAATCAGTTTTGAGGAACGTTTCTCTCCTTAATTGCCTTTAAACAATTATAAACAGGTTTTAGAAGAATACAGTGTATTTATTATATAATAGAAAGTGTATGTGTTTAGTTCTAGAGTGCATTATGGGATTCTTAGTTAAGTTAATTGCACTCGTATTGTCACATCTAATAGGAACTTGGTTTAGTTGTACACCATAATCAACTAATTGTTGTTTCATCGAAAAAACATGTGCACAACAGCTACCAGCTGCTACATATTCAGCCTCTACAATGGATAAAGCCACACTAGATTGTTTCTTACTGAAGCATGATACTAATGAGTTTCCTAGTAAATGGCAAGTTCCACTAGTACTCTTTCTGTCTAGTTTACAACCAGCAAAATTAGAGTCTGAATAGCTAATTAAAGTACATGTAGCTCCTTTAGGATACCATAATCCCATGTCTTTTGTTCCTAACATATACTTAATTATCCTTTTAACTGTTGTTAAGTGTGATTCTTTTGGATTTGATTGATACGTAGCACACATGCATACAGTAAATATGATATCTGACCTACTAGCAGTAAGATAAAGTAGTGAGCCTATCATACCTCTGAATTTAGAAACATAAACAGGTTTATCTTGCTCATCCTTGTCCAGATAACAAGAGGTACTCATTGGAGTAGCCATCTCCTTAGCTTTTTCCATGCCAAACTTCTTGATTAACTCATTGCAGTACTTGGTTTGGCTAACAAAGATTCCATTTTCAGTTTGCTTTATTTGTAGTCCAAGGAAAAAGTTCAGCTCACCCATCATTGACATTTCAAACTCACTCTGCATAAGACTTGCAAACTCATTGTACAACTGCTCATTAGTAGCACCAAAAATTATATCATCCACATATATTTGTACAAGTAAAATGTTGTGTGCCTTTTTCTTAGTGAACAAAGTTGTGTCAACTTTACCTCTTTTAAATCCTTTTTCAATGAGAAAATTACTTAACCTTTCATACCAAGTTCTAGGAGCTTGCTTTAAGCCATATAGTGATTTACACAGTTTATAAACATGGTTAGGCAATTCATTATTCTCAAAACCAGGTGGTTGATAACATACACTTCCTCTTGTATAAATCCATTTAAGAAAGCACTCTTAACATCCATTTGATACAATTTAAATCCCATTATGCAAGCATAAGCAAGTAGCATTCTTATAGCTTCTAATCTTTGCTACAGGTGCATATGTTTCATCATAATCTATGCCTTCTTCTTGGTTATACCTTTTGGCTACCAATCTAGCCTTGTTTCTTACAATTATACCATTTTCATCTAGTTTATTCCTAAAAACCCATTTTGTACCTATTACTTGACAGTTCTTGGGTTTAGGCACTAGTTTCCAAACTGGTTTAACTCATCTTGTATAGCCATCATCCAATGTTCATCAATTATAGCATCATCTATGTTCAAAGTTAATTGTTGCATAGCAAGCAAAACAAATCATTTAAGGCTTCATTAGTTTTATTAGATTCAATTTGTGAAACAAAAGCCATATGATTATTCCAAGATAGATCAAATAACTTTGATAGAACAATGTAGACATATTATACAATGATCTATAAGTCAACACAGAAAGATTCATAATCATTCATTAATAATGATAATCAGAAAACATATTCAATCAGTATTCTTTCTTTATTGTTACACATTTTGTGTTCAGTGAAGGCTCTATGTCATGATTCCAATTTTTGCTCTTGACCTTCCACCACACCTACAAAACAAAATTTAATGTTTTTGCTATAGGTACCCAAATCTGTTTGGGTCCTTTTGAGTTAGTTGCAGCAATAGTTCCTTTAGGAACCCATATATACTTAGACTCATTATAAGCAGAATTTCTGTAATGACATGTTTCTCCAACCTAGGACATTTATCACATATAGGTGCATCTAAAACAGTAGCTAGTTTTTCTTTTAAAGCACAATTTTATGTTTTTAATTGATCTACCTCTTTGTTTAAAACAAAAGTTTTCTCCTCTAAGCATGTGATGGTTTTCTTAGACTTATTTAGCAGTCTAGCAAGTCTAATAGATTCTTTATGAAGTTCTTCAAAATCATTTTGCAATTCATCATAAGAAGGTTGATAATCAGAACTTACTTCACTTTCTGAATCACTGTCATTTCTGGCCATCAAGCACAAGTTTGCCTCCTCAGATTCAGATTCTTCAGTGGAATCTAGATCATTATCATCCCAAGCAATGTAAGCCTTTCTTGGCTTTCTCCACTTCCTGTACTATGAGTCAAATTTTTCAGTTTTGTCCTTCTTTTGCAGCTTTGGACAGTCAAGCTTCATGTGGCCAATCTTTCCACATTCAAAGCATGTGATGTTGTTGGAAGAGTTGTCACCTTTGCTGAAGTTTCTTTTTGGAAAAGTTGATGGCTTTATTTTGAAGTTGCCTTTCTTCTTTAGGAAGTTCTTGAATTTTCTAACTAGCAATCCCATCTCTTCTTTAGATTTTGCCTCTTGTGATGAATCATCATCATCACCGTCTTCTGCTTCCCTGACTTGTGATTTCAGAGCCAATCCCTTCTTTCTTTTATCAGTTTCTTCACTCTCATTTAGTCTGTTCAACTCCAATTCATGTTCTTGTAATTTTCCAAATAGAGTGGCAATGGTCATTGATAATAGATCTCTGGATTCTGAGATTGCAGTGACTTTAGGTTGCCATTCTCTGCTCAAGCATCTCATGACTTTGTTAATTTGATCCTTATTTGAGATTGTCTTTCCAAGACCAGCCAATTGATTTACGATATGTGTGAATCTCTTTTGCATTTCAGTCATAGGTTCTCCTCGATTCATTCTGAACAGCTCATACTCATGTGTGAGGGTGTTCATTCTTGCTCTTTTGACATCTGAGGTTCCTTCATGTGTCAGTTGCAATGTATCCCATATCTCCTTTGCTGATTTGCAATTTGAAACCCTGAAAAACTCATCACAGCTTAAAGCAGATGTTATAATATTCTTAGCACGTGCATTATATTGAATTCTTTTCTTATCATCCTCATTCCATTCAGTTTTAGGCTTATTTCTTGGATCACCATTAGCATCTACAGTAGAGGGGACAAATGGTCCATTTTCTACTGCATCCCATATGTCAACACCTGCTACCTCAAGAAAGATTACCATTCTTTCCTTCTAATAGATATACTCAGATCCATTGAAGGCAGGCGGGCATGCAAGGGAAGCCCCTTCATTCAGACAGTCATTGGAAGCCATACTCTTATAGTTGTTAAGCCAAACTTCAGAGTTTACCTCTGATGCCAATTGTTGTTTTGACTTCAACGACTCAAGAGGGGAGGTGAATTGAGTTTTCAAAAAATATTTCTTTCTTAAAACTTTTTCACAAAGCTTTATAAATCAGAGTTGCGGATTAGTGCCCTCAGGATCTTTTACAAAATTGATGAAGGGTTTTTACAATATCTTGAATAGAAGGTTATGAGGATAAGAAAGATTAATTCAGAAAGATTTAGAATAGGTTCGGGTTTAATAACTCAGTAATAACAAAATAGAGTTTATACAGATCAAGAACAGAAATTATATTGAACTTTAAACATCGAAGTTGCAGGTTCTTGAACATAAATCGAAAGTAAAGGAGTTTGAGTATTAGGGATACCATACAACCAGATTTATCCTGGTTCGATCAGTCACCTCCACTGTGACCTACATCCAGTCCCCACTCCACCTGTGGGATTTCACACACTAACACACAAGCTTTGCCAGGTAGCTTGAAAAACCTTTACACCACAAAGCACTCCTTCACCTCGAGATACCACACTCTTGTGAAGAGCCTCAATGTTCAACCTTAGGGATACCTCACCCTAATCACTCAGAGAGACTCCCTCTCTCACAATCAAAAGTAAAAACAAAAGTTGATTCCTCACTCTCAATAGTCAGATAAACAAATTGAAGCACTTTGAGTATTGAAACACTCTTTTCTCAGTAAGCTCAATAAAGATGATGAATGATTTTCACAATTGATTTCTCAAAACGATTTCATAAAACTGTGATATGTTATGACATTCGTATATGTTGTTTAAGTGTTCCTTTGATCCCTCTTTATATAGAAAACAAGTTATAGTCGTTGGGATCAATCAAAACAGATTTGGATCTAATTAACAGAATCTATTTTCTTGATTCTCGTTCTTGAAATAAGATTCTGATTGTTCTTGTAGAATTGGCGTCCATAAAATAACCAAGTCCATTTGGAAAAATAGTCGCGTCTATCTCAAAAAATAATCGCATCCATCTTCAAAATTGCCGAGTCCATTTGAAGAAAATAGCCGCGTCCATTTGGAAAAAAATAGCCGCGTCCATTTGCCACGTCAGCAAACAAGAGTACTAACACAAAGTAATTGGACGTGCTCCAACTAGTAGAGGAGCTCCATATGCCATGTCAGTGGACGGAGCTTCTCATTAAGATCTCAGCAAGTCCAAAGACTTGTGTGGACGAGCACTTTTATCACTTCAGTGGACGTGCGCTTGTGTCACTTTAGTGGACGTGTGCTTGTATTACTTTAGTGGACATGCGCTTGTATAACTTTAGTGGTCGATCACTTCTGTCACTTTAGTACGTAGACGTGAGCTTCTGTCACTTTAGTAGACGTGCGCTTCTGTCACGCTTTGGTCACTTTAGTAGACGTGAGCTTTTGTCACTTTAGTAGACGTGAGCTTCTATCACTTTCTTGGATGCCAGTTTTTACTATTCCCAGTGTTGGACGAGCGCTTATATTATTCCAGTGATGGACGAGCGCTTTGAAATCTTATTTCAAAAATCATTTTCATTTACGAAAACTTATTCCTTTTAATGCAGGTTATGAAAAATGATTTTCTTTCATGCATCTTTTCAAATTGAGCTTATTTGTGAATAAGATATTTCATCTCTTACAAATCATCTAAGACTTAACACTAATTTCTTCGTTAAGCTCTTGTCTTGATGATACCATGATCTTTGTCTTTGCTCTTTGATTCCTCCAGGTTCTTCCTTGAATATTCTCTTTTGATTGCTCACTGAACTTGTTGAGTATTGCTTGATACCTGTCTTTGTAATTTGACACTAAAAACACTTGCATACACATTAAGTTGTATTTGTCATATATATATCAAAATCTTTAAGTCATTGAGTTTAACACTATTTATTGGTTTTACGAGCCTTTATTATTTTATTAATGGTTTTGATGAGGCCATTTGTTGTTTCTTTGAAAACTAAAGACTTGAATTGTTCATTCTTTTTCCAATGTGCAACATGTCCTAATCAGTTTTGAGGAACGTTTCTCTCCTTAATTGCCTCTAAACAATTATAAACAGGTTT
The DNA here is from genome assembly GCA_030762895.1 of Sophora flavescens. Taxonomy (NCBI): domain Eukaryota; kingdom Viridiplantae; phylum Streptophyta; class Magnoliopsida; order Fabales; family Fabaceae; genus Sophora; species Sophora flavescens. The sequence continues at coordinate 182,255,620 of CM061062.1, read as the reverse complement.
TAGAAGAATACAGTATAATTATTATATAATAGAAAGTGTATTAATTTTTAATTAATTATAAAAATAAATATTTTATTATATATATAAGGATTTAGCGCACAATAGATACTGAATCCAATCTCAGACTGATTCGTTATAATGGATATTTTGGTCCTTACAAAAATCCTGGGTCTGTATGTTTTGTTTCAAGTTTCATTTCCTGTTTTTTATTCAATCTGAAAACGAAGCTAGCAAATATGCCCCTAGCCTATTTTTTAGGGGAACTAAAACAAATCTTATCCTGTTGGTAGACCAAAATATTCATTAAACCTTTATTTTATTATTATTTCATAAAAAAACTATTTTTATCCTATTTTGAGAGTTTATTCATAAAATATATTTACAAAATGTTTTAAATTAAATATTAAAAGTAAAATAATATAGAGAGAAAAATGTTAAAAAATAAAAATAAAAGAATTAAAACTCAGATAGATAAAATAAATTGTTCACAACACAATAGAAGTAACATTGAGTACTGATCCAACATTATATTATTTCACCAGAACATAATTAATTGTGACATAGAAAGAGTTGTTAACCTCAAGAAAGCAAAGGTATTAAAACAACTTTTACATAATAACCAATGGATCGATCGTACCCTTGAGGCTTAGGAAGATAAGCCTTTCTTCAAAGCTTTAATGGTGTTAACATCAGTCCTAAAGGAAGAAGCCAAGATATGATCATCAATGGGGGGTGTGGAGTTAAATATATTGAAAGGAACCACAATAACTCCAGGATAGGCACTACTAAATGCAGCCAAGGCTTGAGCAGTCTCCTTTTCAGCATTGTGAGTGTAATGAACAAGTCCCTTTGGAACAATAAACAAGTCTCCAGGTTGTAGTGTCTGAGAGTAGAGCTTATTGTTTTGGTCTATAAACCCCACTTGAAGGGAACCTTTAAGAGCGATGATTAGCTCCGAAGAACGAGGATGAATGTGTGGAGGGATGGTGCTACCAGTATCTTGTTGAACAACAAAAGTTGACACACTTTGTCCATCAAGTGCTGGAAATGTTGCCTTGTCTGCCAGCAATATCTTGAAACCTGAGGATTGTGTACCTAGTATGTCACGGAAGGCATGAGAGGTGAAGAAGTTTGCATCAACGTTGGTCACATTGGGAGGGACTATGTAATCAGATACAATGTCTGGATCACTAGCAATTGTTGTTTGCACAATGGCAAGAGCATAGATGATTAGTGACAGGAACTTAAGGGTAGTACTAGAATGCATGGTTGTCATGTTATTTGAAAATGTTTGTAACTTAATTGGAAGATGGAGTGCTTCACCTTTTGCTAGACCTTTGATTTATATATTTTTTTAATTTATCACTTTAGTTATTGTAATGAACTATAATAAATGCAGATTTTATTATATACTAATAGAAATAAAAATTGTGCATAGATTTTTAATAAATTGTAATCAATACTTATTTTATTATTATATTTTAAAAGGTCAAATTACCTGAAGATGAAAATAATGATTCTATCAATTAATTATCAAATTAACTTTTAGGAATAATTAATAGGAAAAATTACGAGGAGAGGAAACTTTATCATATATAACAGATATGCTACCATGATTACAGATGGATTTATTCTCTATTTTTATTTCTCTAAATTATTTTATGTTTTTACTTTATTAAATATTATTTTATTTTTATTTTTCCTACCTTTCAAAATATATTTTTATATAAATATTTTACCAATAGAAATCCAAATTGCATTAACTTTTAATAAATTTTAATATAATAAGTACAAATTTTAGATCTGCTACTATAATTATAGATGGATTTATTCTAAATTTTAATTTCTCTAAATTATTTAGAGTTTTTACTTTATTAATTTTTCTTTTATTGACTTTTAAGGATATCATAGGCACATTCAAGACTAAATAATGTGTGGGGAAAATAATTATGTATTATTTGAAAAAATATATATATACATTAAAAATTAAAAACATAATAATATAGCAAAAAAATTGGTGCCAATTTAATATTTTTGTTATGACACATAGGCTTAATAAAATTAAGTATTCCTCTGACATGATGAAATATTTTCAAAATTTAACTTATAACATCAATAATTTAAATGTAAAAAAATCCGTAGGATTCCTTAAAAAATAGAGACAAAATAATAATAAAATAAATGGATAATAAAAAATACTTTAATGAATATTTTAATATGATGAGAGAAATTTTGATATATGATATTAAATTAAAAAAAAATAAGATAAGGCAACATTATTGTATGGGGATATGATTCTTAGTATTCAAAATTCAAAGTGTCCACGTGTTGGTGTTATCTTGGGAATTAAAAGCACTCATGATGGTGTGGAATTAGTGATTGATGAAAAAAAGCGGCGTCATTTTGTGCTGGAAGATAGTAACAGGGGTGCAAGCTCTAATAGCCAAGTGGGAATTTCAACTTACTGATTGGGGGTGGGGTTGGTGGGGGGACCAATGATCATCTGCCTCATGATTTTCCGCATCTTGCCACTAGCCAAAGGCATCAGGAACAGACGAGTCATCAGGAGCAGCATGGGCATCGGCACGGGTACCCGAAGCAGCAGCGTCCTCATGGACCGAGCCAGATCCACCGGGTCTGAATCCCAAGTGCTAGTACAACATCTCCCTCTCCCTCTCCAGAGCAGCTACCCTCAAGCTGACTAACGAGCCCGACGTTGAGGTCGGAGACGAGCCCTCTGACGTCCGATGTAGGGCCATGTACTGACTGAGAAGATGGTGTGGCAGAGGCCACATACTTATCTCCCAGGGCTCCCAAACACAATACATTGCCCTTCTTGTTCCTACCACCAACCACCTCCAGGAAAATGACATTGTCAGAGGCAACAAAAGGCTCGTGCCCCTGACTAATGGCCTCATCTCGGTGGCGGTGGAACTCGTCCTGCATTATAAGGCAATATAAGTCAGCATCTGGTCTGGGGGGACCTCTGCATCTTGATCGTCTGCATATATATTCAATGATAATAGTTAAGCTATTTAATGAGTTTACTTAATTGAAATAGAAATATAAAGTTTACTTAATTACCATCTTATCATGATGCTTCGTGATGGGCACAGACCTACCCGTGTATAGAGGAGCACCGGAATCTACGGCTTGGTTTTGCTTCCCGATCGCACTCTTCTTCAAGAACTCCTCATCAGTTGCCCAATAATGATGCTGCCCTCTAGAACCTTGAGTGTAAAAAAGTTCCCCGAAGATGAACCATCGCGGATCTTTCTCGTAAAATTCTTTACAACAAGGGATCCACGATGCTCAAATGTGGCCCGAATCGCAGCCTCATCCTCTGGGCGCCACCTGTAAGAGGTCTGCATGACATACAAGACATCGTACCACAATGTAATAATAAAAACAATAAAAATTAAATTAAGCACCAATTAAATAGTAATACTTACACCAAACTAGTGTCGGAACCAGTGATCCTGGACAACCGTGGGGATCTTCGTCCAAGTGGCCAAGACCAAATAAGCAACAAATCAAAATGAATAAATAACTTACTCAAGTTTTGCATATGGGCGAATCCATACACGTGTGTCCGTGGGTGCAGTCACCCCTGAACCCGATGCCCCACCCCCACCCCCCACCCCTCGCGCAGGGTGCTATACCGAGGATGTTGTAGCGGGTGGGGTGGGAGGCACAACAGTGGGTGATGGAAATGCGGTGGATGAGCCCACACCATGTCTGACCTGTAGCGGAAAGGGTGGTGGTGGTGGTGGGGGTGGGTGTTGATCTCCCATGACCACGTCCACGGCCACGGGACCCACGCCCACGGGGTATACGACCCCCACGTCCAGCATCGTCAGCTATCTGTCTAGAATTAAAAAACAAGTGAGACATGAAGTATATAAATATGCATTATAAGCAATAAGTGAAACATAACAATTATATATCATAACAAATATAAGAAAAAACAAAACATAAAAAAATTACAGATTACCGACCTGGAATCTCTATCAATAAATTCACCCTCATTCTCCTCATCATCGGTGAAGACATATGTTTCCTCACTCTATGAAGTCAAGTCATATCGAGTCTCCAAGTCTGTGTTAATTACCTCGTCACCAGGCTCAGCATCAGCAAGAATGCCCTGGTACTCGTCCGGGTCAATTTGCAACATTATTTGGATCTCGTAAAATTCATGGAGCTTCTATCTCAGGTTGACTTATCACATTATCGGTGATCGCACTACGTGCCTTTACCCGAATAACACCCAACCAGTCTTGATGTCCCTCGAGACACGGGGTATAATATACTTTCTCCGCTTGTTGTGCAAATATAAATGGGTTGTACACCTGATATCTACGTGACTTCCTAACTTCTACAGTCTCATACTTATTGTCAACTTTTGTGCCCCTAGTAGGAGTGTTATCGAACCATTCACATTTTTAGTGGGATAACCCGAATACGATAATTCATAAATATCGGTTAATATTCCAAAAAAAATCCTCTAATTGACCGTTGGTCCGTCGAACACAAACGCCAGAATTCGAAGTTTTCATGCCTTGACCCCATCGACTTGTGTGAAACTTATATCCATTTATTATGTAAGTCTCAAATGTGAAATAGACAACTATAAACACGAGAAGGGGGTTGAATTGTGTTTATCAGAAATTAAAACAAAGTTAAAAAATTTCGCACACAGAAGCTAGGTTCAGACAAGTGTGAAAAACATTGCACAGACAGGTGACCTGTCTGGTGTGATTTTAACAGAAAAACACACAAGCACACAACTTGAAACTAGTTTGAAATTCACACTTTAACCCTTTAGTTAGATAGCAAATAATATAATCAAAGAAACTAAATAGTTTAAGGGAAGAGAGATAAAAACAGTTATTTATCCTGGTTCACCTTTTAACACTAGGGCTACGTCCACACCTTGGCAGCACCAAGTTTTCTCCATTATAACTGATCAGGTTACAGACACCAAGTATTCTTTGCACATCTAGCCTCTTCAGGCTCCAAAACAAGTATTCTTTGCTCACCTAGCCTCTTCAGGCTCACTCAAGTTTGTTTGAGAGAATGATTGTAATTAATACAATTTGCAAGTCTTTCACTAACACTCAGAAGAGTGAATTAAATGTAAGCTTAGAAAGACTGCGTAATAACATCAAATGATTGAAGAATACATATTGAAAGAATGAAGAAATGAATGTGCAGAGTAATGGCTCTTTAATGTTGTGTGTTCTCTATCTTCATCTTCAATGACTTATGTATTTATAGCCTTCAAGCATTTAAGATCCGTTAGAGACATTCCTTCAAATGTTGGCTTCAAGCAGAAGTCCATTAAATGCAATAGAGTCGTTCTGGGCAGCCATTAATGCAATAGGAACGTTGGCTGTACTCTAACAAGTGGGATCGGGGCTTTATGCATCGTGCAGTAGCCAAATCAGAGTTGTACAGAATACTTCGGTACTTTGTAGAGCACATTTCCCTTTTCGTGTAATAATCAAGAGTACTAGGGAATAAAGCATATTGGAAACATTCTTTAACTGGACTTCGTTTCTGATCTCCCAGGTTGCTTGTGAGAATGATCTTCTGACTTTCTTGATAAGCGTGAGAGAGAAAGCTTCAGAGTCTTCTGTATGAAGAGGGAGCTTTCAAAAGCTCTTTGTACTTGTGTTCCTCATCAAAGGATCACAAACGAGTGTGAAGGCTTCGCAGAGAAAAGTTGAATCTTCAATGCAGATAGTCAACATCCCAGTCAGTAGACAGATTGACTTTTGCTTCTCCAGACAGGTGGTCTTTTATGTAGGCAAACAGGTGAGAAAGGGAATTCTTACTATTGTGATCTGCACACTGGACAGACAGGTTAGCAACCAATATGAAGGTTAATTAAATCATTAACAAATGTTTAGTTTCCATCAAAACTTCGGGAAATGCACATCAGACATTTTAGAGACTTAACAATCTCCCTTTTTTTATGATGACAAACATTCAGATGATTTATTGAACCTTAGAAAATATCAAAAGATAAGTCATAGAAGATTCAGACATGTTGAGATTTTCATAACCAGATAGGTTGTGCAGACAGGTGCACTTAGGTTCAATTCATATTAGGAGTTCTTAAAGCACATAATCAGAGAGAATATATCAGTTAAGAGTGCATTTAACTTAGAGTTATCTGTGCATTAATTATGATAGGTTATGCAGCTCAGACAGGTCAATTTCAATCATTTTTAATTTAATTAATCATCTTAATCCTATTTACTTTCTCCCCCTTTTGTCAACAACAAAAAGGAAACAATTATAATACAGAAAAAACATAAGACAGTAAATATATAAGATAAAAGATATATTTCATTCATCATAAGCTATGTACAAGGCAGATTATAACTACTGAGGCTGACTAAAAAGTAAAAACAGAGATTCAACTCACTTGGCCAGGGCAAGGCCAAAACTGGTGGTGCCTTGGGAACAGAAAAAAGTGAAGAAATACGAGGGAAGACACATCGATGAAGGGTTCTATAATAAAATAAAGGAAGAAAAGCAAGTTTAAACAAAGGTCTGATTCTGACATAATCAGTCTCAGAAGATGAAAAAACAGAAGACAATATTTTAGATAGAGACAGACGAGTGACTCTAATCTGAATACCTAGACACAGAAGGTAACATTACAACAGAGGCATGGTAGTGAGTTCCTTCCAATGTTCTAATGAAGATGACTATATGGGGATAGAAGAAAATCTCTTTACAAGGGTAAAGAATATGAGGTGGAGGAGAGGGAATGACAGACAGGTTAGAGAAGCTTCCAGTCATTAGAGATTGCAAGTTTGACACAAAAAGACTTGATGATATGCCAACTTGTTCTTTGGGAGTTGCATCCCTATGAACTACTGTTTACTGACATATATCAGATACTTCATCATAAGATGATGTTTGAGTTTGATGATAAGAGACAGGTGAATGAGGTGCAGACACATGTGAAAGCGGTTGGACAGGCAAGAGAAGTGGAGAAGAGACAGGTAGATTTAGGATACCTTGTTGGGAGGGAGAAGATGGTGCAGGAGAGGTGGATGGAAGGACCACTTGGTTTTCTGACATCCTTAGCTTCTTCCTTGGCAAAGGAGGGTTAAGGGGGTCAATCTCCTGATAGACAACTCTCTGTGTCCCAACAGACAGGTCTTCAGCAGTTGCAGCAGCAACTTCAACCTCTGCAGCTTCAGCTTCTGCAGGCACTTCTACCCTGTCAGCAACTGCCATTATAGGCACTGGGTATCCAGACCTTCTCTTTCTGGGAATAGGTCCCAAAATGAGAGTCTTCTTCTCCTTGGGCTTCTCCAAGGGACTTGTCTTATTCTCCCCCTGAGCAGGTGCTTCCTCTATGCTAGGTGTAGACTCAACTTGTCTTTCCTTAGTAAAGGTCTTCATAACTCTTCTATTTTTTCTTGGTTGAGCTAACATAGCTTCTGATGCTTCAGCCTCCTTAGTCTTCATCTCGGGAGACAGCTTTTTCAGTTTGAACCTCAAAGGTTCAACTATCTCACTAGTTTCAGCAGACAGAGATGGTTTCTCCAAAGCAGGCCTCTGGTCTTGTCTGGCCACTTTTCCAGCAGGTTTCTAGATCTTTTCAGAGATAGGATCTCTGATTCATCAGTGGAGACCACTGGCTCCTTCATCTTCTGCTCAGCAGCAGGTCTCTTTTCTTCTTCTTCTTCTTCTTCTTCTTCTTCTTCTTCGTCCTCCTCTTCCTCCTCTTCTTCCTCTTCCTCCTCTTCCACCTCTTCTTCCTCTTCTTCCTCTTCGTCCTCTTCTTCCTCTTCCTCCTATTCCTCCTCCTCCTCCTCTTCCTCTTCCTCTTCCTCCTCTCCGTCCTCTTCTTCCTCTTCCTCCTCCTCATCCTCCTCCTCCTCCTCCTCCTCCACTTCGTCCTCTTCTTCTTCTCCTCCTCCTTCTTCTTCTTCTTCTCCTCCACCTCCTCCTCCTCCTCCTCCTCCTCCTCCTCCTCCTCCTCCTCCTCCTCCTCCTCCTCCTCCTCCTCCTCCTCCTCCTCCTCCTCCTCCTCCTCCTCCTTCTTCTTCTTCTTCTTCTTCTTCTTCTTCTTCTTCTTCTTCTTCTTCTTCTCCTTCTTCTTCTGCTCCTTCTTCTCCTCATCCTTCTTCTCCTCCTCCTCCTTCTCCTCCTCCTTCTCCTTCTCCTCCTTCTCCTTCTCCTCCTTCTCCTTCTTCTCCTTCTTCTCCTTCTTCTCCTTCTCCTTCTTCTCCTTCTTCTCCTTCTTCTCCTCCTCCTCCTCCTCCTCCTCCTCCTCCTCCTCCTCCTCCTCCTCCTCCTCCTCCTCCTCCTTCTTCTCCTTCTTCTCCTTCTTCTCCTTCTTCTCCTTCTTCTCCTCCTTCTCCTTCTTCTCCTCCTTCTTCTCCTTCTCCTTCTTCTTCTCCTTCTTCTTCTTCTTCTTCTTCTTCTTCTTCTTCTTCTCCTTCTTCTCCTTCTTCCTCTTCTTCTTCCTCTTCTTCTTCCTCTTCTTCTTCATCTTCTTCTTCTTCTTCTTCCTCTAGAGGGATACATTCTATGTCCATTATAGATAGATTCTTCCTGTCTATGAGATGGGACATATTGACAAATTCTCCATCAACAAGAACAAATAGCTTGTTCCATAAGAGTGTTGTCAGCAGCATCCCATAAGGGAAAGTCTTCATGTTAGGCCTCTTGATCAGAGACTCCAGATAGATGAAGATCAAATCATTGATTTCCACCTTGATCTTGTGAATCAAGTGGTACAGGGCAAACATGTCCATCTTGGTTACACTGTCCCTTGAGCCTTTCCTAGGCATCACACACTCAAGCAGCAGCTTGTGCATGAACCTGCACTTCACAACCATGTTCACAGGCTTCAAATTGTCTAGGTTGGGGACACAATACAGAGCAATGTTCACATTGTCTGTGTTGGGAATTTGTGCATCAAACAAGCAGAGCGGAATAATTCCCACCAAGAATCCTTGCGGAATGGTCATGGTTCATGTTTCGAAAATTTACCACTTGAAGCGCGGACCTTTGATTTGAGTCGCTGTAAATCACGAGCACTGCACGAACCAGTAATGCCTCTATGTAGTCCACACGAACAGATAAACACGTCTCACGTGTTCAATCAGAATGGCACCTCTAAGCACTGCTAAGTGCGAGAAGAGACGCAGCGGTATATTTCTTTTCACACACAAACAGTGTACTGATTGTGGTCAGAGTAAAATGGTGTAACGTCTCAGTACTGTTTTACTACCACTTATAGGTAGCGCCCCTTGCATTCAAAAGGGTTTAACCTGGCCCTTCTAGGTTTTTCTGTCATGAGCGTGGCCTAATAGAAATTTGGGTCTAACCCAACTTCTTTTAGCTCTGATTAATCTGCTCTAAGTGTGCGACCCTATAGGTTCTCATAACGTTGGCAATAATATTAAATCATATTTAATATTATAAACAATGAGCGGTGTCTAGCAACACATCATTGCTACCCAAGTAATGAGAAAGTCAATGATTTGACGTAACCTTTCCGTGACCAATGTTAATGTGTATTATTATCCCTTTGTCCTTATATCTATATTGAACACAAAGCATAGAATATGTCACCCTTGTATAGTTCAATATTACGTCACTTGATACCTTAGTAGACTTAACATTAAATGAGGTCAATATCTCATATCGACTCATTTCAGCACGGCCATGCATTTTACAATCTAACTCTATCAAGGGCCCCACAGATATTACTCCTGTTAAGTAGGAGGGACAAATACCATCCAGATCACTCACATCCCTCTGCATGACTTGTGGTGTACCCAATGACCGACTTTATAGTCATCTTGTTACAGATAACGTTTGACGGTATTAAAGCACACAACTCCTCATGTAGGGATCGTAGTTGTTTTTAGGTCGAAGGATTGCATACACCATTGTCACCGTGACAACTACTTATGACACTTACATAACGTTCCATGTAGTGTTCTCACGATGGGTCAATCCAGTACATCATTACTCTAATGTGTACCTATGTGTGTGAATTGATATCTCATATCCATGACCCGTGAGAAATGGTCATCAGTCCACACACATAATAGTCTTGACGTATTATTATTGTCCTTATTAATAATAATACTTGACTATGGATATTTAAGAATAAAGTTCTCTTGATTAATAGCGTCTCACTATCAAGTCGTATACTTGATATTCTATTAAATAGAACTTCCTATTCTAAGGACTTTATTACATTTAAACAAACAACATAATAAACTGAAATGCCTCATATAATAAATAATAGCAAGATACAAAATGTAAGTCCAAAGGAAAAACATTGGCTTCTAGGGCTTACACCAACAATCTCCCATTAGCACTAGAGCCAATGAGGCATAAACCTAATACCCAATGATCCCATATGACCATCATGCTTCTGTTGAGCAAGTGGTTTCGTAAGCGGGTCAACAACGTTGTCAAGTGTTGGTACTCTGCATATCTTCACATCTCCTCTATCGATGATCTCTCGAATGAGATGGAAACGCCTAAGTATATGTTTGGATCGCTGGTGAGATCTAGGTTCCTTAGCCTGTGAAATGGCCCCAATGTTATCATAGTAGAGATCAATGGGGTCCACAATGCTAGGAAATGTACCAAGCTTAGTAATGAACTTCTTGATCCAAACAACCTCCTTTGTTGTGAGACACCCCGGTGTGCCCCTTTGTGCCATTAAATTAAAACCTTAATATTTATTTACTTAATCGCGCGCTTAACGTTAAAAATATGTAAAAATTAAAAACTTATTTACTAACCATATAACTTCTACAAATTAAACACCAAAGTTATAATATATAAAGACACACATGTTTGTCCATTACATTACCAAAACACTGTTTAGGGTATCCTATCAGTAGGATGCCGCACAGGTATTTAGTTATACAAACTGCTTATAATCAGTGAAAAATAAAACATCTTATAAGACTCACTGGCCTTAGACACTAACTACATTGCTGGAATCCATAGCTCGTCCTCCCGCCTCTGGTTCATACGGAATTTCGTCTAACTCCTCAGCAACCGGTTCCTCCATCGGGTCTTCTCGTACGATCACATCAGAAATAAAATACAACACACACAAAGATATAGGGGATAAGAAACTTTTCTATCATCAAAAGCGGAAAGGAGTCATAGCATATCATACAATAAATGTCACATACAATCAACATACATAACTAACAAATCATCCTCAAATTAATGTACCATCTTCTACCCCAATCTCACACAACTACACTTTTATACTGACGTGGCCACCACTAATCCTGTCACACATTCCTCGTTAGGAATGTCTGTCAGTCATCCAGGTGACGCGTTCCCAACGCCGGTGCACATTCTCATCCATGGTAAGAATGCTCATGCAAGCAGTACCATCGGTGCACACCCTGGTTCTCTCTCATCTCTATCAAGGGTGCTCATGCATAGCAATGACACTATAGTTGCACAACTTAAATTCTATGGTGGAACGGTCTAACGAGACTCTTGACCTTGTATATTCCAAATATACGGTTGTGAACAACAACGTAAACACATGAATATCACTAACCCATATTAACAACATCCTAGTGCCTTAACCTTCCATCAAAGCCTTAACACATATTCTATGTCACCCTTTCTCTTTAAAATAACTCATTTAGGTAAGGCAGCCTCTAAGTCACCATTATCCTTACACCCAAACAATTATCTCCCGAACAATATATATCTTTGCTTAAAATCCGCTAAGCACAATATTAAAACCAGGCAGATCATGCATAACACAATATCAACAACATATTCCAATATCACCAAAATAACACAATATCAATTCAATAATGATAATAAAGTCAAATCAACCTTAAACAATCTAAAATCATCCTAACGTCGATAAACCTACAATCCCCAAATCACCATTGGTTTTACAGAAAAGGTTTCCAATGTGATTTTGGTCTTGTCGATTACTCAACTACTAGTAGGGTTTAGGTCACCCTACACAATTATCATAGAATATACTATTTACCGTTTCCGACGGTAGATTGTTTCTTTCCCCCACCTGAACTTATCACTGAAGTCCCAAACTTTTCGATCCCCGTTACTCTACCACAGTTAATGGTTAACCTTCAATCAAAAAAACATAACACAAATAAATCAAATAAAAACCAACTATGACTAATTCATGCTAGGTTCGGCCATGATATCAAAAATAGGCTTGGGTTATTTTCTCAGCTCCATCTTTTGGATCTTAGTTCCTAGAGTATTAACTAACATAAATCAAGTGTTACAATTCAAAAATATGAAACAAAATCCTCTAACCTCTATGGTTAGGGTTTCGGACATAATAATAAAAATAGGCTAGAAATTCCTTTTTCTCTCAAACTCTTGGATCTAGAACCTACACACCTTAAATAGTTGATACAAATCATGATCTAGTTAAAGATTGAAGAAAACTTATTTTGTTCATATAACCCAAATCTCGGCCAAGTCAATAAAATAAGGTTATGAGTTTCTTTTGATTTCAAGCTTCTAGATCTAACTACTGTAGGTGTTAAAGAGTTCAAATCAAGTATCATATTTTAGAAATTGAACAAAACTTCATTTGCCTGAAACCACCTAGTTTCGGCCTTAATAAGAAAAGTAGGGAGGAAAATTCTTTTGATTACATGCTTTTAGATGATGAAAGTAGAAGACATATTAAGATTATAGAAATTGGTTTCACATTAAAATGATTTTTCTACAATTTTCTAGAATTATTTGAAGTTCTAGATCTGGAAATGGAGTTTTGTGAAAAGTTGATGGAAATGAAGATTTGATGCATGATTAATGAAGCTAATATGATGAGGAAGGGATTCCTCACCTTGGAATGAAGAGGTTTGATCAAGAACTTAGATCAAACTTGAGAAAATTTACCTCTTGAAATGTAAACCTTTGATTTGAGTCGCTGCAAATCACGAGCACTGCACGAACCAGCAATGCCTCCACGTAGTCCACACGAACAGATAAACACGTATCACATGTTCAATCAGAATGGTGCCTCTAAGCATTTTGGTAAAAGTTTAGGTAGGAAACACTTTCCTATTTCATCTCATGCAACTCTTGGATAGTTGGGTGAATAACTCTTATTCTAATCCATCTCATGGACTAAAGCCCGACTCAATGCCTCTAAGTATTTCAATCATATTGAATATGACTTAGTTAAGTTAGACCCAATAGATAGCAATTAGACATTACAATTGTCCCATCGCGTCTTACGAGTATAGAAAAATGCACTCCGCTTTAGCATACCTACACTCATTCGATATTAGTCTTGACGAGTGCTATGCATTGGAAGGCTTTTAAACTTAATATTTCATTTAAGGGATTTTTTTAATTAAAGTGATCGCACCATTAGTTAAACTCTTTAACATGCCATACATACATACATGCATCTCATACATATATCAAAAGCAAACAAATGTGATATAGTTATGGCTCTTAACGCATTGATTCTCCCAAGCCAATGAGAGAGTCTTAACTAAATCCTAGGAGCGTCCAAGCTTCTCCAAGCATGATCTCCCACCAAGTCCTTTTATGACGTCGCCTTCTTGTCTCCATCATTACATTACAAATAAATTAGAAACCTCGTCTTACATACGAGGGGAGTGAGGTGAGAAGAGAAGGTACAAATGGAATATAAGAGAAATGCACGACACGCAGTCGTATTTCAAAATATAAACCAAAATATAAAAGGACTAAGGCCATAACCATTCACCATACATCACCAAATAAATAATAACAACCAATAATAATACACTATTATTATTATTAATTTTTTTATTAATTAGAGATTTCAAAATCTGAATTCTGAAAAACATAACATATATATAATAAATCACATTTATATAATTGATGTTATTATTAATTAAGGATTTCAAAATCTGAATTTTGAAACCATATCATATATAATAAATCATATTTATTATAATTGATGTTGTTATTAATTGGTGATATAAAAGATTTCAAAATTAAATTTTGAATCATAACAGACAAGATAATAATACACACTTATTACTATTAATGTTGTTATTAATTAAGAGATATCAAAATCTCCAAAACAAATTTGAATTTCGAAATCATGATAATGTTGTAATTAATTAGGATTTCAAAATCTTCAAAATTGAAATTCGAAATTGTAATTAAACACATATCAATAATACTGAATTATTATTATTATTAATATGATCATTAAAAGGATGATACAAAATATCCAAATATATTTGATTTTTGAAATCATAATAATAAAACCATTTTATTATCATTAATATCGTTTTAATGCCGCAATTAATTATCACACTTGACATCACAGACGACAGCGGCTTCGGGTACCAACACTTGGACCTTCATGGCCGCGAGAACATGAACTCTTCATGTCTCATTGAACCTTAACGTCGCCATGGTAAAACTGAAATCAATCATGTATATGTCACATATAATACAACGATTCCAGAACCAATGTATATATCACATATATACCAAGAACCTCAATGTGACGCATATATATCATATACATACGAAAACGAAATTGCATAATCATGTTTTCCAAAAACAGAAGCAAACGAATTTTGAAAACGATTTTTGTAACGCCCGGATTTTCTGCTTCTTGTTAATCTATACTTAAGTGTGTGTGTTCGCCGATAATTAATTTTAAATTTGAGAGATTAATTTGATAAACTAAAATCATTTTCATAGATCAGTTTATCTTAGGAAGCTCCAGTAAAAATTTCAGCTGAAAATTCAGACGAATCTCGGTCTGCATTTTCTCTATCGATACAAGTTAACTGCTCAGAAAATGAAATTTTTACTCGTAAATGAAACGCTTGTGCTTCTAATTACGATTGCTAATATTTCCATCATTTTAAAAAAATCGTTTAAAAGTTTTATTATATTGATTTTTCGGGTTTGATTTTCATAAGAAATACGATCGTTTTACACAGCTGGGAAAGAAATTGAACTGGAACAAAACAAAAAGCAGTCAACGAATTAAAATGCACCAGATTTAGAGTGTTTGATGAGCAAAAATCTGATTTGTGTAAGGTGAATATTGTATTTATGACATGAAATCATTTCCTTTATAATAAATAATTATATTTCAAAAATTTCATTAAAAATGCAATTAAAATTTTTTATTTTTCTCTCCCTCTTCTGGAACAGCCAGTCACCCCCACCCCCTCTATATAAACCTCTTCCCTTCACAATTCATCAGATTTCCTCTCATTCACACAAAATCATTTTTACTACACTTGTTATTATTTCTTCTTGTTCTTGAGAAAGCTCAAATATTGCTCTCAAAGCTTCTATCTTCTGCAGCATCTAGGTATAATATTTAGCTAGTTTACTTCAAGTTTCCTGCTATTTTCATATCTTATACATGCATGTTAAGTTTGGTTCTTGAAAAGCTTGTTCTTTTTGTTTTAAAACCATTTTATTTCAACTTCTACTCATTATTACCACCATCTTCAACACTTGCATGTTGAAAAAAACCCTCCTATGACCATTTTGAAGGGGTGGCTAAAACCCCTAGGGAGGAGAGGTGATGGTTTTGCAAGTTCATTTTTCATGCATGGTAGTAAAACCATGTTTTATGACCATGGTTCTAATTCATACTCTCAAAGAAAGTTCTTTTAATATGAAACTCAATTTTTATCGACTTCTACTCAACTCTATTTCCATTTTCATGTCCTGTATGTGGTGAAAAGTCATCCTACCCTATGATTTTGGTGTTGGCCGAAAACACCAAGAGGGAAAAAGGAGAACTTTTGTTGAAAATCACACATGCATGGCTTGGGATCTGTTATTTATGTATTTTTCAACTAATGTATTTTGTTAAAAATATGTCTTCCTTCCTTGTTATGATTTATGGCTAAAACTCTAACAAATATGGAGTTAGTGATGTCTAACTTTTGATCATTGTAAGGATGCATGTTTGATGAAACTATGTGCTTTGCAAGAGTGATTTAGTGTTAATAAAATTTTAAAGTCCCTAACCCTTTTATTTTAATAAGGCCGAAACTCATTAGGAAGAGTTGATGAGGCTTGATCAAATTTTTTTTGTAGTATAATGTTTAAAATGTTACATAAGTTACATGCATGAAAGTAGATTATGGAAAAATCAAATTTTTTTTCTCTATTTTCTTGCAATGGCCGAAACCTATGGTTGATGAGGATAAGGGTTTAAAATTTTATTTTCAAGTTTTGAACTTATATTTTATCTCTTTGATGCTTAAAAGTACTAAATCCAAAAGCTTGTGGAAATTAGAATTTTCTACCATATTTTATGGAGCATGGCCGAAACATGCATGAAGAATTTGGGGTGATTTTATAAAATTTTTAATATATGTTAAACCTTGGTTTTGTTTAGATTTGAAATCATAACGAGAACTGAAGTCCGTTGCTTTAAAACCGCAATCGGCCTCTTTACCGTTTTACTCTGAGGTAAGAGAAGACAGCCTGAGGGATATTATTTTATGATGACTATGTGTTACCTATAATTGTTTGATGATGATTGATTGAATATTTGTGATAATGATTGGGTTAATGGTTGATTTTGGTTTGGATTAATATGTTGAGTTTTATTTGATTTACATGTATTATATGTTTATTTAATTTGTAAAATGCTTATGATTATGTGAATATATTGTTTAATTGTTTAGTTGTTGCATGGAAGGTCTAACCTTGGGTTAGAGCTCAAATTAAGAAGTTAAGATAAAAGTTTTAATAAAATTGTGGAGGAAGTTTGCAAACAAATAATCTTTTTGAAAGAAGTTTTGAAAAAGAGAAGAAAAATAAAGTTATATTTCTCACTTTTTTTAGCAACAATAATTTTTTTTATGAAAAGGCATATTTTTGGAAAAATTCATACCATCTTAAATAAAGAAAAGAATTAGACTTTTTGAAATATTTTAAATAAATAAAAAGGATTTCCAAATGAATTTCTTAAGTTAGAAGAAATTCTTTAAAAGGGAGATTAATTGATTTTATTTTTTTTGAAAAAGAGTGGATTTTTAAAATCATGATAATTTTTGAAAATGAATTTCAAATAAAAAGTTTTGCTAAAAACTTTACTCAAAATAATATTCCAATAACTTGGATAAGTTATGGAGATTTGGTTTTTGCTTTGTTTTTCACTGAACGAAAAAAAAAATAACTTTGAAAAGTGGATCTAGTAACCGAGACGCCGGGCTACTAGTGTAATTAAACACGTTGATCTATGATCCGTGTCACGTTGTTGTGGGCCGTGTGTCCTTATACGTTGTTATGGACTGTGCGTCCTGCATACGTTGTACCAAACGTGGTGAAAGAAGTAAAGGTGAAAAGTTGATTTTTCTATAACCACAAAGTCTAAGACTGGTGCATCGGTTTAAGACTCTTATGATTGGACACTCGAACTCAAATGTCCTGTGTTTACAAATTTTAATACGTTGAAAATTTATGGGAGGTCGTCAGCCTTGAGCTTCTACAAGAAAAAAATCATACACAAAGAAAATTTGTGAGAATATAACGTTTTTCATGCATTTGGCAGACGTTCCCAAAGTTGTTTTGTATGAATACCTTGAAGGGCAAGGTATATCATGCCAAGTTATATCATTGTACCTTGATGGACAATAAAATCCTTATTCCTTGTTTACTAATGCCTTGAGTTGGATAGTATGCTATGGATATCCCACACGTTGACCACTGCGCCAGGAGTTTTGGGTAGTGTTGTGGAAAACACGTTGTGCCTTTTATGGCAAATTTTGGGCCTGATCAGTTTATTTCAACAATTGAAGTTGGGGTCTCCGGATATTAGGATAGAAGTTGAATTATAGAAGTGCCATGGTTTTCAAAAACCGATGATTATCACATGCTATGTACTGTTTAAAATAATATCTAGTTACTTGTATATGTTTCTGTGTGTTTTGGGTGCATATAGTTGACATAATTATCCATATATTGGTATCTTACCCTTGCATTTTCTTATATATATATATATATATATATATATATATATATATATGTATATGTATATGTATATGTATATGTATCTTGTTATGTTGAGATTAGATGGACCCAGCACTACCTCTCATGCACTCCCGGGTGCGGGCGATCATGTTTGAGAATGCCAACAACCCAGGGGCATGGGTGATTCATCCGGGGAATCACACGGCCGAGTACACTGTCCCGGTTTGCACTGTAGAAGGAACACAGAAAGGAAGTCCAGATAGGATAATTCATACCGTGGAGACCATCCAGATATCACTTCCGCCAGCTTGGTTGTATGTACAGCATTTAGCAGAGCGGGGACAGCTAGTGTTGGATTCACCACCTCTGAACGAGGCTCCGGCGTCACCTATAGAGGAGGATCCGGAGGAATTCATGGAGGAAGAACCCCAGTACCATCCTTTGGGCAGTGACGTTGAGGACTATGATGCTCCCGGTGGGGAAGATCTGGTGGAAGTATCCTCTTCTGATACTTGCTCTGGAAATGGGGGAGACTTTCGTGGTCTCCCGAATGGGTATCACTAGTATCTGTCTTGACCAGCCTAGGAGACTTAACTTTATTTTGGGGTAGTGATGTTGGATGGATCTTTTCAGTAGCATGTTTTATTTTGTCTCCTTAACCTCCAGTTTAATTTAGTATTTTGATTAAGTAGCTTGCATGTACACTCAACGAAGTTTCTGTCAAATGGACGTGTCTCTAAAAAGGCCTTAATATCAATGTGAATATTATGTATGTCTTATGTGCAAATATATTGGTCTTTTAAACTTATGTCTCATGTTTTATATTTTAAATGAAAATGAATTAGTAATTTAATACTAACTTCCGAAAGAAATCGACATATTCTTTTAATTACGTTAATATTAGTAAAAAGGTTTAATTACTGTAATGCCCGGGTAAGGGTGTTACAATTTTTCAGAAAATAAATTCGCATATAACCATGTTATCACATATAATAGGTAAACCATACAAACAAAACCATGGTTTTGCAAGCGTCTCTGATACCACTGTTGGGAATTTGTGCATCAAACAAGCACAACAGAATAATTCCCACCAAGAATCATTGCGAATGGTCATGGTTCATGTTTCGAAAATTTACCTCTTGAAGAGCAGACCTTTCATTTGAGTCGCTGGAAATCACGAGCACTGCACGAACCAGCAATGCCTCTACGTAGTCCACACGAACAGATAAATACATCTCACGTGTTCAATCAGAACGGCGCCTCTAAGCACTGCTATGTGTGAGAGGAGACGCGGCGGTATATTTCTTTTCACACGCAAACAGTGTACTATGTGATGTAACAACCTGTTTTTAATTACGTTATTAACAGTAAAAATATATTTATTTATATTTTTAATTGAGACTTAGGAAATGATTTTGGATAAAACAAAATCATATCTGGAACTCACTCTACGGTAGGAAGCTTTGGTTAAAATTTGGGTTTAAAACTCAGACGGAAATCGGTCTGCGTTTTTTTAACTGACAGTATAATTTTATACTGACAGAAAACCCTAATTTGGCCCGAAAACTGAAATTTGTAGATTTTTATATTTTATCCGTGAGGAAGTCTACTTTCCAAATTTCTGATCAGAAACAAAATATTATGTTTATTCGGACAAATTTTGGTAAAAGTTCGGATTGAAAACAGTCGGTGTTTTCACTAACAGTGAGATTTTAATGATCAGAAAACCTAATTTTGACTCGTGAATGAAATGGTTTATATTTCAATCATATTTCCAACGAGTTTGGTTAGTTTGAAATTTTTTCAGTCGAAAACAAAATATTACGCTTTTTACCGGCGTAAAACCCTAATCGGGGAACCGATGGAGTCGAGAAGGGGGTGCAGAGACAAATCGGCCACCGGAGGAGCTGAGTCATGGGGTGAGTCACCACCATGACTCACCAAGCATTTATGAAGCATTAAATGCAAATTTATGTGAAATGACCAAAATGCCCTTTTAGCTTAACCTAACCAAAGTTAAGTTAGATTTTAACCATGGATAAGGAACCATGGTTAGTTTATGTGGTCTAAAATCAGCCACACCCTCCACTAAATGTGAGCCACATATTTATTAACCATAGTTAGCAAAGTAACCCTAGTTAAGTTAATTATTAACTATGGTTAAGCTTATATTAATTAAATAATCACAAAAGCTATTAATCCAACATCTAATAAACCAAACAAGGCCTAAGATATAGCCTATATATACCACAAAACCTTAGATCCTTATCTCACACCTTCATTCTCTTCATCTTCTTCATTTTCTTCATTTTCTCTCACTTTTCTCAAGAACACTTCAAGCAATTTTGTGAAGGACTTGATCCATTCCTTTCAATTTTCCAACACCTAAGAGGTATACCTTACTCTTCTTGATAAATAAACATCATGTTCTTCATTGATTTTCTTGTTTCCAAGTCATGATCATCAAGTTTTCATGAGTTTTTCATTATTAGATCTAGAATTTCAAATATTTCTAGAAAATTGTAGAAAAATCATTTTAATGTGAAACCAATTTCTATGATCTTAATATGTCCTCTACTATCATCATCTAAGAGTATGTAATCAAAATCATTTTCCTTCCTATTTATCTATTGAAGGTTGAATCTATATATTTTTAGGCAAAGGAAGTTTTGTTCAATTTTTACAATATGACACTTGATCTTTACTCTTTAATACCTATAGTTGTTAAAACTAGAAACTTGCAATCAAAAGAAATTCCTAGCCCTATTTTCTAGCCTTGACCGAATTTGTGTTCATGTGAGCAAAATAAGTTTTCTTCAATCTTTAACTAGATCATGATTTGTATGAACTAACTAAGGTGTGTAAGTTATAGATCCAAGAGTTTGTAAGAAAAAGAAATTTCTAACCTATTTTTCTCATTGAGGCCGAAACCCTAACCTAGTTGGTTAAAGGATTATGTTTTACAATCTTAACTATTAACACTTAATCTATGCTAGTTAATACTTTGGGAATTAGTATCTAAAATATTGGATTAAGAAAATAACCCTAGACTTATTTTTATGACTTGGCCGAACCTAGCACCATATGGTCATATTTAGCTTTGTTTGATTAATTTGTTAATTTGTTGATTTGGTTGAAGGTGGTTTTGGTAACTCGTGGCGGGATATCAAGGATCGTCGATTTCGTGTTTCCGATGATAACTTAGGTGGGAGAAAGAACCATTCCATCGTCGGAACCGATAAGTAGTATATAATTTATAATAATGGTGTAGGGCGACCTAAACCCTACTAGTGGTTGAGTAATCAACAATACCAAAATCGCATGGGAAAATTTTTCGTAATACCAATGACGATTTGGGAATTGTAGGTTAATCGCCTTAGGTTAATTATTCATATTTGAGGATGTCTAAATTATTTACTTTTGACTGTTTGTGATCCGCTGGTTGAGGTATTCTACTGCATGTGACGTTTATTTTGGTGTTTGAATATTTTATTGATTATTGTGTTATGCATGATCTGCCTGGTTTGATAAATTGCTTAGTTGATTTTAAGTAACGATATATATTACTCGGAGGTATTTTGTTTGGGTGAGAGTTTTGAATATGAATTAGAGGTGCCTCGCTATTATTTTATAGAAGTGATGTGATATAGAATGTAAGTGGAGGTTATGGGGAAAAGCTTGAGGTACTAGGTTGTTATTGATAAAAGTCAGTGAGAATCATATGTTGCATTGTTGTTCATAACCGTGTATTTGAGATACACGAGGTCTGAAGTTCCCGTGGACCGTTCTAAATTAGAAGTTAAGTTGTGCAACTATAGTGTCATTGCTATGCATGAGCACCCTTGATAGAGATGAGAGAGAAAATCAGGGTGTGCCGACAAAGCGATCTTGTGCAACTATAGTGTCATTGCTTTGCATGAGTATTCTCACTGTGGATGAGAATGTGCACCGGCGTTGGGAACGTGTCACTTGGACAACTAGGGATGTGTGACAGGATTAGTAGTGGCCACGTCAGCATAAAGGTTTAGTTGCATGAGTTGGAGGGTAGAGGATGATGTTATAAAGTATGGATGATTGTAAATTGTGAGTGATGCATGTTTGTGACTATTATTGTATTATATGCTATGAATATTTTCCACTTATGATGATAGAACTGTTTCTTATCTCCCTATTTCTGTATTTTTGTGTATGTCTACTTTATTACGTTAGAAGACCAGATGGAGGAATATGTTGCTGAGGAGATGGAAGGAACCCTGTACGAGACGGAGGTTGTTGAGGAGTTGAATGACATTCTGTATGAAGCTGACGCTGTAGAACAACCTACCGATCCTAATAATATAGTGTAGTAAGTTTAGGGCCAGTGAGTCATATAAGACATTTTTATTTTCCGTTAGTTATAAGCAGTTTGTATAAATAAGTACCTGTGTGTGATCCTACTGAGAAGATACCCTAAACAGTGTTGTGTAAAATAAAGGAAAATTGTGTGTGTATTTATGTAATATAATTTTGGAGTGTTTTATATTTGCAGAAGTTACATGATTATTAATTAAGTTTTAATTTTTACGTATTTTCAACGATAAGCGTGCGGTCATAGTAAAATGTCGTAACGTCTCAATACTGTTTTACTACCACTTATAGGTAGTGTCCCTTACATGCAAAAGGGTTTAACCTAGCCCTTCTAGGCTTATCTGTCATGAGCGTGGCCCCATATAAATTTTTGTCTAACCCAATTTCTTTTAGCTCTGATTAATTTGTTCTAAGTGTGTGACCCTATAGGTTCTCATAACGTTGGCAATAATATTAAATCATATTTAATATTATAAACAATGAGCGGTGTCTAGCAACACATCAATGTTATCCAAGTAATGAGAAAGTCGGTGATTTGACGTAACCTTTTCGTGACCAATGTTAATGTGTATTATTATCCCTTTGTCCTTATATCTATATTGAACACAAGGCATATAATGTGTCACCCTTGTATAGTTCAATATTACATCACTTGATACCCGATTAGACTTAACATTAAATGAGGTCAATATCTCATATCGACTCATTTCAGCACGGCCATGCATTTTACAGTCTCACTCTATCAAGGGGCCCACAGATATTACTCATGTTATATAGGAGGGACAAATCCCATCTAGATCACTCACATCCCTCTGCATGACTTGCGGTGTACCCAATGACCGACTTTATAGTCATCCTGTTACAGATAACCTTTGACGGTATTAAAGCACACAACTCCTCATGTAGGGATCGTAGTGGTTTCAGGTCGAAGGATTGCATACACCATTGTCACCGTGAGAACTACTTATGACACTTACATAACGTTCCATGTGTGTGAATTTATATCTCATATCCTTGACCTGTGATAAATGGTCATCAACCCACACACATAATAGTCTTGACGTATTATTGTTATCCTTAATAATAATAATACTTGACTATGGATATTTAAGAATAAAGTTCTCTTGATTAATAGCGTCTCACTATCAAGTCGTATACTTGATATTCTATTAAATAGAACTTCCTATTCTAAGGACTTTATTATGTTTAAACAAACAACATAATAAACTGAAATGCCTCATATAATAAATAATAGCAAGATACAAAATATAAGTCCAAAGGAAAAACATTGACCTCTAGGGCTTACACCAACAGTCTGTTCCAACTTGATCTTCCCATTCAGGTCTGTAACCTGCTCCAATCCTTGGGCATTTAGTGATAAGCTCCAGAGAACTTATAGGAATCAAGATCATGGTGTCCAGAACTCGAGCGTGAAAGGACTTTGTTCCATTAGCAGCGCTTGTAAGTGAGACACCCCGTTGTGCCCCTTTTGTACCATTAACTTAAAACCTTATTAATTAATTATTTAATCGCACTCTTAACGTTAAACATGTATTCCGAAACACGTAAAAAATAAAACACATAGCGGAAGAAAAATTCAAAGCAACGGCATACATACCATAGGTTTATGCATCAGAGTATTTAAAACACTGTCTAGGGTATCCCGTCAGTAGGATCCCTAACAGGTATCTTAAAGCAACTATTAATAGGGGAAAACAAAATGTCTTATAAGGCTCACTGGCTCTAGACACTAAACTACATTGCTGGAATCCACATCTCATCCTCTCGCATCCGGTTCATACGGAGTTCCATTCAACGCCTCAGCATCAAGCTCAGCCATAGGGTCTTCTCGTACGATCCCATAAAAGATAAAATATAACACACAGAAAGATATAGGGGATAAGAAACATTTCTATCATCAAAAGTAGAAAAGAGTCATAGCATATAATATAATAAAAGTCACAGACAATTAACACATATAACTAACAAATCATCCTCGAAATTAAGATATCATCCTCTACCCTCAACCTGACACAACTAAACATTTATGATGACATGGCCAATAATTCCACATATCCGTTAGGGATGTTAGTCCGTCATCCAAGTGACGTGTCCCCAAAACCGATGCACTCCTTTATTCATGGTGAGAATGCTCATGCAAAGCAATGACACTATAGATGCACGATAAAGTCGGTGCACACCCTGGATCAAGGGTGCTCATGCATAGCAATGACACTATAGCTGCATGGTATAGTCGGTGCACAACCTCATCCATGGTAAGAATGCTCATGTGATACAATGACACTATAGATGCACGGTACAATTGGTGCACACTTTGATTCTCTTTCGAGGGTGCTCAAGCAAAGCATTGACACTATAGCTGCACAAATTAAATCTAACATAGGACGGTCTCACGAGGACTTCGGACCTCGTATGTCTCAGACATACGGTTATAAACACAATGAAACCTACGAACCTCACTAAATTGCATCAATAACAACCTAGTGTCTCAAGCTTCCATCATAGCCTAGACTCATATTCTATAACACATTTCATCTTTAATATAATCCATTTAAGCTAGGCACTGCTAATTCTCGGATACTTTCTCACCCAAACCAAATCTTCCGAACAACATATATCCTCTCTTAAAATTAACTAAGCATAGTACTAAACCAGGCAGATCATGTATAACACATTATCAGGAAATATTCAAACACAAAAAATAATACGTCACATGCAATGGAATACCTCAACTAGCGTATCTCAATCAAATCAATAACATAAAGTCAGACATCATCAAATACTTAAAATCAACCTAATGTCGATAAACCTACAATCCCCGAATCACCATTGGTTTTACAGAAAAGGTTTCCAATGTGATTTTGGTCTTGTCGATTACTCGACCACTCGTAGGGTTTAGGTCGCCCTACACAATTATTATAGAATATACTACTTATCGATTCTGACGGTAGATTAGTTCTTTCCCCCACCTGAGTTGTCACCGGAATTCCGACTTCGATGATCCACAGTTTAACAGTTTCTCCGTCAATCAAACAACACAGCTATAATTAATTAACAAAATCACTCTTAACATAAATAGCTAGGTTTCGGCCTCGTAATTCACAATCGGGTTAGGATTCTTTTCTCATTCAAAGATTTTGGATTCTAGTTCCTATAGTCTTAGATAGCTTAGATAAATTGTCATAACTTGAAAATATGAAACAAAATAATCCAAGCCCTTTTTAGTTGAATTTCGGCCATATATAGAAAAATAGGCTTGGGATTTTTAAACTTCTTAATCTCTTGGATTAAGTATGCTAAGGCATCATAGAGACAATATAAATTATCATAAGTCTAAGATTGAACAAAAATAATTTAATCTATTTCCCTTAGGATTTCGGCCTCTTGTAGCAAAATAAGTTAGAGAATATAGTTAAACTTAAGCTCTTGGATATAAATCATATATGTGCCAGTGAACTTGAATCCATCATTAGATTTCACAAATCAAACAACATCAACAAACCCACTTTTTAAATCAGTTTCGGCCTTTTAAAGAAAACAGGAAAGGAAAATGTTTTTGATTACATACTCTAGGATAATAATAGTAGGAGACATAACATGATCATAGAATTTGGTTTTACATTTTTATGATTTTTCTACAATTTTCTAGAATTATTTAAAGTTATAGATCTAAGAATATGAAAACCATGAAATAGGAAAGAAATGATCTTGAGTTGAGATGAGATAATCATGGATGATCCTATTACCTCAAGTGTATGAAGAAGATGAAGAAAAGATGATGATCTTGGCAACTTCTCCAATGGAGCTCTTGGATCAACAATGGAGTTTTTGTGAAGAAAATGAAGAATAAATGGAAGAGATGAAGAGAATGAAGGAGTGAGTGAAGGGGCTGCGGTTTTGGAGTATATATAGGCTATATCTTAGGACTTGTTTGGTTCTTAGGAATTTGATTAATGGGTTTTGTGAATATTAAATAATATAATAGTTAACTATGGTTAATAATTAACTTAACTAGGGTTACTTTGCTAACTATTGCTAATAAACATGTGGCTCACATTAATTGAAGGTGTGACTAATTTTGGTCCATAAGAATTAACCATGGTTAGAATTTAACTAAACGTCGGTTAGGTTAAGCTAAAAGGGCATTTTGGTCATTTTGCTTAAAACTCAGAATTTCTAACATTACTTGCATCATAAATTCTTGATGAGTCATCCCATAGCTTAGCTCCTCTAGTATCCTGTTCTATCTCTGCAGTTCCGTTGCCGATTCCGTCGGTTTCCCGATTAGGGTTTTACGCCCGAATAAAAGCGTAATATTTCGTTTTTGGTTGAAAATTTTTAAACTAACCAAAATCGTTGGAAATATGATTTAAATATAAACCATTTCGTTCACAAGTCAAAATTAGGTTTTCTGATCATTAAAATCTTACTGTCACTGAAAACACCGACTATTTTTCGTTCGAACTTTCTCCAAAATTCGTCTGAATACTAAATTATTTTATTTCTGATCATAAATTTGGAAAGTATAATTCCTCACGGACAAAAAAAAAATCTACGAATTTCAGTTTCGGGTCAAATTAGGGTTTTATGCCGGTATAAAATTATACTGTCAGTTAAAAACGCAGACCGGGTTCCGTCTGAATTTTCAACCCAAATTTTTACCGTAACCTTATACCATAAAAGATACTATGAAAATGATTTTATTTTATTCAAAATAACTTTCTAACTCTCAAATTAAAATATAATTAATTATATTTTAACCGATTAAGCAGCGTAATTAAAAATCAGGCTGTTACAGTAAGAACAAAAACACATGTCCAGAAGTCTCTGACAAGCTTTGGGTGAACCAACTCCTTTATGTCAAAGAAGGAGGTCCATTTGGAGTATTCCAACTCCTCTGTGACATCCATGCCCCACTTCTTCATCTGTTGAAGATCCTGCACGGTCTTCCCAGCTATGATTTTCTCAACATCAGAGATCTTCATGTTATATTTCTCAGAAATTTCTTTAGAAGAGAGATTCCTTAAGGGTGCCATTTGAAGAGAGAAGATATTTCTAGGATTTGAAAGCTTAGAAGGGTTTGGCAGAGAGAGACGAAGATGAAGAGATTCAAGGGTTCAAAGGCGTAAAGGTTCCACCTTTCTGAATCTTTGCCTTTTATAGTCATAAAGTCGAGAGAGAGAAAGAAAACAATTTTAATTTTAAAACGTCACGAATTACGTGGGGAACTACAGCACCTTCTTTAGACATAACGAAAACACGGTTTCAAGATTAAAAATTGTCGTGCACATGATTAGCTTCAGATTAATAAATGGTATTAAATAATTAATAACCATTTTAACAAAAACTGTTGAGTTCAAGTAATATGACCCAGCAGGGTCAGCCAGGTATCACAGACAGGTGATATAAAAAACATAAGACAGGTAGCATACACGGGTTAATCATCAGACATATCATTCAACAATGTAATGCATGTTTAGATTGTCTCTAATAAATATAAACCTATCTTCAGCTAAAGGTTTAGTGAAAATATCAGTCCATTGATTTTCAGTTTTAACAAACTTAATATCAAAGATACCTTTTTGAACATAATCCCTTATAAAGTGATGTTTGATTTCAATATGCTTAGCCTTAGAATGCTGAATTGGATTTTTAGTTAAGCATATGGCACTAGAATTATCATACCACACAGATATATTATGCTCATAAATAGAGCAATCCTCAAGTTAATATTTTACCCATAAGAGTTGAGAGTAACAACTAGCAGCTGAGGTGTATTCTGCTTCAGCAGTAGACAGGGCAATAGTTGTCTGCCTTTTGCTTGACCAGGAGACTGAGCTAGCTCCAATGAAGTGACATCCTCCACTGGTGCTTTTCCTTTCTATTATGTCTCCAGCAAAGTCAGCATCACAAAATCAAGATTAGTAGTTCCAAGAAAATATCTAAATATTCTTATAACAGCTTTAAGATGAGATTCTCTAGGGTCAAATTGGAATCTAACACACATACAGACACTAAACTGAATGTCATGTCTACTTGAAGTTAAGTATAGTAGATAGCCAATCATACCTCTGCAGACAGTTTGGTTCTAAATTCTGTAAGTAAAGAAGAGTAGAAGTTCATCAAAATAATCTTTTATTATGTGCACAAATTGATTACAATTTATATTTTTCTCTAAGTTCTTTAGGTAAAGAAGAGTAGAGGTTGATGAAAATAATCCAAGTGTATGTGCACAAACTCTAATCAATTTGTGCACATAATAAAAGATTATTTTGATCAACCTCTACTCTTCTTTACCTACAGAATTTAGAGAAATGTTACATATATGAATTTTAAAAAACTCATATATGTAATATTTCTCTAAATTCTGTAGGTAAAGAAGAGTAGTTCACCAGATAACAACCCTATAACACACAGACCAAGAAAATGTATTGAAATGAGTTAATTATAATTAATACTCATAAATTTCCAAAAACACCCCTTCTAATTTTAATTAATACTCCCTCCGGACTCAATTATAAGCAAAAAAATACCTATATTTTGTGGACTCAAATATAAGCAAAATCCAACCAATTCAACTCTATTTAATGTCAATGTTCCAAAAATCAAAACAATTGACCAATCTAACCAATTTTCCTTTTACTTTTTGAAGATCATTGCATACTCTCGAGACAATTACAGGGTAGTTTAGTAATTATAATGCATTTTTTTACATAAATCAAGACAATTAGACTAAATTAACTAACTTCCTTAATAAATGTGAAATTAGTTAATTTTGAGTCTGGAGTAGTATTCTGATGGCCTATAATTAAAGACAATAATTAATAACGGTAATATTGGAAATTGGTGTTTAATATGTGTGAAAATTGATGCATGTTTCTTATATTTTAGACCAAAAAAAGGACCCATTTGTTTCTTATATTGTGGATCGGAGGTTGTACTCCCTCCGTACTCAATTATAAGCAAAATTAACTAACTTCACACTTATGAAGGAAGTTAGTTAATTTAGTTTAATTGTCTTGATTTGTGTAAAAAAAAATGAGTTACAGTTACTAAACTATCATTTAATTGTCTCGGGAGTGTGCAATGCTCTTGGAAAAATAAAATGAGAATTAGTTGGATTGGATGATTACCTTGACTTTTGGAACACTAACATTAAATAGAGTTGAATTGGTTAGCTTTTGCTTACATTTGAGTCCACAAAATATAGGTGCTTTTTTGTTTATAATTGAGTCCAGAGGTAGTATTATTTTGAGTCTTGCCCTAAGAGCAACGGTTAATGAATCTAAACATAGAAAAATTCCATTGAAAAATGTAACTTTTAGATTTTCAAAGTTTTGAATACACCATTTTTCAAGACAAACTTTCTATTTATATATAAAAAAATATGAGAAAAAATCATTTGACTTATTTCCCAAACTATGGATTTACATGCATTCTTTTTGGATGGGTGTATTACCATATTTTTAACATTTTGTTTAGGGGTGTTCACGGGTCGGTTTGATTTTGATTTGCATGAAAAACAAATCCGAACCAATCAAAATCAATTGGTTCGGTTTGGTTCGGATTTGTATTTTTTTGTCAGGAAATCCGAACCAAACCAAACCAATCAAGAACGGGTTGGTTCGGTTCAGACCCGAAGAATATTAAATGTTCAAATATATATAATTATAAAATATTAAAATATATATAAAAATTAAAAATATTAAATATAAACAATTTTAAACAACTAAAACATTAAAATATATATAAATATTAAAATATAATAAATATTATATATTAAAAAAATTACATAAATATTAAAATATAATAATTGGTTCGGTTTTGTTTGGTTCGGATCCAGAATCCGAGAACCGAACCAATTACCATCGGATTTAGATTGGTTCGGTTCGGTTCAGCTCCGAAAAACAACAAAAATCTGAACCAATTTAATTGGTTCGATTCGGATTATCGGGTTCATCGGGTCGATCCGAACCAATGAACACCCCTAATTTTGTTAATGCATGTACTCCCTCCAGACTCATTTATAAGCAAAATTAACTAATTTCACACTTATTAAAAAAGTTTGTTAAATTAGTTTAATTGTTTTGATTTATGTAAAAAATGAGTTATAATTACTAAATTGCCCATTAATTGTCTCGAGACTATGCAATGATCTTGGAAAAATAAAAGGATAATTGGTTGGATTAATTAATTTTCTTGATTTTTGGAATGCTGACATTAAATAGAGTTGAATTGATTGGATTTTGTTTATATTTAAGTCTATAAAATATAAATATTTTTTTACTTATAATTGAATCTAGAGGGAGTATGATGTAACTAACACTCGGTGACATTTTCAGTTTTTTACATGATGTCCTTTTACTTTTTTCCCCATAAGTCAACGCAAAGATCATGTATTACCATAATTTAAAATATTAATTATACCTAAAGCAACATTTTAAAGAATACATTCTTATAAATTAGTATGAAAGTCATCCATCATTGGGAAATAAGTCAAATGATTTTAAACTCAAGAACGTTTGGATGAGATGATATGGGTTTCTTCCAGCTTAATCAAAGTTTTCTAGTTCGAATCTTAGCCCTGTGAATGCAGCAGCATTAAAACTCTTGAGGAAGAGATTTGCTGTCCTTGTGGTCCTATACGACTCGAGGGATTAGTCTTCACAGTTACGTATGGAGGATATTCTGGGAAACCCAAAAATAGTCAAATGATTTTAAAAAACTTATGCCATCTTTTAATAATGTTAACAACAACAGTTGCATCCTTTAAAAAAAAAAAACAACAGCTGCAAAAAAGAAAAATATTGATGCTTTTTTTGTGCATAGCAACATAAAAAGTGCAAATAAATAACTCAAATTGATTATTGTAATCCAGATGGTTTAATTAATTTTAGAAAGTAATGAGAAATCATTTGACAAGAACAAGTCGGAAGGCATGTACACAAAGTGCGTGTCCATTAGCCAAAGATTAATACAATTGGTGAAGAATTCACTTCAACACAAAGGATGAGAGCAATGTTTTAAAAACCGGATCGAACCGGTCGGTTCAACCGTGAACCAGCCAAGTCTGCGGTCCGGTCAGGTCTTAGAAACCGTCAGTACGAAGGAACCGGGAAAAACCGGTTTCACCCGGACAAAACCGGCATACCGGGACCGGTTATTAGAAACCGGCTGGTTCAAAATTAATGAAGAGTGGAGCAAATCTAGAAAGAAAAAAGAGAGATTGAGAGTGAAAAAGCAGCAGAGGATTCCGGAATAGTGAGATTGAGGCCAAAAAGAGGGGACCAAGTGTGAAGGGGAGTGATGCCGGTGCCGGAAGGATGTGTAGCTTTGACTGAAAGAGAGATGAGAGTGAAAGAAGGGATCTACTGTGTGTGTAGCAGTGTTGTGAAAGGAAGACTTGCTGTGAGTGTGAAGCAGTATAAAAGGAACACTTGGTGAGTGTGAAAGGATAACTTGCTGAGTTACCTTGTGCTGCGCAGAGAAGGATGTAAAAGCTAGCTTGGTTTGTACTTTGTAGGGTTTCCATTGTATTATTGGATTTGGATTGAAGAGGAAATCTCAATTTTTCGGCTTATTAATAAATCAAATAATCAAAATATAAATATAACCATTGAGGGCTCAATGAGGTCAGCCCAATAGTAAATTGAAGATGTGTATGACTTATTTTAGAGTTCAACTTTAGCTTCTTCTTTTTTTTATTTTTATTTGAGTTCAACTTTAGCTTAATTTTATGGTATATGGATTAAGTGATTTTTTATCTTAATGAAATTGAGTTTTAAGATTTTTTTATCATATACACATATTTTTATATTTATATATATTTATTGTATAATTTATTTATTTATTTATTAGTCATCTGGTTCAACAGTTGATTGAACCTGTTTAACCAATCGAACCATGATCCCAAGCTCTTGTTGGTTCGATTTTTAAAACATTGGATAAACATTTGATAAGAGGGAGAGCATCACTTTGAGAAAGATCATTATTCAACAATTTTGAACTCCAATGTCTTCACTTTCTTGGCGTTTCCCCCCTTCAAATCACAAAGAAGACAGCCTGGTTTTAATTTGTTTTTTGAAGTTTTATTTTAGTTTAAACATAAATGAATTACCAACATGTGGTTGATCCAAGTGGTAAGGGACTTGGACACCTTAAACAAATGGTTAGAGGTTCGAATCATGCCTCTTGTGTATGGAGAAAACCTAGTTAGGAGGGGAGAACCGACATTATGTGCCCAACAGATTCTCCGACAGAGATTAATCACTGCTAACTAATATGATTAAAAAAAAGCATAAATGAATTTTTAATTTTTATTTTTAAAAAAAAACTACAAATGACTTTTTTCTTCTCCTGAAAACATTGGAAATCGATAGCCAATATGCGTTGTCGGTACAAATATTTTTTACACAATCAATCAATGAAAAATAAACATGTCATTAAAAAAGATTTTAACTCATATTTTAATTATATTAAAGATAGCTCATATTATGATTATTGATTGATTATTGGTATAAAGGACTTTACAATAACATAACATAAGATAAATTATTAAAAATTTGCACCCAAAGCAATGTGGGGCCCACACTGGCACCATTCACAAAATTCCCAAGCCTTCTAGAAGCCTTTCCCACAAACAGCCGTTTTCTCTACTTTTCTTCAACAGACCCACAGAGTTACGCACCCAACCCACGTGCGAAACGAAATGACCATTACGCCCCTATCTCTCCACATTTGACCGCTATATAAACCCCTCAGCATTCTTCGATCATCGCTTCAAACCCTCCATTCCCATTTTACCCCTCGCTCGGAAAAACACATCAAAACCATTCTCCGATGCCGGCATCGCTAGCCCTCCCCGCGCTCCCCGCCTCATCCGGCAGTTTCCTCCGCCGACAGAATTCCGATCGAGCGAGCATTCGCTGGATCAAGATCAATGCTGCAGTGGCCCCGGTAATGATCGAGTCGCCGCGGCCGGCGGCGAGCCTATACGAGGTGCTGCGAGTGGATCAGGACGCGTCGCCGACAGAGATCAAGTCGGCTTACCGGAGCCTGGCCAAGCTCTACCACCCCGACGCCGTGGTACGGCGACATCCGGAGGCCGACGGCGAGGACTTCATAGAGATCAGAAACGCGTACGAGACGCTGTCGGACCCGTCGGCGAGAGCGATGTACGATCTGTCGTTGACGGCGGCGAATGGCGGAAGGCACCGCCGGTTTCCGACGCCGTTGAGAATGAACCGGAATTCCGGGTTTTACCAGAGCCGGAGATGGGAAACGGATCAATGCTGGTAGGGTGAGAGAGCTGATTGTGAATTGGCTAACAAGAAAGAGTAAAGAAAAAAAGTTGGTAATGGGGCATTAGGATTTAGGAAAGATTACAAAGTAGAGAATGATGAGGTATATATGGATATTACTAATGTTAGGAATGTAGAAACCCCTCCTCACATTTTGATCAATTGTATAAAATTTTGAAGTTCTTTTTTTTTTTCTTTTTTCTTTTTTATGGCAGAATTTCGAAGTTCTTGTTACAATATCGTAATTATAGATTTATATATATAATTCAGGATAGAATATCGTAATTTTAATCTCCTACTAGAATCTTGAAATAATTTGTTGGTTATGCAAATGAAAGAGAATCATAACTTTAAGTGGTACTTGTGTTGTGTCTCATAATTTCCCACTAAATATACACAAAACATAAAATAATACATTTTTTTTTTGTGCTAAATTATACTTTTAATCTCTTATCATTTTGGAACCAAAAAAGGGACCATATTTTGTAAAATGAGGGATCATTTCGTAACAAAAAATAAAAGAGAGACTACGTTGATATAACTTTGAAAAATAAGAGATCATTTTGAAAAAAAAATAAAAAGGGAACAAATTAAAACCTAAAATAAAGATAAGGGATCAAAATATAATTTAACCTTACTTTTTTTATTAAGGATAATATAAAATGTCTCTTTTATTTTTTTGTTTGTATATGTTTATTGAAATCTTGTTATAGCAAATTGATATAACTTTGAAATCGCTTTTCTTTTTTGTGCCTAAAAAAAAAACATGTCTCTTGTGTTTTTTTATCTATAAATATATCTTCCAGTTATTAGCTGCAAAAAGTTGATTAACTCAATTGTCCATTAAATACATAATCATTATTGTTATAATCGAAGTAGAATCTCAATATTTCATTTCAAGGCGGAATAGTTATTTTCAAATAGTGTTCGACCGATTGTGTTAAGCAATATTCTATTAATTGGTTTAAGGAGTCACGAGTCATCAAGGAAACTTTGAGCTGAGATTGGTTATGGGTTGTGAATGTGGATTGAATTCTACTATCCATGACATAATCCACGGTGTGAAGAATAAAGAATATTTTTGGTTGTGTTTTTATTGCTCAGGTTGGATTTTGAAATATTTTTACGTTAGAATTTTATTTTATGTTTGGATATGTTTATTGAAAAACGATTTTAAGATAATAAATCTTGTCGGGTAGCATAAAAGAAAATTTGTATGGTAAATTACAAAAAAATAATTATAAAATCATTTGTATAGTTTAATAATATTTATTTAATAATTAGTTTTACAAAGGTGAAATTAGAATAATGTTATTAATTTCAAAATAATTCAATTGATTTTTAAATAAGATTCAAATTTCTAAATTTTCTACAAAAATGGTTACAGTTGTTTTAAAATTTAATCAATTTATATAAATATATTAACTTCTATTAAAAAATAACTTTTATGTTGTCTGGGCAAGATTTAATTTCACTCAAGCACCCTTTTTTGACTTTTGTAAAAAGTTGTAAAATGTTGTAGCTGAAAATAAAAATGAAGGTGAACATTAAAAAGGAATAAAATAGAACTTCACTCTATTTTTAAGCATAAAAAAGAAAAATTTTACTCTATTTTATCATTGAATTAGCTCAATTTGGAAATGTGTAGAGATTTGCGATGAAGGTAAATATTTAAAGGATTTAATTGATATATATTGTCAATATTAAAAAAAATTATATTATCAATCATAAATTACTGCATAGTTAAATTATCATAGTTATTTTAAAAATCATATATGATGATTTGTGGTTGATTCGCAATATAAAATTTTTTATGCTACCAACATATCAAAAGAGTTTAATTACTATGTATTGTCAGCATAAATGTTTTACACTGTCAACCAAATAGAAGTCATGAATAAGTTATTTTTAATATAAATATGATAAGAGTCAAATATTTTTAAAGATATATCAATTTCTAATTGGTCCATTGTATAAATTCTTTTTAAACTTTGAATGCATATCAATCAAAATTAAACTTACATTTAAATCTTTTCACGTGAATCGGGATGCAGAAACAATAAAAATTGTCACTCTGCAATGTGTGTGTATAACCATTGATCTAACTTTGGCTAAATTTATCGTCATGTAAAACTCATGACAGGATAATCGTTCCAACAATTTCAAATTAGATGAGACACTTGCATCGCGAGTGGTGAACTTCAGTGAATAAGAGCAGATTACGCTGTCAAAAAAAAAAAAGATTAAATGACATTTTAGTTCAAAACAAAAAGGTGACACTTATTTAAGCATTTAACTTTGATGCGATGCAATAGATCTTTATATTATAATAACTAATTATGTATTATCACATCAATAAAAACATTAATGATATTTTAGTACAAAACAAAAAGGTATCACTTATTTAAGCATTTAACTTTGATGCGATGCGATAGATCTTTATATTATAATAACTAATTATGTATTTTCACATCAATAAAAACATTTAACTCTTATATAATAACAATATCAAAAATCATATATGTGATAATAATTTATAATTGGTTAACAGAATTAAAAAATTTACAATACATTTATCAAAATTACACTCATTATTCAATATCTCAATGAAAGCTAAACTCCTTCAATCATAAGCATTACACTAATATTATTCCATCATTTTTTGATGTTTATAGTTATAACACTGATTTGATTCCAATTTTTCTTTTTATAAAAAACAAAACAAAAGTAATGTCACCTTTAAAAAAAAACAAATTTTCTTTTTATTACACTAATTTGATTCCAACTTTTCTTTTTAAAGGATTTAATTAGAACTTTACCCTAAATATATAACTTTTTCTATTTAGATATTAAAAAATAGAATAAAATTGTTTAAGAAAATAGAAAGCAAGAAATAACTTGAATGTTCACGAGTTCGAACTACGCAGCCATTTCCACCCAGTACAAATGTTGTTCATGAGTCATGACATTACAATTGCAATTAAGGTTGAAATAACCCTACAAGGGGTATGAAGAACGTGTATTTGATGAACTATGCTTTTACATCAGATCATTCTAAAATTCAATAATAAACTATAAAAGTAAATACACATCTAGAATGACCTGATGGTTAAAAAAAGCAACTTCCATATTCACCCCTAATCCTAAACTAATTAACACATTTTGAAATTATGGCTTCATAATGAAGGCTAAGAAAGAGCATATGAATTGAGAAACCAAAAATATAAAAACAAAAAAAACAGTAAAAAATTTGGTAGCTGCACAAATGTTTGATACATGAACTTCCTGTTCACTTCCATGTTTCATAGAAAACTGGCTACCAACTTGGACCCTTTCAAAAGAAACTCACTGAGCTCTCTGTACAGAAATTTCAGAAGGTTCCGAAAATGAGAAAAATCATTTACATGTCATAAGCATAGAGTTGATGACATGCGATAAAAGACGGATACTTGAGAGATCAGCTCCAGTCATTGTAGGCATGTTACGTTGATGATTCAGTATCTGATATACTTGCTCGAAGATGGGTCGCACGTGCAATGTAATCGCGGGGTCTGAGGGATTTATGGCAGAAGCCACATCTGTCATCCAAGCCAGCTTTCGGGATGGATCATTGTTAATATCACAAGCCAACTGCTGCAGAAGTGAAAGCACTACTCCTTGGCTCAGAGGGAGAGGAACTATTGACAAAAGTCCATGTAAATCAACCTGCTTAGCAGAAATGAGTTGATTCTGTTAAATGCTAAATTTGTTTTTTCAGAGATAAGAACTACACACACACACAACAGTGAGAAGAGCATCAATTAATGCTATAACTTAATACTCCCTTGAGATAATGTCCCCAACAATACCATTCCTCCAAAAGATATTCTCCGTAGTGTATCAAACAACCAACTCTTCCAATGCTAACTGCTTTATTGTAAGTCTTAAAATTTGTGCTTTAGGCCTAACTCAACCCCTACAAAACCGGCTTGTAAAGTAAGAATTGCCCAAGCTTTTATAAACACTACTTAGGACATATCTCTAGTCGATGTGGAACTCTCAACACACCCTCTCACGCTCAAGACTAGACATCTGAAGTGTGGACCAATGCGGGTGAAATAACAGGGATCTCAACACACCCCCTCATGCTCAAGACTGGACATCTGGAACGTGGACAAATACGGGTGGAATAGCAGAGATCTTAGCCCAACAACAGATCTAGGATAAGCTCTTATACCATCTTAAATTTGTGCTTTAGGCCTAACTCAACCCTACAAAACCTGCTTGTAAGAGGAGGATTGCCCAAGCTTTTATAAATACTACTTAGGCCATATCTCTAGTATGATATGGGACTCTCAACAATAAGATCCATTCCCACCCTCACCCCCAAGAAACAAAAACAAAAATATGAAATGTTTTGGAATGATGTACGTTAATCAGATTGAGCAGCACTGTAAAATCAAAGATGATTCATGGTGATTCTGATGACAATTCATATACCACTCCAAACATGGCACGAATCGTTGAGACCTAAATTCAAGTTGTTTGAATTGCAAACACAGTTGCAACAACCATGATTGTGACCTTTAAGCACAATTTCCCCTTCCTAAACCAAGCAGAGGGTCGGAAACCCGTTCATATATAAGGTGACGACCTACAGTCTGTTTCATTGAAGATATGGAAACGTTTCTGGCATACCTGAGAACATAACCAAGAAACAATGGATACGTCACTTCTGTGTAGAGCTCCAACGAAAGCCTCCTCATATTTCCGTTCAGATATCAGCCTTGCTAGCTCCTGTGTGGGATCTAGTGGCACCTCAACCTGATATGCATCATGAAATTGTAAGAACAATTACTGACATGTACACTCGTATGGATTTCAACTGACCCATTTACAACAAGGACCCACAAGTGGACGTGGTTAAGAAATTTACCCACCTTTTCATTAAGTAAAGGACCATTATTCAGCTGCATGGGCAAAGGATTTAATGTGCCCGAGTTTGTTCTTGCTGCTGCAAGTGCCAATAGCTTTCTCTGGCCCTCAACCACTTCTCTACTCAAGGTTTGAGTAACTGATGATGCTGAATTAATGGAATCCTGCAAATTGCATCAAGAGGAATACTACATTGAGATAGAAAGATAAGAGTACCACTACCATGTCCAAAAGCCTTATATTGACACACCCAGAACCAATCCGTTCTATTGAGCAGGTGAAAGGAATGTCACTTCAAGTATGAACCAAGCAACTAAGATTTTTTTAATAGGAATATTATCTATATGACATAAAATCATATACAATTACAATAAAGAAAAACATGAAAGTCTGCAAGCTTCCCTCAGTATGTTGGTAGGGTGATGACCCTAACCAACTTAGCAAGTAGCAGGCATAAACACAACTAATATTTTCTCATTATATTATCCACATTCAAAAATTAATAATAAATAACCATAAAAAGCTTAATCTCTTAAAATTGCAAGCAGTTACCTCACAAACACAAGTGGGTCCAGATCCTCTTATGTTCTAGGGAGGATAAGTTCCAAGATTCTCTTTCTCTCTCAAACTATATCACAGAAATAAGACAACCTGGGGACCGGGACACTTCCAACCAGGAGCAGTGGATTCTAATGTAAGCTTGGAATTGAGCCTTGGAGTTGGAATTGGACCTCCCAATTCCAATTATTTGTTTGGTGTGC
Source organism: Sophora flavescens (assembly GCA_030762895.1). NCBI lineage: Eukaryota > Viridiplantae > Streptophyta > Magnoliopsida > Fabales > Fabaceae > Sophora > Sophora flavescens. The sequence goes on along the minus strand of CM061062.1, from coordinate 182,216,289 downwards.
ACATTAAAATTAGAATTTCTAATTCTTAGTCCAATTCCTATGATTGGAAAATGGCTAATTTATACTATTTTCAATTATTAGCCTAGACCCTAAGAAATACTGATTCCAAGTATAAAAGTTAAAAACAATACGTTACAATTATCCATTATCTTCGGCAACCATTGTAGCTAATGCAAACAAAGTAGCCAGCAGCATCCTCCGACCATCATTGCCAGCGACGCAGTTTGACCAGCGGCCATGGTGGTGTCCTCTAACTACTGTCACCGACGGCATCTTCCAACCACCATCACTCACCGTCTACTAACCACAATCACAGATGGTGTCCACCAACCACCGTTTCTAGGAACGCCCTCCAGATCTGGTCATCATCACCAACAGCATCCACCAACCACAGTTGCCAAGTGCGTCCTCCAATTCAATTACAATTGTATACCTCAATTCTTTGTTTGCTCCAATCATAAAAAATAGAATTGGAATTGGAATTAAAATTCTACATTCCAATTCCAACATCCAAAAGGACCCTAAAAGTAATTCAAGATTTATAGCAATTTACAAGTTCAATAATAAAAATCTGAGTAAAAAAAGGGTCAACCTTAGCCCCCCGTATCACTTCAATAAAATGTCTTAAATGCCCTTGAACTTTGGTTTTTTAAAATAAAGTAGGACATTTTGATCCAAATGAAAAATGAGAAGGTCGATACAGAAGACCAGTGGAACAAGTACACCCACCCTTAGAGTCATTGCTAATGAAGTGTGCCCAGATTCAAAGCGTTGCTGCACTGCAGTTGAATGTTCAGCCATGCCTTTTTGAAATGTACCATTTACTTGCTCAAACATGGCTTTGCAAGACATCTCGAATGCAGGAACCACTGATGTTTCGAAACTGGATTTGAGTGCATCCTACAGAAAAAATTATTTCACACCAATGAACAAATGCTACCTTATGATGAAACCACAAAAACCACACTTCAAGAATGAATTAATTTAAGATGCAATGAAGTTAAAAGTAAAAGCAATCAAGTGACATACCTGAAGCACCTGTTTGCCGGTTGTCTGAAATTGTGCTTGGATTTGCCTTGCTACAGTAGCTTCAAGTTTTGAAGTAATTGATTTATCAAGCTGATTCACAGCCTTATCACCCACTCCTCTCTGCCAAAGTGCCCAGTTAAATCCCAGCAAGACAACTTCATTGAATTTGTTCTAATTACCAGTAGATATATAGATAATGTACAAACCTGGAATGACTCCACAATAGTGGAAGATATTATTTTTTCCACAGCAGGAGACATTGCACGGACTACAGCTGGCCCAACTGAAGTCATTTCCTTCTTCACTGTCTTCTCCAACATTGCTGGTAGATCCTTATTCATAAAGTTACTAACCAGACCTGTAACATGCTGGATACGGTCTCGTAACAACTTTTCAGTTTTTGCATTCTCCTCTTGAATTCGGGCCCACAAAGCATCAGTGTGGGCCTTGACAGCTTTTTCCATGCTTCTCCCTAGGGCTGCCTCAAGCCTTCTGCCTTCTTTTGTAACTGGAACAGCAACCATCATTGTCATTTGCTTCTGCATCTCTTTTTGCATTGCCAATAACTGCCGAATAAGGAGACAATAAATTATCAATGAGTCAAACTGCCCAAATAGGCAAAATACAAATCTAAAAGTAACTTCATTACATTTTGTTTATTTTTTCTATTAAAGAAAGTAAAAAATCAGTGGTATATAAACAAATACAACCTATATGCCCCTTGTTAGAATCGAATAACTCTTGTGAACCCACCTTGCACTTATAAGAGGGTATATTAGAGTAAGTATAGATTCACTATCCTATACAAGCATGTAGCTGATCAGCTCTCTACTTAGTCAACCATGCGGCTAGTTAGTTACTCCTATGACATGCTATAAATAGCATGAGATTCTGTATCTAGACTAACAATTCAATCAGATTCAGAATTCAGTTTTGGATTCTCCTTTCTCTCTCTTCTCTATTCTCTCTCTGGTTATCAGTTTCTAATATGGTATCTAGAGCTTAACACTTGGCCATGGCTTCCGCATCTGGTCATGACTCATGAAGATCATTCGCCACTGGCGGCGGCTATTCCGATCCCTAATCTCACCTCTGTTGTTACGACTAAGCTTACGGATAAGAACTTTCTCCATTGGAAACAGATCATTGAGGCGGTGATTCGTGCTAACCGCCTTGAACGTTTTGTGATCTGTCCTATGGTTCCAGTGCGATTCCTCAGCAAAGACGATCAATTGCATGAGCGCGTGAATCCGGCGTTTCGGGATTGGGAAGCGCAAGACCAGTATTTGTTCATTTGGCTACTGAATTCGATCTCGGAATCAATACGCATGCGTGTTGTTGGTTGCACAAACGCGTGGCAGCTATGGGATGATATTTCAATTCACAGACTAGTACACAGCTTCGTGCTAAGCTTCGCCACATTGTGAAGGGTGATCGAACAATATCGGAATATTTGTTGCGAATCAAGGCCATTGTTGATGCCTTGATTTCGATTGGAAATCCGATTAAGTTGCAAGAGCATATGGATGCAATTCTCTGGTTTACCTGACGAGTACCATATCTTGTTTCCAACAATCAAGAGCCGTATTGAACCATATACGATTGTTGAAATTGAGTCCTTATTACTCTCTCATGAATCTAGGTTAGAGAGAACAAAGTCCAAAGTGGCTGTTACTGATGTCTTCTTTGCGAATTTGGCACAAACTGCTCCTAATTCGCACCCTAACACTCAATCATCTCATTCACAGAATCATGCAGAACGGGGCCTTCTGGATCCAATTTTCAGCAAGCTTCTTCCTATAATTTTCCACAAAATGGCAATTATCAGTACTTCAATTCCAATCCTGCACTTTCTAATGGTTTTCGAGGTGGTCGTGGAGGCCGTCGTGACCGTGGTACGATGGTAGAGGAGGCAGATATGGCAACGGTCGATTTGGTAATGGCTATGGTAATGGCTTTGGCAATGGCTCAGCATGTCAGATCTGTGGGCACAATAGTCATAGTGCCTTGGATTGTTACTATAGATTTAGTGAGAACTATAATTCTCAAAATGCCAACTCCAACAACTTTGGTTCATTTGGCAGAGGTCAACACTTTGGCCAGGTTCCCAGTCAGTACTCTCAGCATGCACCTCATGCTAATCATCACTATACATCAAGTTCCTCTAGCTCACAGCACTTGCCTCCTCCTATTTCTCAGCTGCCTATGCAACAACAACCCTTGTTGCCACTGCCCTGGCAGAGTACCAATTTGACTCGCACTCAATCTCATGGTCAGTATGATGGTTTTCAGCAGGCCCCTGGTCCAATGGCAATGGTAGCCTCAGGTTCTAGTTGTGATTTTAATGCTTGGTTCCCGGATGTTAGAGTATAGTTAAGACTAGCTTCGCCTAAGGACACAAGCTTGTAACTCACTAAATGATGAGTCAGCATTCAATTGAGATTCAGTTAGAGCAGTTAGCTCCAGTTGTGCTAATCACAGCTGCAATATAAACCCTGTAGTCATCTTCACTGAGGATAACGAAAACACACCGAATTCATTTTTGCATCCCTCCCTCTCTCTCTCTCAACTCTTTCTTTCAACTCTATTATGGTATCATGAGCTATCTTTCTGGGACCAACGTTGAACCATGGCAGAATCCGTTAACCCTTTCAACAACATTCTGGCAACCGGAGCTTCTGCATCTTCACCTTCGATGAATTTCAATCCACCGCTTTCTGTAAAGCTCGACGATCAGAACTTTTTACTGTGGAAACAACAGGTAGAGGCCGTAATCATAGTGCACAAACTTCATCACTATGTTGTGAGCCCTAGCATTCCACCGATGTACAACTCTGAACAAGATCGAGCCCTAAATCTTCAACCGGAAGCGTATCAGCTCTGGTTGGTGCAGGATCAAATGCTTTTTACATGACTACTCAGTTCGATTTCCCCTTCGATTCTTTCGTGCTTCATCAATTGCAAGCAGACGTGGCAAATTTGGGACAAGGTGCACAAATTCTTTCATTCGCATCTTCGCGCCAAAATTCGCCAATTCCGATCCGAGTTGAAGAATACGAAGAAAATATCGCGTTCAATCACCGAATACCTCGTGCATTCAAGCCTTAGTGGATTCGCTTCAAGCGATAGGAGATCCGGTTACCGAGCAAGACCACATCGATACAATTCTGGAAGGTTTACTAGAGGAGTTTAACTCATTCATCATGATGATCTATGCTCGTGTGGAACCGGTTCCAATGGATGACATCGAAGCTTTGTTGATTGTCCAAGATGCTCAGTTCGAAAGGTACAAGCAAGACCTATCTTCGTCTTCGGTTTCACTCAATCTTGCACAAGCTAATCGCGGCCGTGGAGGTCGAAGCAATGGTGGTGACAGACCTACGTGTCAGCTGTGTAATAAGTACGGTCATGATGCCTACAATTGCTGGCATAGGTTTGAACATGACTTTGTTGCAAGTCAACCACAAACACATGCTCAAGTGGCTTATTCCTATCCTACTCAAGGAGCACCCAGGCCTCGAACACAATTTCCTGTGCCACTGCCTCCAAAACCACCAGCTCTTCAACAAGAAAAGTCATCTGTGTATATGGCTTCCCAGGGTTATCAGCAGTATCCTCATCATCACAACTCTCCAACTCGAGTTCTCAACTGCACAATTGCGGTACCTTGACTCAGGACAGGAGCATCTCATCACATCACTACTGATCCACAGAATCTCAGTCATAGCACTGTTTTTGGAGGCCAAGACCAAGTTCTAATGGGCAACGGATAAGGTCTTCCCATTTCCTCTATTGGTCATTCTAAAATTGCTTCAACATGTCACCCACTCACCACTTTATCTCTAAATAACTTACTCTTAGTCCCTAACATAACCAAAAACCTTGTTTCTGTGTCTAAGTTTGCTAGGGATAATAATGTCTACTTTGAATTCCACCCTCACTCATGTTTTGTCAAATCACAGGGATCTAACAAAGTTCTTCTTGAAGGCTCTCTAGGCAATGATGGGCTATATTGTTTCAAGCACATCACTATACGCAAGGAGCCTTCATCTACTTCCAAAAGTTCTCTAATTCCTAAATCTAGTTCATGTTGTAAAAATAATGTCAATGTCTCTAGAGTTTCTGCTACTGTTCATACAAATACTGTTTCTAATTCCTTTGTGACATGGCATAATAGGTTAGGCCATGCTCACCCCAGTGCTGTAAGAACTGTACTGCAATTGTGTAATATACCTTGTTCAAATAAAATGACAAATGATATATGCTCTGCTTGCTGTTTGGGCAAGTCTCATAGACTTTATGCCCCACCCTCCACTACTGTTCACACTACAGCCTTTGAGCTAATTCACTCAGACTTATGGGGTCCAGCCCCCATTGCATCCTCAGATGGCTATACTTATTATATTGCCTTTGTTGATGCTTATACTAGATTCACTTGGATCTATTTCCTTAAGAAAATGTCTGATTCCCTTGGTGCCTTCAAGCAATTTCATGCTTTGGTCAAAACACAATTCTCAGCAACCATTAAAGCCCTCCAATCTGATTGGGGAGGTGAATTTAGACCATTCACCAATCATCTTGCTGAGTTGGGCATTGTTCATAGGCTAACATGCCCCCCACACTCCCATCAAAATGGGACTGTGGAAAGGAAACACAGACATTGTAGAAATGGGGCTACCTCTCACTCTCTCATGCCTCTGTACCCTTATCCTATTGGGATCACAGCTTTACTATGGCTGTTCACCTGATAAATAAACTACCTACAGCAGCCCTGTCGAACTTTTCCTCTCCATATCATGCTTTATATGGCACTAATACTATACCTGATTACACCACCTTGAGAACCTTTGGGTGTGCTTGTTTTCCCTTCCTAAGACCCTATAATCAACATAAATTGCAGTACAGGTCTGCTGGGTGTGTATACCTAGGAGTCTCTCCACAGCATAAGGGTCATGAGTGCCTTCATGCTTCAGGTCGTATCTATATCTCCAAGGATGTTCTTTTTAATGAAACCTGTTTCCTTTACCCCTCACTGTTTTTGAGTTCACACTCCTCACCTGATTTCGCCAGTCCTACTTACCCTGCTAGTATTCCCATTCATGAAGTCCCTCTCCTAAATCCTGCTCCTCTCAACCAAGTCCCTCCTCCTTCCCCAACTCCTGTCATTCACCCTGAATCTCCCATTCCCAATCTCTCTACTGAGTCATCCTCTAGCTCTCGGTCCAGTCCCTCCCAGACTCACCCTGCTGTTCCAGTTCCCTCTAATTCTTCTCCCTCGGGTAGGTCAGTTTCAGTCCAGTCCCTCTCAGTCTTGCCCTGCTGTTCCAGTTTCTCCTAATTCCTCTCCCTCGGGTATGTCAGTTCCTACCTCCCCTGCACCCTCTGTGACCTCATCTCCTTCTGACCAGGCTGATTCTCACTCCCTTGTTCCCACTCATCCTATGCTAACTAGGTCCAAAACAGGGTGTCTTCCCCCTAGGCTCTACCTCACACACTTGGAACCTAATTCAGTAAAACAGGCCCTAGCTAGCCCTCAGTGGTTATCTGCAATGAAGGATGAATATGAAGCCCTCCTAAGGAATCAGACTTGGTCCTTGGTGTCTCTAACTCCTAACAGAAAACCCATTGGGTGCAAGTGGGTGTTTCGGGTCAAGGAGAACCCGGATGGTACCATCAACAAGTATAAGGCAAGGCTTGTTGCCAAAGGTTTCCATCAGCAATTTGGATTTGACTTTCATGAGACTTTCTCTCCAGTCATCAAACCAGTGACTATTCGGATCATCCTTACCATGGCCCTCACCTCTAAATGGTCAATAAAACAGATTGATGTCAACAATGCCTTTTTAAATGGCTTGTTGACTGAAGTCTATATGACACAGCCACCTGGCTTTGAATCCAGTGACAAAAGCCTTGTATGCAAGCTAAACAAGGCACTTATGGCCTCAAACAAGTCCCTAGGGCATGGTATGAAAGGCTAACCAGCACCTTACTGCAGTATGGGTTTGTTATCAGCAGATGTGACCCATCCCTATTCATCTATTCCAAGGGAGATGTCTGTTTGTATGTTCTGGTATACAGTGGATGACATTATCCTCACCGGTTCATCCTCTCTTCTCATTTCTGATTTAATCAAGAAACTCAATGCTACATTTGCTCTCAAAGAACTTGGAAATCTAGACTATTTTCTTGGTGTGGAGGTGAAGCATCTCTCTAATGGTAGTCTTCTTCTCACAGTCCAAGTACATCCAGGACCTTCTGTCCAAAGCCAACATGTCAGATGCCAAAGGCATCTCCTCTCCCATGGTAAGCAACTGTAAGCTGAGCAAGTATGGGACTGACACTATGGCTGATCCTAGTCTGTATCGATCTATTGTGGGAGCATTGCAGTATGCAACACTCACCAGGCCAGAAATTGCCTTCAGTGTAAACAAAGTGTGCCAGTTTATGGCCAACCCCTTGGAGACACATTGGCAGGCTGTGAAACGTATTTTGAGGTACCTAAACGGGTCCCTACACTAAGGACTGTTACTTAGCCCAGCAACTCCTAATCTTCCCTTTCCCATTAAAGCCTACTGTGATGCAGATTGGGCCACTGATCCAGATGACCGAAGGTCCACCTCTGGGTCCTGCATTTACCTAGGGCCTAACCTCATTTCCTGGTGCTCCCGCAAGCAACAGTTAGTGGCCAGGTCCAGTACTGAGGCAGTGTACAGGAGTATGGCCAACACCACAGCTAAAGTTCTGTGGATACTGTCCCTGCTAACAGAACTGGGAGTTCCCTTTCACACTCCTCAACTGCTATGTGACAACTTAAGTGCAGTTTCCATTGCTCACAATCCAGTTCTGCATGCCCGAACCAAGCACATTGAACTTGACATACATTTTGTCCGAGAAAAGGTGTTGGCCAGAGCACTGAATGTCCTACATGTTCCTGCTGCAGATAAGTTGGCAGATTCCTTCACCAAGCCTCTCTCCCCTAACAGATTCAATGATCTCAGGAACAATCTCAAGGTTGTTGCTGTTCCTCAACCACCTTGAGATTGAAGGGGGGATGGTATAGTTAAGACTAGCTTAGCCTAAGGACACAAGCTTGTAACTCACTTGTAACTCACTGAAATGCTGAGTCAGCATTCAGTTGAGATTCGGTTAGAGCAGTTAGCTCCAGCTGTGCTAATCACAGCTGCTATATAAACCTTGTAATCATCTTCACTCAGGATAACGAAAATACACAGAATTCATTTCTGCATTTCTCTACTTCTCTCTCTCTCTCAACTCTTTCTTTCAACTCTATTACCGGATAGTGGAGCCACTCACCATGATACTGCGGATCAGATTTATATGGGTAATGGACTTGGCCTAACTATATTCTGCAACTGTTAGTTCACCTTTTGACAACACTCACTTTCCCTTTCTAATGTATTGTATGTTCCCACTATAACTAAAAACTTACTCAGTGTTAGTTGTTTTTCAAAAGATAACCATGTTTTCTTCGAGTTCAGCTCTCACTCTTGTTATGTCAAGTCAAATCACTGGCTGATAATCGAGTTCTCCTAGAAGGTTCAGTGAATTGTGCTGGTCTGTATGTCTTCCATAGCTTCAATATCATTCAAAAGTTTTCTCCAAGTGTTGCTGTTCTGTCAAGTCATCCTCTATGTTTTAGTGTAGATTGTCCCACTCCCCTTTCCAAATGTATTACTCCCTAATAGAGTTGGAACTAGGATAGAGAAAGAGAGAGTGAGAGAGAGAGAAAGAATCTGTAAGTTGTATTATGAATCTCAGAATCACAGTGAAATAGAGAGCAAGCCTTATATAGGCTTCGCAAGAGCAGTTATAGAATTAACTGCTGTAACTAACTCTAACAGAATGTGCTGACTCAGCACTTACAAGCTATCACTAAGCTAGACTAACACAGTCTATCATATACTCTAATATCCCCCGTGCAATCTCAAGGTGGTTGAGGAGCTGCAACCACATTGAGAGTGGTTCGTAAGTCACTGAATCTGGTGGAAGATAATGGCTTAGTGAAGCAGTCAGCTAGTTGAGCAGATGCTGGAACATGATGCACAGTAAGAGCTTTAGACAGGACCTTTTCTCTGACAAAGTGAAGATCAAGCTCAATGTGCTTAGTTCGAGAATGAAGAACAGGATTATGAGCAACTGCAACTGCACTTGAGTTGTCACAGAGATTCTGTGTGGTGTAAAATGGAACCTGCAGTTCAATAAGACATGATCCAGAGTGTTTCTGCTGCCATATTAGTCATGCTACGGTATACCACTTCTGCACTAGACCGTGCTACTAGTGGTTGCTTCTTGGAGCACCAAGAAATCAAGTTGGGACCAAGAAAGATGCATGAGCCAGAGGTAGAGCGCCTGTCATCTGGATCATTGGCCCAATCAGCATCACAAAAGGCCTTAACAGTGAAGGGTTGAGTGGTAGAGGAAGGCTGTAAGAAGTCCAAAGGTAATGGAACCTTTTAGGTACCGAAGGATTCTTTTTACAACTTGCCAATGAGTCTCTAGTGGGTTTGCCATGAATTGGCAAACCTTGTTAACACTGTAGGCTATCTCTGGCCTAGTTAATGTGGCATACTGTAATGCCCCAACTATTAACCTGTAGAGACTCGGATCAGCTACTGAATATGTCCCAAACTTGCTCAGTTTGCGGTCACTCACCATAGGAGAAGAAATACCTTTGGCCTCTATCATATTACCTTTGTTGAGTAGATCCCTTATATATTTAGATTGAGTCAGCAAGATGGAACCCAATGGTAGGTGCTTAACTTCAACACCCAGAAAATAGTCAAGAGAACCAAGTTCCTTAAGAACAAAGGTAGCATTGAGTCTCTTGATAAGATCAGAAATGAAAGTTGGAGAAGTGCCAGGAAGAATGATGTCATCTACATAAACCAAGACATAGAGGCACACTGCTCCCTTGGAGTAGATGAAAAGTGAGGGATCACAACAGCTAATGACAAAGCCAAACTGTAACAGGGTGCTAGTGAGGCGTTCATACCAGGCCCTTGGGGCTTGTTTGAGCCCATAAAGAGCTTTGTGAAGCTTACAAACAAGAGATTTGTCTTGGGCCTCAAAGCCAGGAGGTTGAGTCATATAAACCTCTTCACTCAACAATCCATTCAAGAAGGCATTGTTTATATCAATCTGCTGTATGATGACCCATTTTGAGGATAGTGCCATGGTGAGAATGATTCTAATTGTGACTGGTTTGATGACAGGAGAGAATGTCTAATGAAAATCAAACCCATGAGTTTGGTGGAAGCCTTTGGCAACCAATCTTGCCTTATATTTATTAACAGTCCCATCCGGATTTTCTTTCACACGAAAAGCCCATTTGCAGCCAATAGCCTTCCTATTTGAAGGAAGAGGAACTAAGGACCAGGTCTCATTTTTGAGAAGGGCACTATGCTCTGCTTGCATAGCCTCAAGCCAAGGAGGGCTGGACAGGGCCTGTTTAACTGATGCAGGCTCTGCATAGGCAAGGTCTACCTGAGGATACAACTTAGGTGGTAAGCAGCCAGTTCTAGATCGTGTTAACATAGGATGAGCAGGCTGGGTTGGTGAGGGACTGACCTGTTGGTTAGGTATTACAGGAGAATAAGGTGAAGGACCCGGTTGAGGAGGGGAGGGAGACACAGTTGACTGTGCAGAAGTTTCAGAATCCGAGGAGGAGTCACTGCTAGCTACATTTGTGGGAGACACGGGAGAAGCAATATGAACGGTACCAGGAGTAGGCAAGGGTGAGGCAAAAACAAGAGGAGGAAACTGATTTAAAGGTACAGGATTTAAAGGAGGAAGAAGAGGAGTAGGAATTGTTGAAGGAAAGGTGGAATCTTTTGAACTTGACCCTGTAGAGGAGGAAGGAAAAAGAGAGGAATAAGGAAATCTAAATTCATTAAATAAAACATCCTTTGAGACATAAACTCTACCCGAAGGAGATAGGCACTTGTGACCTTTATGTTGGGGAGAAATACCAAGGTAAACACACTCTCTTGACCTGAACTGCAGCTTGTGCTGATTATATGGACGCAAGAGAGGATAACAAGCACATCCAAAGGTTCTAAGAAGAGAGTAGTCAGGAATGGACCCTTGGAGAGCATGATAGGGAGAAGAAAAGGAAGTAAGAGCTGTTATGGGAAGTCTGTTTATTAAATGGACAGCCATAGTGAAACTATGATCCCAAAAGGTCAATGGCATGGGAAAGTAAAGTCAATCCCATTTCAACAATATGTCTACGTTTACGTTCCACAGTCCCATTTTGATGGGATGTGTGAGGAAAAGCAACCTGTGCACAATACCCAACTCAGTCAAATGATGGTTGGTAAAAGGTGTAAATCCATGTAAATCGAGTAAAGGCATCGACAAAGGCTATGTAGTAGGTGTAGCCATTTGATGAAGCAAAGGGTGCTGGCCCCCAAAGGTCGGAATGAATAAGTTCAAAAGCTTTAGTGTGAATAGTAGGGGAGGGTGGAGTATACAATCTATGAGACTTTCCAAGACAGCAGGCATTGTAAAAATCATTTGCCATTTTATTTTTATAGGGAATATTACAAAGCTGTAAAACAGTCTTTACAGCACTAGGATGGGCATGACCCAGTCTACTATGCCAAGTAACAAAGGAATTAGAAACAACATTAGTGTTAACACTTGCTGGAATACTAACAGCAGATTTATTACAAGTAGGACTAGAAAAGGAGGACGACTAGAGAAGGAGGATAGAAAACTTATTGGAGATGAAGGCTCCTTTAAAATATTGATGTGCTTGAAGCAATATAGCCCATCATTTCCTAGAGAGCCTTCAAGAAGAACTTTGTTAGATCCCTGTGATTTAACAAAACAAGAGTGAGGATAAAACTCGAAATAAACATTATTATCTTGGGCAAATTTAGACAGAAACAAGGTTTTTAGTTATAGTGGGAACAAGGAGCAGATTATTGAGGGAAAGGACAGTGTGTGGGTGAGTTGGAGTAGTAATTTTGGAAAAACCAATAGTAGTTATGGGAAGACCTTGCCCATTGCCCATGAGGACTTTATCTTGTCCTCCAAAAGGTGAACTATGGCTGAAGTTCTGAAGATCAACTGTAAGATGATGTGAAGCTCCAAAGTCAGGGTACCACATATGAGAAGTTGTAAATTCCTGAGTGTATGACCCATTCTGAGGAGTACCAAACTGAGATTGATACTGAGGTTGCTGAGAAGTTAAGAAAGCTGAAGGCTGATTCTGAGCAGTTAAGAAGCCAGAGGATGGGGCCGAAAACTGAGCCATTTGTACTGAAGGTGGTCGAGGAGGTTAAGCCAAGGGAAACTGAGTCTGAACAGGAACTTGACCTTGATACGGAAAGTGATTAGCTACTTGAGCAGTAGGAGCAGGACGACTAGGGACAAAGTCATGTTCAAAGCGATGCCAACAATTGAATGCATCGTGACCATACTTGTGGCATAGTTGACAAGTAGGTCTATTACCACTGCGATTGTCACCATTGCGACCTCCACAACCGCGACCCCCACGGCCTTGGCCTCTATTGGTAGTTGGTACCCTAAAAACCACCACGATCTGAAGCAGATTGTGTTGTTTGGCTGATCAGAAGGATATGCAGTCGAAGAGGTGTGAGCTAGGTTGAGAGACACAGAAGACGAGGGAAGCTCTTGTCTGAACTTCTCCAATTGCGCATCTTGAACCATCAGAAGTGATTCAATATCCTCAACAGAAATTGGATCAACCCTAGCGAAAATCATCATTACGAACGAATTATACTCTTCGGGTAAACCTTCCAAAATCGTGTCAATGTGATCTTAATCACTCACAGAATCTCCAATCGCATGAAGCGAGTCCACCAAAGCACGAATGCACACCAAAAATTCCTACATCGTGCGCGATCCTTTTCGAGTGTTCTTCAGTTCAGAGCGAAACTGACGAACCTTTGCGCGTGTAGATGAGAATGGAAAAATTTATGCACCTGGTCCCAAATCTGATACGAATGTTTACAACTGAGGAATCGAGGAAGCACTAATGGCGAGATCGAGCTCAACAACCATGTAAACAACATCTGATCTTGGACTAACCATAGCTGATACGCATCTGACACAATATCCTGAGCTCGATCTGCTTCCGAATTGTAGATTAGAGGAATGTTAGGGTTCACAACCCATCGATGAAGCTTATGAGCAATGATAACAGCTTCAACTTGATGTTTTCACAGTAGAAAATTTTAATCATCGAGTTTTACCGAAAGAGGAGGATTGAAATTTGACGAAGAAGAAGAAGATGCATTTCCAGCATCATTCTCTGTGAAAGGATTTCCAATGGACGCCATGAACAATTAGGCCCAGAGAAGAGAAGCTCCACAGTCTATCATATACTCTAATACTCCCTCTAGTGATTTAGGAATTGTCAACAAAGTGCCTTTGTCATACTATGTTTGGCACTGCAGATTAGGACATGCAAATGATACGGCTGTAAAGACTATCTTACAAAAATGTAATCTACCAAATATTAATAAACGTGTTGTGCTTTGGATTTCTGCACTTCTTGTTTTGCCAAATCTCACAGGCTTCCCCCTCACTTTTCTTTAACTACATATGTACATCCTTTTGATCTTCTATTTATTGATCTTTGGGGTCCAGCCCCTATTAAGTCATCCATGGGATATCAATACTATTTCTCAATTGTAGATGCTTGCACTTGTTGAATTGGAAGGTTTTAGATAGGGAAGGAGAAAAACAGAGAAATAAACCAACAAATAATAAGGCTAATATTGATTTGATATATTGATGATGTGATTACAAAAAACAATCCTAATAGTCCTATTTATACTAAAAGTAGAATCCTGATCTTGATCAAATAGAGAATCAAATCATAATCATAAAATATAATTAAGAAATAAATCCTAAGAGATCATTTAGAATACTCTAAAATATTCTAAGATATGAAAAGATATTATCAGATATTTCTCTTATTTTCTAACACTCCCCCTCAAGCTAAAGCTTACTAAGCTTTAAGCTTGTTACACGAAAAACAATGCATTCCTCCTCAAATTAAAATATAAAATATAAAACCATAAACTGAGCTCCACAAAAATAATGATTGGAAGGCAACTCAAGGATGTTAGAGAGACCGGAGAGAGTTGCTAGAAAGATAACTTAGCAAGATAGCTGGAATGATCATTAGCCTGACAGAAATTTCTTAGCAAGCAATCTAGCAGCAAGGTCCGAACTTCTCAAAACCGCATTTGGAAGCTTCAACAACAATATCGAAGACCCAAATTATTTAAAATTGAAATTAAGGCGACAACTACTTCCGGGACTGTGACGAGGCCAGTGCATATGGAACAAGTGGCCAAGGCTAGTGCATCTGGGAGAAAGACGGGCAAATGCATCTAGGAAAAAGAGCTGAGACAGCATCTGTGACAATGACTTGGGCTAGTGTGAGTCATAGCCAACATAAGTCAATCATCGACAGAAATAGAAGTCGCCGCTAATCTGATTCATCTGTGAGAAAGGAGTAACCACCGTAATGATCGTCGGTGGGAAGAGAAGGCACTGGTATGATCCATTAGTGGATAAGAATTGCATGACAAACACTGGAGAAGCAAACAGTAGAGCAGAGCCAAAGATTTGAGCTTTCGAACACATTAAAACATAACCTAAGAGAACCAAACACATCAAGGTGGTTGCTAAAAAGTGGTCCATAGGGGGAGGTGAGACCGGATCCGAAAAGAGCAGAGGCCGATGAGTTCGGCACTGGAATCGGCGGCCAGAAAGGTTGCCGGACGCAGTTGACGGCGGCTGACGGGACAGAAACAAGGGTCGGAAATACGAAAGACGTGCTGAAAAGAACACAACAGAGGAGATAAAAAATGTGGATTTTTTTTTTTTTTTGTATGGCTGATAAGATGATTAGAGTTCCTTCATACATAGCGGAACTCCGCATCGGAATAGTGACGGGACAGGTCATGGAGGATGGTACCGCTCTGATACCATGTTGAATTGGAAGGTTTTAGATAGGGAAGGAGAAAAGGAGAGAAATAAACCAACAAATAATAAGGCTAATATTGAATTTGATATAGTGATAATGTGATTACAAAAAACAACCCTAATAGTCTTATTTATACTAAAAATAGAATCCTAATCTTGATCAAATAGAGAATCAAATCATAAAATATAATTAAGAAATAAATCATAAGAGATCGTTTAGGATACTCTAAAATATTTCAAGATATGAAAAGATATTATCAGATATTTCTCTGATTTTCTAACAGCACTAAATATACTTGGATTTTCCTACTAAAGCAAAAGTCAGACACCCTAACAACATTTAAACAGTTCAATGAACTAGTTAAAGTTCAATTTGGCTCTTGTATAAAGGCTATTCAGTCTGAATGGCGTGGAGAGTTTCGCCCCTTCACTAAATACCTTGCTGATTTGGGAATACATCATAGAGTCATTTGCCCTCACACCCATCGTCAAAATGGGTCGGTTGAACGAAAGCACAGGCATATTGTTGAAATGGGTTTAGCACTTTTGGCTAAAGTCTCTCTGCCTATGTGCTATTGGGACCATGCCTTTTACACTGCCATCATTATCATAAACAGGCTCCACACACCAGTTTTGTCAAATCAGTCCCCTTACTTTATGTTTTACAAAACCGAGCCTGACTATTCCCTGTTCAAAGTTTTTGGGTGTGCTTGCTTCCCATGTGTGAGGTCATACAATAAAAATAAACCTGAGTACCATTCATGTGTGTGTACTTTTTTGGGCTACTCCAGCTCACATAAAGGATATAAATGCCTTTCCAAAGATGGCCGTATGTATATATCCAAGGATGTGCAGCTCAATGAACATCTCTTTCCTTTTGCAGCCAAATCTAATGTTTCTAGCTCAAGCAACATGATTACTCACAGACAACATGTCCCATTCCTTTAACTGTCATTCCTCAAGTCAGCCCTATCCCTCCAACACATTCCAGTTTCACTCCAGCACCTGTCAATCCCACTGTTGGCCCTTCCCCTCCTTTCTCGGGTCCATCTCACAACCTAGGTCACTCCTCGGGTCAGTCCTATTCTCACACTGACCCCTTCTCTCTTTCTTACCTTCATTGTGGTCTCACTCCAAGTGTTACCCCTAATTTGTCTGCTTTAGAGTCCTCCTCCTTACAACCTTCCCTTCCTCCTTTACCATCAAACACTCATCATATGTTGACTAGGTCTAAAACTAGGTTACAGTCCTTTCCTACGGTGTTACTAATACATGCAGAACCCACATCTCCTACTGAGGCCATGTTCATCCCTCATTGGCATGCTGCTATGCAAGATGAATATGATGCACTCATGAAAAATAACACCTGGACACTAGTTGATCTCCCACCCAACAAGACAGCAATTGGTTGCAAGTGGGTGTTTAGGGTCAAGGAGAACCCCGATGGCACCATCAACAAGTACAAGGCTAGGCTTGTTGCAAAGGGGTTTCATCAACAGTTGGGTAGGGGCTATTCTGAAACTTTTTCTCCAGTTGTAAAGCCCGTCACCGTGAGGATTATTTTGACACTAGCAGTCACTTACAACTGGCCTATCCAACAACTTGATGTCAACAACGCGTTCCTCAATGGTTTCTTAACAGAGGAGGTATATATGGAACAACTATTGGCTTTCGGAAGTCTGAATCTACTCAAGTGTGCAGGCTCAACCGAGCCCTTTATGGCCTCAAACAAGCCCCACGTGCTTGGTTTGAGCGCCTCACTAAACAGCTACTTCAATTTGGGTTCAAAACTAGCCATTGTGATCCCTCATTGTTCAAACATTCACATTCGGGTCACTCCACCTACATTCTTGTCTACGTAGATGACATTATTGTCACAGGGTCCTCTACCTCTCATATTTCAACCATCATTCAGAAGTTGCATTCCATTTTTGCTTTGAAGCAACTTGGCAGGCTAGACTATTTTCTAGGGGTAGAAGTGAAACACTTACCTAATAATGGTGGAATTCTCTTGTCCCAAACTAAATGTGTTAGGGACTTACTTGCCAAGGTCAACATGGCCAATGCAAAAGGCTCCCCTACCCCTATGGTTAGCAACAGTAAGCTATCCAAATATGGTGCCAATTATATGAGTGACCCCATCTGTTTCAGTGTGAGTAAAGTCTGCCAATATCTCTCAGTCGCTCGAAGAGCACTGGAAGCAGGGTTATCGATGGCGGCCGGCCAAAAACCGCCATGCATTATAGCGGATGGCGAGACAGACATATGGCGGATTTCATGGCGGACAAAAACAAAATTATATATATACATAACAAAAATTGCAGAAATAATTATAAGATACATGACCAATAATTAAAATATATATACATTATATTTTACCATAAAGAAATAGTAGATATTAATATTTTAAAGTCAAATAACTCATTAAATAACCAATAAACTAAAATAGAAACTTCAAATAAATCATTTAAGATTAAATTATTCAAAATAAATAGTAGATAGTTGTTTGAACCATTATTTCTCCAAAAGAAAAGTATAGCTCGATAGGGAAGGTAGGAAATTATTATAAAAAGGTAGAAAAAGACAAAGGGACCACACCACGAATTGGAGAAACTTCAGAGGAGAGAAACGGTGCAAATGGGTATTGGAGAAAAAAGAAATTGAAATGGAAGAGCTATTATTATAATACTAAAATATTAGGTTTAGGAAGTAGACAACTAATTAAGTGTGTGTTTGGTTCCACTTCTGGAGATACTAGAAGTATTTCTGCATCTGTCAAACATGATTCTGGTAAAAAAAGAGATGTTTGATTACACGTTTGGGGAAGCAATTTTGCATCCAAAATTGATTCTACTAGAAGCAGCTTGGAGTAGCTTCTGCTTTTGGATTGAAAAATTACACTAACTTTTACGTCAAACTTGCTTTCAAAGTAAAAACATCCAAACATTAATCACTTTACTTCAAACTCAATTGTATTGAAATCAATTCTATCCAAAATCATGTTTGTTAAACGCTTATCCAAACACACACTAAGTGGTCGGAGGCGGTGAATTACGTCCTATTCACATTAAAAAAAATTAGGGAAAAAAAAGGTAAAAAAAGCCCCAAAACAGCGCCTTCCAAAAAAACGGGTCACTCAGACTAGACCCATATTTGCGAAACCCAACTCCACGATTGCAAGTTCTGGAATACGATTTTGCATTGCAAATCAAGCGATTCACTTCTGTTTCATCAGTTCGACGCACAATTTTTCATCAAAATTGATTCATCATGCGATTCTTCCGGATCGGAACGCAAAACCCAACTAAACCAGAAGGCTGGATCAGGGTTTTTTTCAAAAAACCCGTTTTTTCCGCCATGGCAGTCGATTCCGTCATACCTGCCAGCCGCCATGAACCGCCACGTGGAATCCGCTACGCCACCACTTTCGTATGACGGTTCCTTCAAAACCGTCACCTTTCCGCCATGGCCGCTATTCGACAACACTGACTGGAAGGCTGTAAAACGCATCCTAAGATAGGCAAAGGACTGTTTCACATGGGCTTGTACTCAAACTGCAGACTCAAAGCTCCCTTTACAATTCAGGCTTTTACGAGATATTGATTGACCGCAGATGTAGATGACCGCAGGTCTACATCCGGCTCTTGCATTTATTTTGGTCCGAATCTTGTATCTTGGTGGTCTAGGAATCAGCCCTTGGTGGCCGATCTAGTACTTGAAGCTGAGTACGGGGTCTGGCCGCAACCACAATCGAAGTCATTTGGATTCAGTCTTTGTTACTGAGGCTACACATCAAGACCCTACCTCCGGTTGTTTACTGTGATAATTTGAGCACTGTTTCCCTATCTCACAACCCCGTGCTTCACTCTAGGACAAAGCACATGGAGGTTGACATATCCTTTGTTTGAGAGAAGGTCTTGAATAAGACACTGCATGTCTGCCATCTCCCTGGTTATGATCAGGTGGCTGATCTCCTTACCAAGTCACTTTCTCAGACAAGGTTTGAAGAACTGAGAAGACACTTGGGGGTTGTTGATCATCTATCTCTTGTAAACCCACCTTAGCTTATAAGGGGGTATGTTAGAATGGAATAACTCTTGTGAACCCACCTTACACTTATAAGGGGGTATGTTAGAGTAAGTATAGATCACTATCCTGTACAAGCATGTAGCTGATCAGCTCTCTGCTGAGTCAGTCATGCGGTTAGTTAGTTACTCCTATGACATGCTATAAATAGCATGAGATTCTGTATCTAGTATCTAGACTAACAATTCAATCAGATTCAGAATTCAGTTTTGGATTCTCCTTTCTCTATTCTCTATTCTCTCTCTGGTTATCTCTCTTCTCTATTCTCTCTCTGGTTATCAGTTTCTATACCCCTTAAAGCCTTAATATAAGAGGGAGAAGGGGAGAATCATTTGGATGGGAATTTTCCAATGAACATATACTTCTAGAGAAGCTAGAATTCTAGCTTTTAAAAAAATCACTTGCTACTAAAAGCACTCTTTTTTAGAAGAAAAAAAAGTCCATTCAAACACATACTGATGTATTGAAATATAATGCAATATTAGCTGTGCATGTGACCAGTGAAAAACTCTTGAACAATCACCTGATTAACTGATTCTTGCATTGCTAGAATTTGAGGAGAAGCATTTTCAGCAGATGGAAGGTTTGAACTTCCACTAGGTTCACTGGATGAATCAGTTGAATTGCAAGCACTTTGAGACGGGGAAGATGGACCTGATGCTTGAGAATTTTTGCCCTTCTGTTTCTTCCCTTTTGTATTAGGTGCAGGCGATGCTGATACTGTCATGGATGTGGATGAGTCCGAAACCTTTTCATGGACATCTTTTGCCAAGTCTTGGAGTCTATCCTGACCAGTATTAGAAGGTTGGGCCAGTGAGTCACCTGCAATAGAATCAACTTGTCCGAGTTCCTCTGTGATGTAATTTTCCCCAGATATTGCACAATATTCTCGGGTCATCTCAACACCAAGATCCGAAGCCTGAGAGCAAAACAATTTTTCTTTCCTATCAGAAATTAGGTTTTGTTGTGGTCCCTGTCGGTTAAATTCATTGCTTTGATTAGATCTGGCCTCACCCACCACTTTTACTTCCACTTCGGTATTACCCACATCAACCACATCCTGGATCTTTGCTTCTCCCTCACTCTTTCTTTCAATTATATTAGTCTCAGAGGAAGAACCAGCTTTTATGATTTCAGATGGTGTAACTAGATGAGTTGGCTGTTTAAACATGACAGAAGGATTAAGTACACTAGAAATGTCATCCTGTTTGACTGTCTTCTCATCAATCTTTGAATCATTATTCAATGATGGAACATCAGACAAGTTCCTATGAAAGGTATCCATTTGTCTGTCAACTGAATAATCATTAACAGGTTGGTCCCCAACATGATCACCCAAGTTAGATTGTGGATTCCTAAAATCAGAAAGTTTCCTAGACAACCTTGGGCTCAAAGGAAGAGGCGGAGATGGAAGACAAACAATATCAGCATCACTACTGGATGGAGCCAATGTAACAGGTTTACCTTCAGTATTGGAACTGCTGATTTCTTTAGAAGCAGGTGCCTCAATATAGCCGGAGCTAAAAGGGAATCTTGCCACCGGTGCACTCTCAGTGCTGGTTGCTTGTATCATTGTTTTGGGAGCAGAATTGGATAAAGCCATTTCAGATGTTCTACCTGCAGATGAGTCTAAAGAGGTTAATCCTTCAGCAGTAATTGCATCTCCAGAAACACCTGAATCTGACTTCTCTAGTCCCATGTTTTCCAATGGCGGAGGCAAACAAAGGGCTAAATCCAAAGCATACTGCTGAATAGCCTGTGTCTGAACGCAATAAATCTGAACAATATGTTCACCATTAGGTAATATATCACTTGTCCCAGTAAAACTCAGAATGGGCATGGTCACAGTAAACTCAGCTATATAATCCATGCGTGTTGATTCTGGATAAGGACCATATTCTAGGTGCACAGCATATATAGCATTCCTCTGGGCATTTGCAAGTAAAAGCAGACCTGCATGAGGCAATGCTGCAACTTGATTAAAGAATGCCTCCCTAAGGCTCGGTTGAGCTGAACTCTTCAACTCCAACGTCTGAGTGCATTTCCATGATTCAGCATCACTCGGGAGCAGCCAACCTTCTTCACCTGCTGAGACCCAAAGTTTTACCTCCCGATTTTGTGGTCCCTACAAGCAGGTTGCATATAAAGTATAAGCCCGTAAGACAAGTATCACTGCAATAGTTACACACTACAAACCACAGACTCACCATTTTGGTGCTGTGTCACGTGTCGGACACCGGTGCTTGTACGACACATGACGAAAAGCATTCAATTTAAAAATTATTTTTTATTCTCTAACACGGCTACAATATTATGAATCTTTTCCTTAAATTTTCAATTTTATACACATATATGGTGTGTCCGTATCCTACAATCTTTAGAATTAGGTGAGTTAGGTGTGTCCGGGACTCCCGGTGTCTATGTCCAGGTTGTGTTGCATGTCTGTATCAGTGTCTGTCCTTTATAGGCTACATATATGAAAAGTCAGTTCCATGGAGGACTATTTCGTAATCATAATGAACTATGTATACAGGCCTCGTGCACATTTTCTTTTAAATGAAAAAATTGGTAGGTTCTAGTGACTGAAATTGGTTATTATCACAAAAGGTGAAGTACACTGACATTTGGACAACACAAATTCAGATAGAAGACCTGTGAAATCTTGATGAATACACTTACCGCTGTGATAAGGACAATGTGATCAGGCCGATGTGGAGCAGTAAAAAATGTAGCAGAAAAAACAGGATGCCCATCATATGGTCTCAACACTGCAAGTGGTTGTGTCTTGCGATCTTCCCAGATCTTTATCTGTTGCATTTAATCAAATCAAAAACATGACTGAGACATCTATTCCAAATAACACAAATATAAACCAAGCAGGACATAGTTATGCAAGAGGATATACACTCAATTGAGACAATATTCAAATTAATGAAGAGAACGGGAGTTAGTTTTCTATCAGAACTTTATTACAGAGTTCCCAAATGATCCTAATCCGTTAAATAACTTCAGTTAAAATGATAGGGTTTCAAGTGTCGGTATAAAATAAATTGAATTTAGAATAATTATATCCCATCCCCCCCACTTTCATTTTTGTTCTCCATCCTTGTCCTCAAAACTTTCTGTAACTGTGTCTACTATATCGTTTTCTTCTTCATTCCACCCTATCATTTAATGCACCCACATTTGTGTGCTTAGTTTTCTAGTAAATACTAATGCAGGCAAGAAGAAAATCATTGATATTCATGGAACATACATACCACTGCATTATTTATCCTGATCAGAAAAACATTTAACAAATCTTAGCTTTGAACCAAGTAAGTGGCATCAGCAACAACATATCTTCTCATCCAAATTAATTGACACACTTCTATAATTCTATTTAACCAGCAAGTCTATCTTGGAACCACATCTTCCCATCATTTTACATCAATATGGGATGGTTTTCTTCTTTATTTATATAAAAGAATAAAATCATATTAGAAAAGAAAAAGGAATCAGTACAAGAGCAGAGGGCGAGATATACTCCTAAAGAAACCTAAAAACAAGAGCAAACAAGAAAAACACATAAAGAACTCCAATCTATCTGTTCAAGTACCATAGCTGGAATCTTGTTTGAGCCTTCCAAACAGCAATCCAAACAAGCTAACGCTATTAATCTATATATTCAACTATGGTATTGGTAATATATCATGAGGAGATTCTAATAAATAAAAAGTAACAAACAAAATGAAAAAGGAAACAATAAGATAAGTTGTTTTGCTAAGGGACGTGAGCACTGAGCTCCCAAATATTTAATCATGAGTGTTGCTATTTAATTATGGGTGTTATGCTGAGATTAGGAACACCAATAAATAAACTCTGATGCCTACTTGAGAGAGAAACCAGGTGGGCTAGGGGCGCAGGTGCCACACTGCTCAAGCACCATCTAGCAAATCGCATAAAATAAATGAATAATGCAAAATGAGAAAGAAAAGGACAGGTAGTGATAAATGTTAATGATTAAACAGAAAATTTTCCCATTCTGCACACGTGAATTTACATTTAGGTGATTGTAATTTGTATCGAAAGCAAATCTTATTGTTTAACAGTAAAATGCTTGCTTGTCCAAAAAAAAAAAGAGCAGAGTGTTTGAAATTTTAATAATGGATGCTATTAAATATTAAATATAATTTATTAATTAACTAATCACATTGATTTGCAAAGTTAATAGTTATTTGTTAAAAGCACATATTAATTCTTTTATTTTCATTTCATCCCAAGAGCAGCATAGTCAATCACGCTTAACTACTATAGCACCATCATGATGCTGTCGCGACATCAGACGGCTCCAATTGTTGCACCACGTTTCATTTTCGATTTTCGGTAGCAGGCAGCTGGGACCACGGCAAACAGTTGGCCGGATCATTGACCTCACAGCCATTCCACAGGATCAGGTACAAAAACCTTGCTCTTAGCAAACATTTTTGGGTCTTCTGACTCATGTTTCCGAATATTCAAAGGATTTCCTACCCTTTTTCACATCAGAGGGTTTTTGGGGTTCCAAAACCTGGTTCCTTCGAAGGAAACGCGGTTCCTGATGTGTTTCAAACTTCCGGGTGAATACCGTTTGATTTTCCAGCAGCCCCTACACTGTTTCGCATCAGGGAACCTCTGTTTCATTCGTCCTCCCTCTCTTTGAATTTTCCAGTCAAAATCCGGCAGCCTGGTGGTTTTTCAGTCAGGTACTTTGGTTATCCACCCCTCCTCTATTCAAGCCAGCATTTTTCATCTATTCGATTAAACATGAATTATATTTTGATTCTTATTATATCCTTTCTGATCTGTTACACAAGGTAGCCAAGATCACCATCTAGAAGTAGAATCACATGATTCTTATGATTTTCAGGGGCTGAACAATCCCATTCCCACTTCACAACTTGTTTTTGTCAGATAGGGTGGGATGGCACTGTTAAATCGCAAAATCAGTGGGATGAAACATTTCCATGGGCCGATCCCCTTTTTTGGTGGCAGAAACAACCCAACCCCAAGCCTCTTTATGGATGTTTCCCCTTCAATCTGCTTGCTATTCACCTTCGGTCTAGTTGTTGTTCCCTTTCTGTGTTGCTTCTGCAATGGTTGCCTGTCATCTCTGCTTCATCCAGTTACTGGTGTTATCTGTCCCTCCTCTGTTCATTCCTTGTGGTTTCAATGTTATGAGTTGTTCATGTTAGCATCTTATACCTATTTGATTAAACAAGAAGTATATTTTGATTCTTCTTCCATACCTTCTGCCTGTAAAGCAAGGCAATCAAGATCACAATCTACATGTAGAACCCCACGATACTATGATATTCCAGGGCTGAACGGATCCTAGTCCCACCTCACAACTTGTCTTTGTGAGATTGGGTACAAATGCAGTGTTAGATCGCAAATTCAATGGGATCAAACGCTTCCACAAGCCGAGACCCCTTATTTGGTGGCAGAAACAACCCCAAATCCCTTTTCAGCTATTTATCCATCGATCTGCTTGCTATTCACCTTCAATCTAGCTGTTGTTCCCCATCTGTGTTGGGTCTGCAATGGTTGCCTGCCATCTCTACTTCATCCGGTTGTTGTTGTTCCCCTTCGATTTGGGTGATTCTCGACCGAGTTGCTGCATCTGCATTGTCGGTGGTTGGGTGGTCTCTTGCATGTGCTGCGACCTATAAGTGGGGTTGTGGTATGTGGGTCTCAACAATGGGATGGGGGAGACCATGGTTGTTAAACTCTCGAGTTAACTCTTGAACTCTCAAGAGTTTACTATCCTAGGTCACAAAAACAAGCTAACTCGCATGTAAACTCTCTTTTTGGTAAATTCATACCGGTTCAAGTAAACTTTGATAAAATCAGCAAACTCTTGATTTTACTAGTGAGTTTACGAGCCTATAATTTTACACTGATCTAGCCTTGAAATGTAAATTTTCGGTCAATATCGTTGGGTACTTGGGAGGAATTACCTATGTGTTGATATATATTGGATTTATAAAGTTAATTTTATGTTTTCGGTACAATTTTTGTTTTGTTTCTTTTCAAATACAAAATATAGTGAGTGTTTGACCAAAAATCATGACATTTAGGTCAAATTAGATCATGTATTTTGAAATGTTTTCACTTTAGGAACTTATGTTTTTATGAATTTATGTATGATTTGGTCATTAATGTAATATTATCTTATCTTATCTAGTATTAATGTACTATCACACTTTATTATTGTGGTTTGATAATTACTTTATTATGGAGTTGGAATGTTGAATTATTGTTATGTTAAACTGTTTTTTATTACGTGTATATATATATATGCCATCTTTGGGTTTTTTTAAATATTAGTTAAACTCTTACGACTTTACGATAATCGAGTCTATGAAAGCTCCATGAGTTTACGTAGACTCTCGAGTTTGACAACCTTTGGGGAAACGAGACACACCTAGGAAGCACGGATGTGATACGATATGGTTATGGTACAATATATAAATTTAGTGTAAAATTAACATAAAAGCACAACTCTTAAATTAAAAGACGGAAATAATGTTTCGAAAGTTATGCTAAAATATACTATTGGTCCTTTATTCTTTTTTTTTTACCAATTTGGTCGTCTAGCTTTAAAACATTTCATTTTAGTCCTCTAAGTTTCAAATGTTTGCCATGTTTATGCTTTCCGACAACTTCGTTAGTAACATCATTAAATTGAAAGTACGTGGCACTTGAGATTCAAACTTGGTAGCTAAGATAGCACATTATCCACGTTGCAATATGTGTTGGAGCCATGTGGTTGGAATTAGAGGGAGTGGAATAAACACACTTGGAAGCTCTCTGAATCAACTCATCAAACAAAGAACCTAGGTACTCAATAGCGCGCTATAGCGGCGGAGCGAGGGGTGGGCGCTATATGAAAGCAGTAGTGTCGCGTTTTCCGGTTGAGGAAATAGCGGCCGTAATCGCGGCCCAGATAGCGGGTTTTAGAGGCGAATCGCGGACATAGCGGTCGCTATGTAGAGACAACCCAAAAAGTGGGGGTATTTTGGGGTTTTCGGTGCTAGGTTTTTCTATTTTACTCTGTGTCTTCGACTCTTCGTGTTTGGCTCAATTCCATCGCTTTGGTCGGTTTCACTCCATTCTCTGGTGTCTTCGACTCTTCGGATTTAGTAAGTGTAAGAACCACTCTTCTCTTCCAGCCATCCTCTACTCTTCCACTCATCGACACCATCTTTTCCGACCAACCCAATAGTTCCGGCCACCCTCTTTCTTCAACACGTTAGGTTCTTCTTTTCTTATGCTTTTTCTTCTTTCTTCCATCTCCGTTCTTTTCTTCTTTCTTCTGGTTCTATCTACGTTTCCCCTTCTTCATCTCTATTTTTTTTTTCTTCTCAATCATGGTACGCTTCCAGTTCTGTCTCTATTGTTCTCTTCTTCTCTGTTCGATTTTTATTCTCAGTCTATTCTTCATCCACAGGTTTTTGTTTGCAACATTATACAGATTATATCTTATGAATTATGATTATATAGTATGAGTTTGTTTGCATTATTGGGTAACTTATTATGTTTTAGCATTTACATTGTATATATTTAATATTTTATCTTATATGTCTATACTTTCAAATTTCAAATAGCGGCCATACAGCTCCCGCTATAGCAGTTTTGGGGGTCAGCTGCTACGCTTCGCTATCCGGGGTTGATAACATAGCAAAGAACGAACACTTTCGAGATCAAGCATTTTTATAGCTTCC
Source organism: Sophora flavescens (assembly GCA_030762895.1). Taxonomy (NCBI): domain Eukaryota; kingdom Viridiplantae; phylum Streptophyta; class Magnoliopsida; order Fabales; family Fabaceae; genus Sophora; species Sophora flavescens. The sequence continues at coordinate 182,189,440 of CM061062.1, read as the reverse complement.
CTCTTTTGCTCCTTGTTCTGAAAACAAACCAAATTCTTCAGCATCTCTTGCAGCACCAGGAAAAGCTCTTGTGACACTTCAGGACCCTTTGTTTGGCTAAGCATTCAACTATTGCTTGGTCCTATTTCTCAACATTGATTATCAAAGCTTTGTGACTTCGACTTCATCAATCCCTGGTCTAGCTAGCAAGGATTTGTGAATGCTCATTATCTCTTCTACCACGGCATCCACTGATGAATACCGAGTCTCCATTTTTCCTTTGAATTTCAGTGTTCAAACCAACACCCAAATTCTAAACCCTCCATTTTGTTAGCTAAATTTTAAAACTTGAACATCATAACGAAGACCCTTTTAAAATTGAAAACACACCCCAAATAGGAACTGAATTTGTTCCTTCAAAGTTTCTAGAAAAAATGAAGAAAGGCTAAACCATTAACATTCAACACAAGTTACAAACAATACCCAACGACGAAGGAAACTACAGTGAAGAACCTTTGTTCAATTTTCAATGAGCAATGAAGAAGAAGAGTAGAGACTGTTGTGTGTTCTCTTTATGAGTTCGAAGTGTTGAAGGACATGAATATGAAAGTGGCTATTTTGATCGTGACAGAGTCAATGGGCAATATGGCAGATTGGACCAAATCAATGCAATCTTACTATATCATCAACGTCGTTAAATTATTTGTATTGTATGCACTATCTTCGGTATAGTGGCCACTCTGCACTCTGCTACACCACTATAGCGCTTTTGAGGTCAGCCGCCCCGTGCCTCTATTCGGGATTGATTACTATGCCCAAGATTAAGCACAGTGCTAAGAATAATGGGTACGAGTTGTTTAGATAAGAGGATGCAAAAATATTTACAAATGTACATAAAATACCATTGCAAATAAAATTCATTATCAACCAAAAACAAGAATTAAAACTGGAAAAAAACAAAAGGTGGAAGTTAATGACAACAATCAGATACAAACCGTGCCATCCTGTGATGCAGATACCAAACGATTTATCATCCATTGGCACATTGACAGATCAGTCACCTCTCCATCATGTGTGCCTACAAGCTGAACCCCATCAATGAGCTTGTCAACAGGACATCTCGGAGGATCCTCTCCCACAAAGGCTTCACCATTTCCAACTTTTGTGGTGTCAATTCTGAAAATATGTTTTCCCATACCAACTATCAAAATCTCCTGTAGGAAAAGGTTGAATTAATATAACACGAATATGAGGAAGAAAATTAAAAGTTAAAACATCGCTTCAAGCTTTTGAAACAAAACATCAGAAGATGGGACCATACTTGTTTGTGGCAGTGCCAGCAAATATGAGGATTTTCAACTTTCTCCTCTCCCACTATCTGAATAGCAATAACAATATTGGCAGTAATTTGAGGCTTATCTTCATCATCTGGACCTTCAGAGATCTTCCACACATAGACACGGCCATCTGCGCCAACACTGTAGAAAAAGCATGTTATCGTAATCCATAGACAAGAAAACTGGGTCATTAAAAAATTCAGTAAAAGAAACTACCTAGCCAAGAGATGAACATCTTCGGCAAAGAAAGCCAAATCCGTGACCCTCTGACAAGGGGAAAAAATAGATTAATTGGAGGATGAATTAGTTAGACTTAGACCTTAAATGATTTTGCCATTAATAACATATATATAGTAGTATGACTAGAAATAGGATAACAATCAATGAGTCAAAAGGCAGCCAGCAAGCCAGCAACGTTTGAATAAAGACGATAATTCTGCTACAATGAACAAAACACAATGCTACCTTTGACCTAAAATTACAACAGCAATTGAAAGTAAATTTCACTATGAACCAAAGCAATGCTAGTGAGGAAATTCAACTGAGTTGCTCCAACACCTACCTAGGTTTTAAATTGCAGTTCACAACTGCAATTGTGGTCACATCAACTGCATTTTTGCAAACTTATCTGCAACTATGCTAAACGCAATGCAATCGCAAGTGTGACCACAATTTAATACCATGGTGCCCACTGTTGACATCTGTTATAGTTATCATCCCTTATCAAGATAACATGTTTGGACCAGGATTATGATTCAAATTTTAGATTAATCCCTTCTATATAAGAATATGGTTGCAAATATAACCCAAATGTTAAAAATGAAACTTAAATTCACAGGTAAAATTAGAATATTTTATATAAGGAAATTAAAATCTAACTTTTCTTGAAGTATATGACAGTGGCAGATCAACATTTGATTCTTTTATCATATTAACTCGTAAGGATTAACTATTTTCTCAAATTCATCTCACTTCAAGTTTTTCTCGGAATACACACACATATATAGTTTTCAATTACGGTCTTCTCCTGCAGCCTCGATATTATGGTTTTGGTAATCTCCACAACCACATCCTGACCAGAATTGCGGGTGCGTTGAGTGCATTTTCTCACAATTAACCGGCAATTACAGTAAATAAATGCAGTGTAATCACAACCGTTAATCCGATCACTACAGGGATAACCCGGAAAAGAAAAGACCTATTAAATTGAACCTATCAATTTAAAACCACAATACATACATTCGCGTGTGCTCACACAGAGATATATATGTTTTCATGACAAAACCAGCACAAGGCACAAACAATGCAGTAAGATAAAGCATTACTAGAACTAAATATCAAACCAGAGTGTGTCCTCTCAGCAAAGATCTCACTGCAGTGTGAATATTAAGCACCCTGATGTTCCCCTGTTTCAATCCATAGCAAATATACGACTTATTCACACCAATCTGCCTACCCAAAACCGGGTTAGGATCCGACCCATATTTCGTTATCGGAGCAACCTCGAGCTGAGGCTGAACCTCACCGGGCAACCTAACGTCCACGTCATACACAATGCGTTCCCCGGCCAGGTGCCTTCCTTTGGGTACCTTCCCGCTCTGCGCCCGATTCAGCGCCGCCGTGGCCGCATTGTAAGCCGTCAGCATGCCCATCATCGGTAAATTAGCGGCAGCGAATTCCGGTGCGGGGACAGGGGAGGAGGGGGAGGACTGCGGCGGGGCGCTGAGTAGGGCCATGAGGCGGGCGCCGGCGTTGGGGTTGGAGGGAGGGGGGATGGGTTGGGGTTGGAGTGGGGGGATGGGGAAAGAGAGGGAACGGTGGTGTTGTTGTTGTTGTTGTTGCTGCTGCTGTTGTTGGTGGTGTTGGATTGGAAGGTGTTGGTGTTGGTGTTGGAGGTGATGGGGGTCGTAGGAGGAGATGAAGTGAGCGTGGAATGGGGCGGCGGAGAAGGCGGTGGGTGGAGGGTAGGATGAGGAGGAGGAGGAAGAGGGAGGGAATGGGGAAGTGTTGGGGTTAGGGTTAGGGTTTGGGGGAGGTGGGGGATTGAAGAAGGAGTGCATGTCGAAGGGTGGTGGTGATGGTGGTGGTTGATTGGGGTTGCCGGAGGAAGACATCATCAGATTGGAATTGAATTGAATTGATTCAATCTGAAGAGTTTGGGAATGGAGAATTGGAGAAGATTGTTGATCTGTGAAGAAATTGCAGAGAGAGAAGGATATGAGCGCGTTCAGAAAGAGTGAGTCGTGACCGAGTGAGATCTGAAGATTTTGGAATTGGAACTTGCAAGCGGCCCAACACAGCACAACGAACTATATTCTAATATATTTTTTTCAGCAATATTTTTACTTCATTGTTTTTTTTTTATGACAAAAAATGACGTATATATATATTAATGAAATTGACATTACGAAAAGTTGATAATTCTTAGTTTTATTTTGATATTAGCGGCAAGACGGGCACTCACGTGTCTGTCTGGTCGCATTTCTAATGCTTTTATTTGTATATATTGTATAGATTTATTCAACTTTACGATGTATTGTAATAATATAAATACACATTATATACATCAATACGTTAATAATATCATGTTACAAATAATTGTAAAAATAAATAAGATACATATTCTAATAAAAAACAAATCCAAGGTACCAAATATAATTTAGTTACAACTATTATTTGACCTCGACATCACAGCATTTAGATCTATAAGAAGATTATGTATGGATCGATTTTCAGGAGCTTTTTTCATTTCCCTGTATTACAAACAAAATAAATTTATAATGCATTGCTTTATGTTAGATAAAAAGTAACAAAGCATATAAAATAAATACATAATTTACTTCTAATAGTTGCTTACCTTGTCACGATTGTCAAAAAACCTTCATATTTTTTATCATCTTTAATGTTTTTTTGTTTAATAAACTACAAAATAAATAAAAACTGTAAGACAAAAATTCGGAACATTCATTATCACAATCATTCATAACAAATATAGTGTATTATTAAAAGAACACATATTACATTGTAAAGTAAGACCATTTTTGGTTCCAAATGCATTGAGCAATCACGACTTCTTGTGTTTGGTAATGTAGCCTCAAGTTTCCTAATAATTTTTGTTAAAAAAAGATAGTATTTTAATAAATTGTTGAAATAATAAAACATATTATATAGTAAATATGTATATTATCATATAGAATACAATACATAATATATTACTTTTCTAACCTTTGAGCCCACAATTCTTTTTTTACCATATTCCATAGCTGAGTCTTATCTGCTGTTACTGTGGCACCCCACCCAAAAGAGTATATCTTTAGATGATGTACCTGATTATCAAAAGATTAGAATATAGGTTTTTTATACAACGTCATAATATGAAGTATTGTAATAAAATTTTATAATTCACCTTGTTGTCAACTAGGCTTAAAGATGAGATTGACCGCTCAGACTTGAATATATTCCATAGTTTTCCAAAGTCGTGATCCTATCATTTTTTTATTCGAATTGGTAAGAGATTGATATGGAAAAATGTTTAAATAAAAGTTGTTCACATGAACCTACCTGCTTGTCACAGGACATGCCGGAAATATTTGTCATCATCTCTTGCAATAAACGGTAGCTTTCCTTGAACTCTAGTTCAATTGTACAATTTAAATATATAAGATGATTTTTGGTTGTTCTGGGTAATATTAGTGTAATGCATTATATGTATAGACGATTTAATAAATTTAAAAATACAATACCGGAGTCCGAGATAACAAAATATCCTTGAAGACAACATTTCTGGTGAAGTGGCCATCTTCCCCTTCAATTTTTCCTTCTTTTATTAGGATTTTTGTGTCATTTTGAGATACGCCTCTTGATAAAGCCACATATAGTTGACCATGACTGAACACATGTCGTGGAAGATAAATCCCAACATTGGGAATAGTTTGTCCTTGTGCCTTATTTATAGTTATTGCAAAACTCAGTTTAGCTGGAAATTGCTTCCTAATAAGAACAAAGGGAAGTCTCGCGCTCTCAGTTGTCTTTAGTTTAATCCTGGGCAAGAAGGCTCTCCTTCCAGCATGGTTGCCTATTATGATTTCTACATCCAACAGGTTCATAAATACACCACGACATAGTAATCGTGAACCATTACAGAGGCCATATTTAGGGTCAATGTTTCGTAACAACATCAGCGGTGCTCCTTTTTTTACCTTCAGAATATGCGGTGGCAAACCACCTGGAGCAATGGAATTTAAGTATTCCTGTTGATATAAGTTTCTTGTGTCCCCTTCGACCTCATCAAAAGACAACAAACTTTGGTCTTACCTGGGAAATGTTCAATAATAATGTCATTTAGTTTCTGAACATCCTCATTTTTTGGTGTTAGTATTGCTTTTTCCACCATATAAGATGCTTCCCAACCATGATCTTCTAATTTGGGGAATGTTTGCTGTATAAGTAAACGTATCGAACTTTCACCTTCCCATGGAATTGCTATTTGTTGGGGTACCCTCACCATATCATTATCCTTTGTTGGTTCAACACCATCTCCTATCCGCATAAGATAGTCGGCAAAATCTCGATCTTGTAATGCACGCATGTTTTGGCGTAGATGCAATACCTTTGCATTAGCCCATAGATGAGATTTAACGATACATGCAGAAATCGTTTGTACCTTAGTCCCTTTTGGAACAACAGGAAGTACTTGGCGGAAATCCCCTCCCATAATCATCACTTTCCCCCCGAATGGAGCATCATAGTCAAGAATATCCTTTAAGGTGCGGTCTAGTGCTTCTATAGCATATCTACTTGTCATGGGTACATCGTCCCAAATGATTGTTGTTGTTTCTCTTATTAGCTTCGCGAGATCAGATTGTTTACTTATTGAGAAAAAGGACCCTTCCTCTGTATTGATGGGTATCTTAAATCGGGAATGTGCCGTCCTACCACCGGGTAATAATGTAGCTGCTATACCAGATGAGACTGTCGCCAAGACAATTTGACCCAAATGTCTTAATTTTCCAATTAAGGTGCGATAAAGGAATGTCTTACCCGTTCCTCCTGGCCCATCCACAAAGAAAACCCGACTTTTCTTATGGTGGATAACATCCATAATGGTATTGTAAGCAAACAACTGGTCATCATTTAACTTCTCAACGAAACTCAAATCTTCAATAGGAACTTGGACCGATAGCTCTTCCTGTATAACTCTTGGAACAGGATGATCTTCAGTGGTCTCCAATGATAATTCAGGCAAAGCATAATCTGTGATTTGTTTTCCATGTTGAAGTAATAGGTCATTCAAATCCCTTAATAGCATGTTAGTTAATGATGGCCCGATCCACGAGAGGATGTTGAAGGATAGTCGTCTACCATGTGGGTGTAAAACTCATCCCATAGGCTTCTTACATCTGTTGGTTCACAAAAGACCAGTATAGTAGCAAACAATCTCCGTAAAGCATATGGCATTTGTAGACTTGATGCTTCAACTAAACATTCGCGAATACTGTTGTCTTGTTCTAAAAAGCCCCATTGCTCGGCTGCTTTTTGGAATGTGGTGTAGCATGTGTTGTTTACTGTGAGCAAGTAATCCCAACTGGTTGGTCCTCTTATATGAGATAATAATACACGCAAATAGAATTTCTACCTGTTTGATGGTGACACTGTATATATTCGTCCAATAACTTTCCTTTGTATTCTTTGTCTGACCCATTCTTTATTTCCTTTATTCCACAAATAGTGTTCTGGAATCTCCCGGTACAGATAACACCTTGCTTGTGGATCTTTCTGGTTCAGGGCAAAGAATTGTGTGAGCATTGTTAGGGAGTTACGCGCATCATTTAGTACATCGTCGATTCTTTGATTTGTACGGTATCACGCTTGATGTTGATTTGGTAGGTGGATTTGTAATCTTTCAACACTTGGATACATTCAGTACATGGTGAATGAAAATATTCTCCATAACGCCTCTGGAGCACAAATCCATCTTGCATCAATATACTGCTTGACCTCATCCATATGAACCTCCATGGCAACTCGATCAGGACCTTTGTAGACATATTTATAGAGGTACTTGATACTCTTGATACTCTCGCACACTTCAACATTTATATGACAGTCATACTTTAACAAAGAACCAAGGGTTATAAGGGACCACCCAGCTATTATCTATAGACATATGTCTATTCAAAGGTACTGGACCATCATTCCGTCTTCTATACCGTGGATATGAGTCAATACCTTGTCGTGTCTCTTGGATGAACTCTTTTGGGAACCCCTTCTTACAATGGCCATCCTTCATACATGGTGATCTTGGATTCAGTCTACCGCACGGTCCATGAATCATGTGTTTTAGTACTGCGGCATGTAATTGTGGTTCTTCTTCAAATTTTGGTATTTCCGCTCTAACAACGCTATCATATTCTTCTGGGTTACGTAATCTGTCATTAGGTTCCATGATTAGTAGCATATGCACGTGAGGCAATCCTCGTTTTTGGAATTCATTTACATACATATAACTTTTGACCTTTACTAAGACGCCTTTTTTAATTAGGTCATGCTTCAATTGTTCGAACTTTGAACGGAAGATTCTTGTCAGCAAGTCTGGACAATCTTGTGGAGTTTGATATGGGCCAAGTTCAGATGATATTTCAATCCATGAAGGATTGCATGTCATGGTAAGAAAAATATCAGGTTTGCCGTCGTGAAGCACAATAGCCATACCATCTTTATACCGTTGTGTCATGTCTCGACGGCTACCAATAAATGATGAAGGCAATATGGTTCTCCGCCCGATATTTTCTACAAAGAGTAATTGTACGTGTTGATGGTGTTTGATGTATTCGACATATATTTCTGTATAAATAATTTTGATATATGTTATGAAGAGTACCTGTAGCAGTTTCTCCCACATGCAAAGCATCTTGCAAGCCTTGATACAATTCAGGGCGAATTTTAATTTGGTGAGTTTGGACCCACCTTAACCTTGCTGCTTCGATCTTGACATAGTTGTCTACTACATATTGTTGTAGTAGTCGTCTCGATTTTAGCAATATGGAATAATCATTGGAACGAATCTACAATCCATGAAACAATTAATGACTAATATAAATATATTTTTTGTAAATTATTATATAATTTATAAATCAAAATATTTTAGAAATTACATTATGTACCTGAAGCATGTAAATGTAATATTCTAGACATGTTATAGGTTGTCCTTCAGCATTTTTGGTTTCGCGGTCCCATCCAAACGTTCCGTAAGGGAATAATAGAGGATATTGTAATGGATCATAATATCCCGTAGTTTCTTTAACATTTATTAGATTCCCAACATGACTCATCACGATGATATCCCTTTCAGTTGAGATTGATACCGTGTCTCCACCAACGACAATTGCTGCGAATTGGGATGCAGTTGGCATATTATACTGTGGTTGATTAGCAGGGCGCTCCTTGATGAGTAGATTACAATCATGTACATCTGGATGATGTGCAAGTTGCCTTAATGCGTGCACATATGGATTGCAACCATGGAGAATTTGTTGCAACTTTTGAACAATATTTTGTTGAAGTTGAGGGTTTTCAAGCATCCTGTTTTGTAACTCATGCTCTGTATCGTATATGTACATTTGCAAGAATCGTGGTCTTGAACCCTCACTTGGATAGAATCCTCCTATCTTATGATAAATTGCACCTTGAGCACGAAAACTATATATGCCACGTCCAGTGGCAGCGACATTCTCATCAATATGTACACCCATTGAAGTGAATGAGAGCACATGATTGTAACTCCTAATGTGTTGTCTAAAATGTCTTCCTTCGGCTGAACTGTCTGAACATATTTCTAGCAACTCTGGAGGTGCATCTACTTGTTCTAACGATATCTTCCCACCAGAGCAGCACATGTCACGTGATTCATGATAAAATAATCGTGCATTGCAACGTGTACATGTGCTTGGGGGTGGCAAACGGGAAGCGGCCATTGGTGAAGTGTTAAGAAAATCTCTAGCACTATTATGTTTTGGTCGGAAATAAAACTGCAAATCTGCGTTTAAAAAAAATATATAACAATTTTTTAAATGTGCATATTATTTGGATTTTTTAGTCATATAAGGACAATGTTCTAGATCCATTTTCATCAAATTTTGAAATTAAGATTACTGAAATTACATAATAATTTATTTTCAATGTATGAAATTCAATAATATCGTACAAATTACCAACAATTTATAAATTAATATTTCTGAATGTCTAACACTAACCGTGTACATCACTTGTTCCAGCCTCATGGTCATATGTTCCTTGAAACCACAATAAAGGCAATATTAGGTTCTGCATTACTTATTGGTGAAAAAAGAATTATTAAATAATGGAAGGTAATAAATTTTTTATGTATAACAACATACAAAAGCATTAGAAATGCGGACAGACAGACACGATAGTAGTAATTAATTAATATATACAATTTAAATATAAATATCAAAAGGTGCAAACCGCCAAATAATTAAGTATTAAAATGTCTAAAAGTCTACAACTAACCATGTCCACCACTTGTTCCAGCTTCATTGTCATGTGTTCCTTGAAACGACGTTGAGGCAATAATAGGTTCTACAATATTTATTGTTAACAAAAAAAATAATTAAATTACATAAGGTAATCAAACTTTTATGTATAGAGACATTCAAAATGAGAATAAGAGATATCACATTTATTTATTACAAATATAGAATCTTTGTTGGTAATGATAAGTTTTAAGTTTCCAAATTTTATAGATAATTCAAATTTACTTATATCTATACTAAAAGATAATTTGTTGGCAAATTACGATATCTAAGTGTTAATCATTATTTGAAAAGAAAAAATAATCAATGTTTTAAAATTTTAATATAAAACACTAAATTCAAAGATGGCATAAAATTTCAAGTTTATATTTTGCTAAATGTCCATCACTAACCATGTCCGCTACTTGTTCCGGCTTCATGGTCATGTGTTCCTCGAAACCTCGTTGAAGCAATATTAGGATCTGCATGATTTAGTTTTGAAAAAAGATTTATTAAATAAAATAAGGTAAGCAAATGATTATATATACGGACATTTAAAAAAAGTGAATGAGAAATATCACATTATTTGACGTGCAAAAATAGAAACTTTGGTGATGAGAATAAGTTCTAGGCCAAAAGTTTATAGATAAACCATTAATATAAAGTAATATAGTTGCTAATTACCTTGATGATTAAATTTAAATAAAATTAATAAATGGCTAAAGTATTATATACCTTTTCTCAAAAAACAAAAAAATATAAAATATATATATATATATATATATTGATATATTTATATATTTTATACCTGTAATATTTTGGTGAGCACTGGTTGATCGTGCAAGACGTCGCATAGTTGTCAATCTCATTGTTCTTGTCTTCATAGCAACTATATTCCTTCCACGTCTATAATGTTCTCGTCGTCTAGCTGATTGTTCTTGTCGTTGCTCTGCGGTCATTCTCTGCCTTCTGCTTCTTGTAAATTGCCTCCACAACTCTCGTTGATGCTCTTGAGATCGATGATTGTTAATATTTTCCATGTCTAAATAAAACCTAGTTATGTATAAAATGACATTAATTAAAGATTTTAAAATAAATATGTTTTATATATATATTTTTTAATTATGAAATTAGTTCTACAGAAACATCAATTTGGTTACTGATTAAGTAGGAGTTAGATAGGCACATCACAAAAGAATTTAGTAAAATGGAACTAAACGATCACAATATTATCTGGTGTATTTTTTGAGGCAAATATAGTATAGAAATATTAAAATATTACTGTTTTGGGGGTATATATATATATATATATATATATATATATATATATATATATAGTGCTTGGGGTATATTTGTAATATTTAAAATTTGACACAAAAGAAATTTTTTAGCATTCAAATTTTGAAATATAGAAGCAGTTTGAATTGAGTCTGGTTTATGACTATGGATTTGTATGAACTGCCATATAGAAGCAGTTTGAACTGATTCTGCTTTAGCCCACGTTCAGTTTCGCCTGGCTCCATTTTTTTTAGTTTTTTAAATTTTAAAATAAGTGGTAAGGGGTAAGTGTTTTTAAAAAAAAAATACAAATAAAAAATTAAAGGTAAAAGTAACTGCTCCATTTCAATTCCTACCTCAATCCTTCACTCTCCCACGTTTGAATTAAAAATATGACACCAAATAACCGATGCTAAATATATGTACCATACCGTTGAAGAGCAAAATGCAGAAAAAATTTACAAAAGATTGAGCATGAAGTGCTAAGTTGCTCAACTGAAAAATATACGGAGCAGAAATGGATACCCCTACATTCAGTGAGAAATTGGTGTGTGTAATGCTGACAATGATCTCTTCTATTTTTTAAAAGCAGAGACTCGGGGAGAGATATCATCCACTGAATGGTCGTTGGTCAAATCTCAACTTCCAAGGGAAGCCATTACCCTGAGCAATGTATTCACGTGAAAGGCATTACATATGCAGGATGAAGTAATCACTAATCAGTATCAGGATTAAAATTAGGAATTAAGTAAATACAAAAGGAAAAAAAAAGAACCATTAAAGAGGTGGGAAAAGTCACCAGGGAGTTATAAAGGAAACAGACAATTAAAGAGGGGTAAATCACCATTAACTAAGTTACAAATGGAGCCCTGCCTCAGACTCCCTTTTCTGATCCAATCGTTCTAAGCTTGTCTGAGGGAACTTCTTCGGTGCCTTCTTTTTCTGCGTCCAAAACAAAAAAGAAACCACCTTTAATATCACATTTTTGAACCCTAAATAATAGCCACCATTCCTATCTTGGTTCTACTTACTATCAATATCGTTAACATTCACAGCAAAAAACAACCAAAAAAAGAGGCAAAGAACCCAAATCATAAATCCTCTTCTCAGATCTGTCTGTGTCGCATGGGTTCTCTGGTTTACAGAAGGGTGAGTGAGAGAAGAGGATTTAGGCGTGTAAAAGTAGTATTGAAGAACCGATTGTTAGTATGTAATTATTTACTGTGTAGTGGGTTTTGATAGCAGTTCAATATTTGGATTTTTAGAAATTTGAATTAAAAGGATATAATATGATGTTGAAAGTGACGCATAAGGAGGTTTTAAAACTACCCTATCTCCATTCAAATTTAATTGAGTCAGTTATAAGCAAAGTTTTTCTTGTTAATTAAAGGTAAATTAGGCATTTTGGGGGTATATTTGTCATATTAAAAATATGACACCAAATAACCGTTTTTTTAGCAAGTCTGCCATTATAGTATTGTATAGATATTATTAACGTGGAAAAAAAGAGATTTTTTTTTGGAAAAAAAAAATTAAAAAATAGATATCAGTGACTTTCCGTAAACAAAAGTCATAAATATGCTATGATCTTTTTTAGGCGGATTCTACGGTGCACAAATATGAGCAATGTATTTCCCACAATTTGATAGGTGATACTAAGTTTCATGGTCACTCTCATCCCTAGATTATTTTCATTTGCAACTTACTCCTTTAATTTTTTTAAAAAAATTTAAAAGGATAAAAAAATATGTTAATTTTTCATTTATTTTTGCATAAAAATAAATTTTTTAAATTTACACTCCTTACACATTTTTTTCCATTTCTCAGTTCACCTTTTAAAGCTCCCGCAGAGTTGAGTTCATCCGACTTCATCCGATTGCGATTCAAGAATGGCTACTATACTAGTAAATAAAAATTAAGCAAGAGAAAAGAAAAGAAAATAAAATTAAGCAAAAGTTTTTAAAAAAATTAAGTTATAATTAAAAAATTTAGTGAAGGAATAAATTATAATACTAATAAATTATAAAAAGAAAGTAATATAATATGAAGTTTGGATATTAGATAATTTAAAAAAAAAACATAATAAACATATATTGAAAACTATTACTTTTAATAATAGGTCACCTAAATAAAATGGAAGCTAAAAGGATTAAATTATAATAAAAAAATCATGTCACACGACCTGCTTAACAGGTAACAAGTTTTAAGAGATTCCATGTTATAGAGATCCAACGGTCGTCATGCAATTACCATATGGAGGAGCAAGATACACCCCATTCTACCGGGTGCATTGAAGACACGGCCTTCTTTTTAATGATCTGTTTGTTTTAATTTTGAGCAAAAGTTTGGTTTTGAAGTTTTGCAAAAAATTATCTATCAATGGCAAATTTCTATGTCTGTAGTATATACCGTCTAAATCAAACATATGCTAAAGGTATGTTTGGGAGCGTGTCACTTCTCCCCAAAATGATGTACCGGAAGCAGAAGCGCTATATATGTGTTAACTGAATGTTCTTCGAGCCAAGCTCCTGTTCGTGTAAGTCCTAAAGACTAATGTTTTCTTTTTCTTTTGAACTTATATTTGTATCTTGCTATTATTATTATTTTTGATAGATGTATCTTGTTATTATTTATGTATGTATATATATATATATATATATATATATATATATATGAGGCATTTCAGTTTATTATGTTGTTTTCTTAAACGTAATAAAGTCCTTAAAACTGAAAGTTCTGTTTGATATAATATCAAGTATACGACTCGATAGTGAGACGCTATTAAACATTAGAATTCTATTCTTAAATGTCGTAGTCAAGTATTATTATTAATAAGTACAATATTAATGCATCAAGACTATTATGAGTGTGGACTGATGACCGCTTCTCACGAGTCATGGTTATAAGATATCAAGTCACGCACATAGGTACACATTAGAAGAATGATGTACTAGATTGACCCACCATTAGAACACTACATGGAACATTATGTGAGTGTCATGAGTAGTTCCCATTAGGGGTGTTCGCAGATTGGATTGGATCGATTTTGAGCTAAAAAGTCATCTGATCCGATAATGAAAACAATATGCGGATTGGATTGGATCGGTTTACTTCCTTAAAAAAATATGATACAATCCAATCCACTAAAATGTAGTTTGGATTGGATTAGATAATTCAGTTTTTGTCATACTTTATTTTCCCCCTTATGTGTCAAGTGTCATTTGTACTTATTTAATAGTGGACAAAAGATAATTTTTATTTAAGTGAGCTAGTTTAGGGTGCCCAATACTTACTTTAAATTCTCTTTATATTAGAACAGTAAAACCTTTATGAAAGACAACAACTATTTGTTCCTTATTAACCATTATTTAATTTTATGACGGGTGAGGAAAATTATAGAGAATTCTTGACAATTTTAATTTGGGAGTTTGAGAAAAAATAATTATTGATATTTTTTAACATGTTCTTCTATGTTAAATATTCTTTTATGTTAATTCTTTATATCTACTGTCAATTATCCTATTTTTTCCTTGAAACGGCTACGAATAAATTGTAGCTAATTATTTTTTAAATTTACTTAACTGATTTCCTAATTTTCATGTTTACTGAATCAGGTATATATATGTTATGCATCAAAACTTTTAGTAAAATATAACTTAAGACATTAATATTTATTTTAAATAATCTCATATATGTCATTCCAATAAAAATATTAAAGAGAATGAGGGACTTAAAAGTATGAAAAAAAATCCTTAAGTATGATTAATACTATAATTTCAAAAATAATAGTATGCATATATAGTAGATCGGTTTGGATTGGATTGGATTGGATTGAATTGGATTTCATTAGGGGATCCAAAATACGATTCAATCCAATGAAAAAAAAATCAGTTTACGGTTTTCGGTTTGTTCGTTTTCAATTTTCGCAGTTTAAATTGGTTTGGATCAGTTGATGAAAGTGAGAATGGTGTATGCAATCCTTCGACCTGAAATCACTATGATCCTTACATGAGGAGTTGTGTGCTTTAATACCGTCAAACGTCATTTGTAACAAGATGATTATAAAGTCGGTCATTGGGCACACCACGAGTCATGCGGAGGGGTGTGAGTGATCTAGATGGGATATGTCCCTCCTACATAACAAGAGCAATATTTGTGGGGCCCTTTGTCACACCCACTACCCCGCATGTATTTATAAAGGCATAACAAATAAAATAAATAAAATAAACACATGCATATTATTTCATAATAATAATAACCAAAGTAGAAGATACCACATTGTAACAAAAGTCTCGACAAATAAAAACATAACATGAAAAACATAACACAACCCCGATGTCACATTATAGAGCTGGTATAACCAAAGTCCGAAAACATCTCGGATAAACAAACTAAAAACTGGGAAATCCTAAACCACGAGTAGCGACTCCTCAAAGTCACTCCTCAACAGATTTGTTCACCGTCTTCTGCATAACAAAAAGGTACATGCAAAGCAAACAACAGAAAACAGGGAGTGAGAAACATGTATAAAACACAACGGTAAGGAAGCAGTTAGCAAGATGAGCATACATCATACTCAAACATGTTATAACATAACAACATACGTACATACTCATATCATTTACATCATCTCAACAATGTATGCTATATGGTGCAGTCCTACTCCACTACTCCATTATACATGTGGATCCAATCTACCTCAGAAAGTCAACTTCGGAGTTACATATCCACATTGGCCATTAAGCACCAACGCCGGCATTTCACCAAATAAAGGCTATTCAGTCTGAATGGGGTGGAGAGTTTCGCCCCTTCACTAAATACCTTGCTGATTTGGGAATACATCATAGAGTCATTTGCCCTCACACCCATCGTCAAAATGGGTCGGTTGAACGAAAGCACAGGCATATTGTTGAAACGGGTTTAGCACTTTTGGCTAAAGTCTCTCTGCCTATGTGCTATTGGGACCATGCCTTTTACACTGCCATCATTATCATAAACAGGCTCCACACACCAGTTTTGTCAAATCAGTCCCCTTACTTTATGTTTTACAAAACCGAGCCTGACTATTCCCTGTTCAAAGTTTTTGGGTGTGCTTGCTTCCCATGTGTGAGGCCATACAATAAAAATAAACCTGAGTACCATTCATGTGTGTGTACTTTTTTGGGCTACTCCAGCTCACATAAAGGATATAAATGCCTTTCCAAAGATGGCCGTATGTATATATCCAAGGATGTGCAGCTCAATGAACATCTCTTCCCTTTTGCAGCCAAATCTAATGTTTCTAGCTCTGAGCAACATGATTCTGCACAGACAACATGTCCCATTCCTTTAACTGTCATTCCTCAAGTCAGCCCTATCCCTCCAACACATTCCAGTTTCACTCCAGCACCTGTCAATCCCACTGTTGGCCCTTCCCCTCCTTTCTCGGGTCCATCTCACAACCTAGGTCACTCCTCGGGTCAGTCCTATTCTCACACTGACCCCTTCTCTCTTTCTTCCCTTCATTGTGGTCTCACTCCAAGTGTTACCCCTAATTTGTCTGCTTTAGAGTCCTCCTCCTTACAACCTTCCCTTCCTCCTTTACCATCAAACACTCATCATATGTTGACTAGGTCTAAAACTAGGTAACAGTCCTTTCCTACGGTGTTACTAATACATGCAGAACCCACATCTCCTACTGAGGCCATGTTCATCCCTCATTGGCATGCTGCTATGCAAGATGAATATGATGCACTCATGAAAAATAACACCTGGACACTAGTTGATCTCCCACCCAACAAGAAAGCAATTGGTTGCAAGTGGGTGTTTAGGGTGAAGGAGAACCCCGATGGCACCATCAACAAGTACAAGGCTAGGCTTGTTACAAAGGGGTTTCATCAACAGTTGGGTAGGGGCTATTCTGAAACTTTTTCTCCAGTTGTAAAGCCCGTCACCGTGAGGATTATTTTGACACTAGCAGTCACTTACAACTGGCCTATCCAACAACTTGATGTCAACAACGCGTTCCTCAATGGTTTCTTAACAGAGGAGGTATATATGGAACAACTATTGGCTTTCGGAAGTCTGAATCTACTCAAGTGTGCAGGCTCAACCGAGCCCTTTATGGCCTCAAACAAGCCCCACATGCTTGGTTTGAGCGCCTCACTAAACAGCTACTTCAATTTGGGTTCAAAACTAGCCGTTGTGATCCCTCATTGTTCAAACATTCACACTCGGGTCACTCCACCTACATTCTTGTCTACGTAGATGACATTATTGTCACAGGGTCCTCTACCTCTCATATTTCAACCATCATTCAGAAGTTGCATTCCAGTTTTGCTTTGAAGCAACTTGGTAGGCTAGACTATTTTCTAGGGGTAGAAGTGAAACACTTACCTAATAATGGTGGAATTCTCTTGTCCCAAACTAAATGTGTTAGGGACTTACTTGCCAAGGTCAACATGGCCAATGCAAAAGGCTCCCCTACCCCTATGGTTAGCAACAGTAAGCTATCCAAATATGGTGCCAATTATATGAGTGACCCCATCTGTTTCAGTGTGAGTAAAGTCTGCCAATATCTCTCAACTCGAAGAGCACTGGAAGCAGGGTTATCGATGGCGGCCGGCCAAAAACCGCCATACATTATAGCGGATGGCGAGACAGACATATGGCGGATTTCATGGCGGACAAAAACAAAATTATATATATACATAACAAAAATTGCAGAAATAATTATAAGATACATGACCAATAATTAAAATATATATACATTATATTTTACCATAAAGAAATAGTAGATATTAATATTTTAAAGTCAAATAACTCATTAAATAACCAATAAACTAAAATAGAAACTTCAAATAAATCATTTAAGATTAAATTATTCAAAATAAATAGTAGATAGTTGTTTGAACCATTATTTCTCCAAAAGAAAAGTATAGCTCGATAGGGAAGGTAGGAAATTATTATAAAAAGGTAGAAAAAGACAAAGGGACCACACCACAAATTGGAGAAACTTCAGAGGAGAGAAACGGTGCAAATGGGTATTGGAGAAAAAAGAAATTGAAATGGAAAAGCTATTATTATAATACTAAAATATTAGGTTTAGGAAGTAGACAACTAATTAAGTGTGTGTTTGGTTCCACTTCTGGAGATACCAGAAGTGCTTCTGCATCTGTCAAACATGATTCTGGTAAAAAAAGAGATGTGTGATTGCACGTTTGGGGAAGCAATTCTGCATCCAAAATTGATTCTACTAGAAGCAGCTTGGAGTAGCTTCTGCTTTTGGATTGAAAAATTACACTAACTTTTACGTCAAACTTGCTTTCAAAGTAAAAACATCCAAACATTAATCACTTTACTTCAAACTCAATTGTATTGAAATCAATTCTATCCAAAATCATGTTTGTTAAACGCTTATCCAAACACACACTAAGTGGTCGGAGGCGGTGAATTACGTCCTATTCACATTAAAAAAAATTAGGGAAAAAAAAGGTAAAAAAAGCCCCAAAACAGCACCTTCCAAAAAAACGGGTCACTCAGACTTGACCCATATTTGCGAAACCCAACTCCACGATTGCAAGTTCTGGAATACGATTTTGCATTGCAAATCAAGCGATTCACTTCTGTTTCATCAGTTCGACGCACGATTTTTCATCAAAATTGATTCATCATGCGATTCTTCCGGATCGGAACGCAAAACCCAACTAACCCAGAAGGCTGGATCAGGTTTTCTTTTCAAAAAACCCGTTTTTTCCGCCATGGCAGTCGATTCCGTCATACCTGCCAGCCGCCATGAACCGCCACTTGAAATCCGCTACGCCACCACTTTCGTATGACGGTTCCTTCAAAACCGTCACCTTTCCGCCATGGCTGCTATTCGACAACACTGACTGGAAGGCTGTAAAACGCATCCTAAGATAGGCAAAGGACTGTTTCACATGGGCTTGTACTCAAACCTGCAGCTCCGAAAGCTCCCTTTACTATTCAGGCTTTTACAGATATTGATTGGACTGCAGATGTAGATGACCGCAGGTCTACATCTGGCTCTTGCATTTATTTTGGCCCGAATCTTGTATCTTGGTGGTCTAGGAATCAGCCCTTGGTGGCAGATCTAGTCTCAAGCCGAGTCACAGAGGGTCGGCAACCGCAACCACAATCAAGTCATTTGGATTCGATCTTTATTCAGAGGCTACACATCAAGACCCTACCTCCGCTTGTTTATCGTGATAATTTGAACACTGTTTCCCTATCTCACAACCCCGTGCTTCACTCTAGGACAAAGCACATGGAGGTTGACATATTCTTTGTTAGAGAGAAGGTCTTGAATAAGACACTTCATGTCTGCCATCTCCCTGGTTATGATCAGGTGGCTGATCTCCTTACCAAGCCACTTTCTCAGACAAGGTTTGAAGAACTGAGAAGACACTTGGGGGTTGTTGATCATCTATCTCTTGTAAACCCACCTTAGCTTATAAGGGGGTATGTTAGAATGGAATAACTCTTGTGAACCCACCTTACACTTATAAGGGGGTATGTTAGAGTAAGTATAGATCACTATCTCGTACAAGCATGTAGGCGATCGGCTCTCTTTGAGTCAGTCATGCGGTTAGTTAGTTACTCCTATGACATGCTATAAATAGCATGAGATTCTGTATCTAGTATCTAGACTAACAATTCAATCAGATTCAGAATTCAGTTTTGGATTCTCCTTTCTCTATCTCTATTCTCTCTCTGGTTATCTCTCTTCTCTATTCTCTCTCTGGTTATCAGTTTCTATACCCCTTAAAGCCTTAATATAAGAGGGAGAAGGGGAGAATCATTTGGATGGGAATTTTCCAATGAACATATACTTCTAGAGAAGCTAGAATTCTAGCTTTTAAAAAAATCACTTGCTACTAAAAGCACTCTTTTTGGAGAAGAAAAAAAAGTCCATTCAAACACATACTGATGTATTGAAATATAATGCAATATTAGCTGTGCATGTGACCAGTGAAAAACTCTTGAACAATCACCTGATTAACTGATTCTTGCATTGCTAGAATTTGAGGAGAAGCATTTTCAGCAGATGGAAGGTTTGAACTTCCACTAGGTTCACTGGATGAATCAGTTGAATTGCAAGCACTTTGAGACGGGGAAGATGGACCTGATGCTTGAGAATTTTTGCCCTTCTGTTTCTTCCCTTTTGTATTAGGTGCAGGCGATGCTGATACTGTCATGGATGTGGATGAGTCCGAAACCTTTTCATGGACATCTTTTGCCAAGTCTTGGAGTCTATCCTGACCAGTATTAGAAGGTTGGGCCAGTGAGTCACCTACAATAGAATCAACTTGTCCGAGTTCCTCTGTGATGTAATTTTCCCCAGATATTGCACAATATTCTCGGGTCATCTCAACACCAAGATCCGAAGCCTGAGAGCAAAACAATTTTTCTTTACTATCAGAAATTAGGTTTTGTTGTGGTCCCTGTCGGTTAAATTCATTGCTTTGATTAGATCTGGCCTCACCCACCACTTTTACTTCCACTTCGGTATTACCCACATCAACCACATCCTGGATCTTTGCTTCTCCCTCACTCTTTCTATCAATTATATTAGTCTCAGAGGAAGAACCAGCTTTTATGATTTCAGATGGTGTAACTAGATGAGTTGGCTGCTTAAACATGACAGAAGGATTAAGTACACTAGAAATGTCATCCTGTTTGACTGTCTTCTCATCAATCTTTGAATCATTATTCAATGATGGAACATCAGACAAGTTCCTATGAAAGGTATCCATTTGTCTGTCAACTGAATAATCATTAACAGGTTGGTCCCCAACATGATCACCTAAGTTAGATTGTGGATTCCTAAAATCAGAAAGTTTCCTAGACAACCTTGGGCTCAAAGGAAGAGGCGGAGATGGAAGACAAACAATATCAGCATCACTACTGGATGGAGCCAATGTAACAGGTTTACCTTCAGTATTGGAACTGCCGATTTCTTTAGAAGCAGGTGCCTCAATATAGCCGGAGCTAAAAGGGAATCTTGCCACCGGTGCACTCTCAGTGCTGGTTGCTTGTATCATTGTTTTGGGAGCAGAATTGGATAAAGCCATTTCAGATGTTCTACCTGCAGATGAGTCTAAAGAGGTTAATCCTTCAGCAGTAATTGCATCTCCAGAAACACCTGAATCTGACTTCTCTAGTCCCATGTTTTCCAATGGCGGAGGCAAACAAAGGGCTAAATCCAAAGCATACTGCTGAATAGCCTGTGTCTGAACGCAATAAATCTGAACAATATGTTCACCATGAGGTAATATATCACTTGTCCCAGTAAAACTCAGAATGGGCATGGTCACAGTAAACTCAGCTATATAATCCATGCGTGTTGATTCTGGATAAGGACCATATTCTAGGTGCACAGCATATATAGCATTCCTCTGGGCATTTGCAAGTAAAAGCAGACCTGCATGAGGCAATGCTGCAACTTGATTAAAGAATGCCTCCCTAAGGCTCGGTTGAGCTGAACTCTTCAACTCCAACGTCTGAGTGCATTTCCATGATTCAGCATCACTCGGGAGCAGCCAACCTTCTTCACCTGCTGAGACCCAAAGTTTTACCTCCCGATTTTGTGGTCCCTACAAGCAGGTTGCATATAAAGTATAAGCCCGTAAGACAAGTATCACTGCAATAGTTACACACTACAAACCACAGACTCACCATTTTGGTGCTGTGTCACGTGTCGGACACCGGTGCTAGTACGACACATGACGAAAAGCATTCAATTTAAAAATTATTTTTTATTCTCTAACACGGCTACAATATTATGAATCTTTTCCTTAAATTTTCAATTTTATACACATATATGGTGTGTCCGTATCCTACAATCTTTAGAATTAGGTGAGTTAGGTGTGTCCGGGACTCCCGGTGTCTATGTCCAGGTTGTGTTGCGTGTCTGTATCAGTGTCTGTCCTTTATAGGCTATATATATGAAAAGTCAGTTCCATGGAGGACTATTTCGTAATCATAATGAACTATGTATACAGGCCTCGTGCACATTTTCTTTTAAATGAAAAAATTGGTAGGTTCTAGTGACTGAAATTGGTTATTATCACAAAAGGTGAAGTACACTGACATTTGGACAACACAAATTCAGATAGAAGACCTGTGAAATCTTGATGAATACACTTACCGCTGTGATAAGGACAATGTGATCAGGCCGATGTGGAGCAGTAAAAAATGTAGCAGAAAAAACAGGATGCCCATCATATGGTCTCAACACTGCAAGTGGTTGTGTCTTGCGATCTTCCCAGATCTTTATCTGTTGCATTTAATCAAATCAAAAACATGACTGAGACATCTATTCCAAATAACACAAATATAAACCAAGCAGGACATAGTTATGCAAGAGGATATACACTCAATTGAGACAATATTCAAATTAATGAAGAGAACGGGAGTTAGTTTTCTATCAGAACTTTATTACAGAGTTCCCAAATGATCCTAATCCGTTAAATAACTTCAGTTAAAATGATAGGGTTTCAAGTGTCGGTATAAAATAAATTGAATTTAGAATAATTATATCCCATCCCCCCCACTTTCATTTTTGTTCTCCATCCTTGTCCTCACAACTTTCTGTAACTGTGTCTACTATATCGTTTTCTTCTTCATTCCACCCTATCATTTAATGCACCCACATTTGTGTGCTTAGTTTTCTAGTAAATACTAATGCAGGCAAGAAGAAAATCATTGATATTCATGGAACATACATACCACTGCATTATTTATCCTGATCAGAAAAACATTTAACAAATCTTAGCTTTGAACCAAGTAAGTGGCATCAGCAACAACATATCTTCTCATCCAAATTAATTGACACACTTCTATAATTCTATTTAACCAGCAAGTCTATCTTGGAACCACATCTTCCCATCATTTTACATCAATATGGGATGGTTTTCTTCTTTATTTATATAAAAGAATAAAATCATATTAGAAAAGAAAAAGGAATCAGTACAAGAGCAGAGGGCGAGATATACTCCTAAAGAAACCTAAAAACAAGAGCAAACAAGAAAAACACATAAAGAACTCCAATCTATCTGTTCAAGTACCATAGCTGGAATCTTGTTTGAGCCTTCCAAACAAGCTAACGCTATTAATCTATATATTCAACTATGGTATTGGTAATATATCATGAGGAGATTCTAATAAATAAAAAGTAACAAACAAAATGGAAAAGGAAACAATAAGATAAGTTGTTTTGCTAAGGGACGTGAGCACTGAGCTCCCAAATATTTAATCATGAGTGTTGCTATTTAATTATGGGTGTTATGCTGAGATTAGGAACACCAATAAATAAACTCTGATGCCTACTTGCGAGAGAAACCAGGTGGGCTAGGGGCGCAGGTGCCACACTGCTCAAGCACCATCTAGTAAGCACCGTCATGCGTATGGGTGCACGGTCGTACTGTCCCCAACACGGGCGTGCTGACCTTTAAGTCAAGCACGAGCGTGCTGACTATTGAGAACGACCGTACTTACTAGAGTATGGTCGTACTGTCTTTGGGCAGAAAGGGTTGGGAACCCTTGCTAACCATCAATCATGTTCCTTTGGTATTCGAAGATCAATCTTATTGGCTTTTAACTAACCATCAATCATCAGTTTCATCTTTCTCAATTAATCTCCATGTCTTAGAATTATTGGGACTTAATCCTTTAATTCATGTTTCGTTATTAATGTCCCTAAAACACTCATGAATCAAGCCTAGGGTCTTGACGATACCAATAAGCATTAACCTTGCCTCTCACTACTATGATTCAAGTCTTATGAACAAATGGGAAAACATCCCTTGTTTTCATTCATCACTATTAACATCTTTTAACGTCTTATTAACATTAACGTTGGCATTAACAACCTTAACAGCCAAACAATCATTCGCAGCACAACAACAACATCATCATCATTATCCATGGCATAAACATCATCGTTATCAATTATTCACAAAAGACATGCCAATCATGCATGAAGCGTAATTGAACATATAGCAAGACAAGCATTTAGGCAATTAACAAGTAATAGGGTCATGGTCTAACCCTTCATCTTACGCTACCCTCAATGCCAACATGTGGATACTATCCCTTCTCCCCATACCTGGTATGAAGATTCCTCTAACACCGACACACGAAGCTACTTTGGTTCCCTCGAACGGCTCGTCAAATTCTATAAGCCTTGGTCAAACACAAAAGGATAATCAATTAATCCCAAATCCAAGAAATAGGAAAAGAGATTAATATAGGGATGACAACGTTACCTTAATCGACACTAGCACGCATGACTTTTGTCCCAAACGGACTCAAGAACTCCGAGAACTTCAAAGGGTTCAAGGGAATGGAAATGGGAGGGGTTTTTGTTACACTAGGGTTGCTAAAAGTGCCAATATGAGGGTTAGCACAGCAACCCTCATGGAACTCTCCGTTTTATAAACTCTGACCCTGAGCACGGTCGTGCTCCCACTACGCACGGTCGTGCTTAACGTGAGCATGGGGTCCTGCTCGTTTAAGCATGGACTCGCAACTTTAACGTCATAAGCGCGTGTTTCAAACACGGTCGTGCTCCTGTTGAGTAAGGCCGTGCTGGTGGCCCAAACAGCCACTGAGCACGCTGTTAAGCATGGGCGTGCTCATACATAAGCACGACTCATGCACCAGAAAGGAACTTTTCCTCTTTAAAATCCCACTTAGCCCTTTTTAACATTCCTAAGGCAAACTTCAACAACATACAACACATAAAGCACTTAAAGGCTTAACACAAAAAGCAAGGTGTTACAATTCCACCCCTTATAAAAATTTTGTCCTAAAAATTTCTACTCACCTCGATTGAAAAGTGCGGGTACGCCTCCATCATCTTTCTCTCCATCTCCCATGTAGAACTTTCCTCAGTAGCCTTTTTCCAAACAACCTTGAACAGAGGAATCTCCTTCTCTCTTAGCTGCTTCACCCTTCGATCCTCAACTCGAAGCGACGGTACCTCAAAAGTCAAGTTCTCTTTCAACTGAATTGAATCGGGTACTATCACATGGCTAGGATCATGAATGTACTTTCTAAGTTGTGACACATGAAACACATTAAGAAGATTGGACAAGAAAGGTGGTAACGCAATTTGGTAAGTAACTTTACCGACTCTTTTTAGAATTTGGTAAAGGCCACTGAATTTAGGAGTAAGTTTCCTCACTTTCATCACTCTACCAACCCCAGTTGTTGGAGTAACTCCCAAGAAAACATGATCCCCTTCCTGGAATTCGAGAGCCTTCATTCTCTTATCATGGTAGCTCTTTTGTCTACTCTGTGCCACTCTCATATTTTCCTGGATCATCCTCACTTTCTCTGTGGTTTCTTGCACTATCTCAGGTCCTTGCACAACATTCTCATTGGGTTCATTCCAGCACAAGGGTGTCCTACATCTCCTCACATACAAAGCTTCATAAGATGCCATCCCAATACTGGAATGGAAGCTATTGCTGTAGGTGAACTCTATCAGGGGCAAAAACTTGTCCCAACTACCTGATTGTTCTAGCACACACGCTCTCAACAAGTCCTCTAAGGATTGGATGGTTCTCTTGGACTGACCATCAGTCTGTAGGTGATAAGCTGAACTCAGTCTAAGCCTGGTTCCTAAAGTATCATGCAACTATTCCAGAACCTAGAGGTAAATCTAGGGTTTATCCGACACTATGCTAAAGGGCACACCATGTAGCCTAACTATTTTCTTGATGTTCAACCTAGTCAACTTCTCTAAGGGATATTCCATGTTCATAGGGATGAAATGGACAGACATAGTCAACTTATCCACAACAACCCAGATGACATCATAACCACCTGGAGTCCTAGGGAATCCAGACACAAAATCCATAGAGATATTATCTCATTTCCATTTTGGGATACTTAAAGGTTGCATCTTACCTGAAGGCTTCTGGTGTTTTATCTTAGCCTTTTGGCACACTAAGCACGCATAAACAAACTCAGTCATATCCATTTTCATCCCAGGCCACCAAAACATTCGCTTTAAGTCCTGATACATCTTAGTCGCACCTGGATGCACACTCAATCCACTCCTATGTCATTCCTCAAGGATCAACTTCCTAAGCTTCGGAATATCTGGTATGCAAACTCTATCCTGAAACCTCAAAACTCCATCCATTCCTTCCTTAAAACTAAGGTTCCTACCCTGAGCAAGCAGCTCTTTCTGATCTAAGAGGTAAACACCTACCTTCTGGCCTTCTCTAATTTGATCCATCAAGCTGTTGGTAATTTTCAGCGTTCCAAGCTTAATACTCTTAGGGGTAACTTCCCATGCTAAGCTCAGGTCACTAAACTCTTCTATTAGATCCATTTCGCTAACCATTAAAGCAGAGACATGCAAGGTCTTTCTACTTAAGGCATCTGCTACTACATTGGTTTTTCCTGGGTGGTAGGTCAACTCAAAATCATAATCCTCAAGAAACTCTATCAACTTACGTTGCCTCATATTGACCTCTTTTTGGTCAAACATATATTTTAAACTCTTATGATCACTAAAAACCTCAAACCTAGCTCCATAAAGGTAATGCCTCCAGATTTTTAAGGCAAACATTATGGCTCCAAATTCCAAATCATGGGTGGGTTTTCAACTGTCTAGAAGCATAAGCTACTACCTTACCATCCTGCATCAACGCACCTCCTAAACCTTGCTTAGAAGCATCACGGTATACTACGAAAGGCTCGCTAGGATTGGGCAAAACTAAAATTGGTGCAGACGTTAACCTTTCCTTAAAGGTCTGGAAACTCTCCTCACACTTAGAGCCCCACACAAAGAGCTGTCCTTTCTTGGTGAGACGGGTCAAGGGTAAAGCTATCTTAGAAAAACCTTCTATAATCCCCCTATAGTGCCTTGCTAAACCCAAGAAACTCCTAATCTTAGTCACTAACTTCAGTGCTTCCCATTGGAAGACAGTCTCTACTTTAGTCGGATCCATAGCTATTCCACCTTTATAGATTACATGTCCTAAAAAACTCACCTCTTCTAGCCAAAACTCATACTTAGACAACTTAGCATACAACTGCTTTTTAGCAAGACTACCCTCAAGCTCTCCTCATGTTCCTCCTTGGTCTTGGAGTACACTAAGATGTCATCTATGAAAACCACGACAAACTTATCAAGTAAGGGTGAAAGGTCTTGTTCATATAATCCATGAACACAACAGGAGCATTAGTCACACCAAAGGGCATAACCAAATACTCATAGTGACCATAACGCGTCCTAAACGTAGTCTTTGGGATGCCCTCATACTTAACCCGAATCTGAGGGTATCCTAACCTCAAATCTATCTTGGAGAAAACACAAGCTCCTATCAACTGATCCA
The DNA here is from genome assembly GCA_030762895.1 of Sophora flavescens. Classification (NCBI taxonomy): domain Eukaryota; kingdom Viridiplantae; phylum Streptophyta; class Magnoliopsida; order Fabales; family Fabaceae; genus Sophora; species Sophora flavescens. The sequence goes on along the minus strand of CM061062.1, from coordinate 182,161,960 downwards.
TAAGATCATCAATCCTAAGGAGGGGATACCTATTCTTAACGGTCACTTTTTGACTTATCGATAGTCGGCACACAACCTCATGCTGCCATCCTTCTTCTTTACCAACAACACTGGCACTCCCCATGGGGACACTCTAGGCCTAATGAACTGTTTCCGAATCGTCTCCTCCAACTGTTTCTTCAACTCTGCTAACTCTAGAGGGGACATCTTATAAGGTGCTATGGATATGGGTCTCGTTCTCGGCACTAAGTCTATGGTAATCTCAACATCTCTCTCAGGGGGTAACTCATAAACATCCCTAGTGAATACTTCAGAAAACTCTCTCACTATTGGCACATTTCCAACATCAGGCTTGCTCTCTACTTCCAAGGGATATACCATCATGTAAACATGGGCCTCTTCTTTCATAGAAGCCTTAACTTGGTTGGCAGAGAGAAATCTTGGGTCCTTAGACTCCACAGGAGTTCCACGAATTATGGTTTTATCAAAACAATTTAAGAGGACATGGTTGGAAGATAACCAGTCCATGCCCAGAATAACATCAAGTTCTTTTACGGGTAAGCATTCAAGATCAATAACAAAATTCCTACCATCAATGGTAATGAGATAATTCTTGCATTCATGTGAAGTAAGAACATGTTTATTTGTGGGTTTGACAACATTTAAATCACACTCAAGAAGGGTCACAGTAAATTTAAGATTTTTGACACATTCATGTGATATAAACGAGTGAGTCGCACCCGAATTAAACAAAACAGCTAAGGGAGTTCCATCAATGAGGCACATACCTTGGATCAAGTCCTCGGACTCGGAGGCCTCAGCTCCACTAAGAGTAAATATTCTTCCACTGGTCTTCACTCGATTGACTTGGGAACTCTGATTCTTGCTAGCACTCTGCGGTTGACTTTGCTCCTCCACACTCTCGGCTGATGTGGCCAGATTTGCCATACTTGAAGCAGATGACGTCTGCCTCCTTGCACCGACGATGTAATGATCCTGTCCACACTTGTCGCATCGGATGGGTCTAGGAGCAGAAGAATCCCAACTCCTAAAGCTATTGGTAGAGGATTGTGGCTTCTTGCCACCCTGGTTGAAGTCCCGGTGAACTAGAGCTAGACCCTGCTTTCCATTGTCCTTCTGATCATTCTTCCTATTGCCCTAAGCATCTAAACTCTTGTAGCTTGACACTCTAGATTTGTAGGCATCCTCAAAGATCCTACACTTGATCACTAGGACCGGAAAGACACGAATCTCCTGATAGCTGATGGCTTGCTTGATCTCCGGACATAGACCATCCTCGAACTTCACGCACTTGGAGCGGTCGTCAGTTACATACTGATATAGTGTGTAATAACGAGCAAGCTCCTCAAACTTTGCATCATACTCTCCCACGGACATATTTCCCTGCTTCAAAGCTAAGAACTCCATCTCCTTCTTGTCGCGGATGTCAGTTGGAAAGTACTTCTCCAAGAATCTGTCCTTGAAGACATTCCAAGTAACTACCGTACCATCAGCTTCCATACGTTGGCGACAGTTCTCCCACCAATGCTCAGCTTCCTATGTCAGCATGAAAGTCTCAAAAATGACCTTCTTAAGGTCGTTGCATGCCATAGCCCGAAAGATCTTATCAATCTCTCGCATCCACAAAAGAGCACCTTCAGGTTCATAAGATCCCTTGAATGACGGTGGGTTGTTCCGCTGGAACTTATCCAAACCCTGAAACACAACTGGTCCTCCATTGTTGTTGTTATGGTTATGTCCTATAGCATTGGCAAGCAGTGCCAATGCATCAGCGATAGCCTGATCGTTCATACCACTTCCTGCCATTGGTTCCTGCCCTTGTCCAAAGCAACTATTAAATACAGAGAACCAAGCAGGAATGACTATAAGTTCCTATTACTATGCATCATTGTCTATAGTAAATATAGATAATTCAAACAAGAGCACACAGAAGTCTCATAACAGACTCATACCACGACTAGATAGGACAGGCCTACTCTGATACCACTAAATTTGACACCCCCTACCCCGCATGTATTTATAAAGGCATAACAGATAAAATAAAATAAAACAAACACATGCATATTATTTACTAATAATAATAATGACCAAAGTAGCGATACCACATTGTAACAAAAGTTTCAACGCGGAAATAAAAACATAACATGAAAAACATAACCCAACCCCGATGTCACATTATAGCCAAAGTCCGAAAACATCTCAGATAAACAAACTAAAAACTGGGAAATCCTTAACTACGAGTAGCGGCTCCTCAGAGTGACTCCTCAACAAGCTGCTCACTGTCCTCTGCATAACAAAAAGGTACATGCAAAGCAAACAACAGAAAACAGGGAATGAGAAACATGTATAAAACACAACGGTAAGGAAGCAGTTAGCTAGATGAGCATACAGCACATTCAAACATGTTATAACATAACGACATACATACATACTCATATCATTTACCTCATCTCAACAATGTATGCTATGTGGTGCAGATCTACTCCGCTATTCCGTTATGCATGTGGATCTAATCTACCTTAGAAAGTCAACTTCGGAGTTACATATCCATATTGGTCATTAAGCACCAACACCGACAGTTCACCAAACAATGGGTTAACCCTTTGGATAGCCGATGCACTTACTCTCGGAAGCACCACCACGGGGGGCCAGATTCACCTAACTCACGGATGAATCTCCGCGGACGGCCAGATCGCCTTACTCTCGGACGACCTCCCCTATATTGCACATCCCCCACTAACTTCTCCAATGCGTGAAGGCATGCACAAAAACATCACACAATCAAACAATCACCACCTCCGCTTTGGCCACTAGGCACCAAAGTTTTATCATCATCAACATATCGACCAATCAGCATCGAGCCCCCCTTAGCCAATAAGCACCAAGGGTCGACATCAACAAAACCTTGACCAATAAGCACAAAGGTACAACAACATGCGGTAAACATCGTTACCGACTAAACCATCTTTAACGTTTGTATTTTATTATCTTTGTTAAGTCTTCATTGAGTTATCTATCTTGTCTTTACTTCGATTGATGTCTTATTATCATTGGGAACAATTTAGGTGAAACCACCCTTATCCCTATTCAGTGTTCTGTTCTGTGTAGGTGAGCATGGTCATGCCGCCCCATCACAAGGGTGCTACCTTTTAAGTCAAGCACGGGCGTGTTGACTATTGAGCACGACCGTGCTCACTGGAGCATGGCAATACTGTCTCTGGGCAGAAAGGGTTGGGAACCCTTGCTAAGTTTTCTAGGGTATTCGAAGATCAATCATATTGGCTTTTAACTAACCATCAATCATTAGTTTCATTATTCTCTATTAATCTCCATGTCTTTGAATTATTTGGACTTAATCCTTTAATTCATGTTTCGTTATTAATGTCCCTAAAACAATCATGAATCAAGCCTAGGGTCTTGACTATACCAATAAGCATTAACGTTGCATCTCATTACCATGATTCAAGACTTATGAACAAATAGGAAAACATCCCTCATTTTCATTCATTATTATTAACATCTTTTAACGTCTTATTAACATTAACGTTGGCATTAACAACCTCAACATCCAAATAATCATTCACAGCACGACAACATCATCATCATCATGATCCATGGCATAAACATCATCGTTATCAATTATTCACAATAGACATGCCAATCATACATGGAACGTAATTGAACATATAATAAGACAAGCATTCAGGTAATTAACAAGTAATAGTGTTGTAACACCCTACTTTTTCTTCTGTGTTTTGTTTGTCTCATTTTAACCATAAATCTATATATTTATATTTTTACCTGTGGCCAAAAAATGATTTTTGTCAAAACAAAATCATTTTGAGACCCTGATGTATAGTAGGAACTCATGTTTTTAAATTTTCGGTTTAAAATTTAAACTAAAATCGGACTGTGTTTTCACTAGCAGTACATTTTGTACTAGTCAGAAGACCCTAATTTAACCTGAAACTGAAAAATCATATATTGCATCACATCGATTAGTGATGTGAGAAGGCCGGAGGCCTCGCGACCTCGTGTCGTCGTAATCAATTTCCAAACATGATTGTACTCAATCAGAGAATAGACAACATTATTTATGATAAGACATGATACCCTTGAACAATTAGAGCTCGGGTGTAAATTGAGAGGCCGACCTCTGAGAACAATTGTGTTATGAGAGTATTGCGGCCTATCGCTTGACGAAGGGAAGTTAGGATCTCCGGAGATTTAGGAAACAAAAAGAATATATGAAGTGTCGTGCATTTTTTGAAAAATATATTGATTGGCGAAATGGAAATCCCTTGAGTGGATTAATTTTGTGTATAGAAATTTATTTCTTTTGAATCAATATGTAATTGTTGTTGTAAATACTTGTTACATTGTTTTGATTGTGTCGAGTATGTGGCTATTATGATAACCTCTTTTATGATGTATCTCACCCTTGCAATATACCTGTTTTGGTTTGTTGTTTTATATTATTTTGTGATTGCAGATGCTTCCCAAGGGTTCGTTGCAGCCATCAGGGACATTGGCCTTGACCTTTGATGACGACGATATTTCAGGAGCCTGGGAGGTACTTCTTGGGGGGCAACGAGCCACATACACCTGAAACATCCGTGCTACTGATGGCACGATTGGTGGGCTGATCTCCACCACCCATCGGGTGATGACTATTGAGGTCCCTATGCATCCTATTAGGCAGATAGTGGGTTCCCTGGGTATTGGGGAGAACTTTGCCATTTCTTCTCCGGAGCAGCCTGAGTATCATCCCCTGCCTCCGGATGTTCCTTATCCCTATATTGTTGAGCCTCTACTGCCCGAGGATGAGTTATTGAGGAGAAGGATGAGGAGGGAGATTAATTGATTGATGGGGAGCCTGAGGATCTGATTCAGATTAGCTCGGATGAGGAGAATCCATCTGAGGGATCTGTTGGTGGAGGAGGTCATGGAGGTTTCTCCAATGGCTTCCATTAGGGAGGTGGTTGGTAGGATTATGGGGATGGTTCACTTGGTGGTGGTCGTGGTTTGTGATACTGGCTGTATTTGGTTTTCAGAGCCTTTCACTTCTGAATTTTTGAGTGGTCTGATCTAACCCTAGTCTGTATTATGTTATTTATGATTTCGGTTTTGTAACTTAACTACTTAAACTATTCATACTTTATCTTCTTATGGATGTATGTATGATGTGCATTAAGTTGTATTGGTTCTTTTTATGTTTTTCAAAGTGTATGTTGTTCTTGAAAATATCGGGATATTATATTACTATATCATAGAAAAAATATTGTACCAATTTTTCCGTAGTATAGAAAAGTACATAACTATTTTTCGAAAGTAACCAAAGGTTTTATTCTAAGTTCCGCAACGAGTTTAAGCATGTAGCGCCGAGGGAGTGTTACATTAGTGGTATCAGAGCAAGCCGAGTCTTTCGGGAATCTTTGGGAATAGGTCTGTTATGTTTGTGTTGTGTGACCTCTATTTGTTTGTGTGAATTATTTTCGTTATGACAATGTGAGTTGACGCACAAGTATATATATTTTGCTTGTCGCTTTTTAACTAGTTTCATCTTGCATAAAACAATGGAAATGAGGGTGGATATAGAGGCGGCCGTAGAAGCGGTCGTCAAGGCAGCCGTGGGGTCGGTCGCAGCAATGTTGACGATAATGAAGCTTTTGGACAGATAAATCAGGCTATTCAAGCAATGGCCAATGTTGCTACTGCTGTGGCTCAACAAACGTCCACTGTGGTTGCACAGAACTAGCAGCACCAGGTTCCAGCTGAGCAAGCCGCTGATGCAAGAGGATTAACCAGTTTCCGACGTCAGAATCCTCCAAAGTTTCAAGGAGATTCTAATCCTGATAAAGCCGATCTATGACTGCAAGAGTTGGAAAAGCTTTTTGAACTCATAAATACCCCAGAAGCGGTAAAAGTTCAGTACGCAACTTTTCTACTCCTAGGAGACGCGTATTGGTGGGGAGTTTTTTACTAGAAGCTGATAAATAATAATCACGTGGGGAGTTTTTTGCACCACCTTTTTTAAGAAGTATTATCCCCAAAGTGCCAGAGTTGAGAAAGAACAAGAGTTTCTACGCCTGCAGCCAAGAGACCCGTCAATAGGAGAATACGCGGTAAAGTTTGAATCACTCGCCAAGTATTTTCGATTCTTTCAGGCTCAACCAGATGAAGGATGGAAATGCAAACGTTTTGAAGGAGGTCTAAGGTTCGAGATCAAAGAGTCCATGCTACCGCTTGAAATTAGCAACTTTCAAGCTTTAGTTGAAAAATGTAGTAAGGTGGAACAGATGAGGAAGGGAAGAGAAAATCGAAACAACACCGGAGGACCATCTCGGTTCCGAAACCAAAACCAGTACAAGAATCAGAGAGGGAAACAAACCCAGAGAAAACCATATTTCCGGCCTCAAGGAAATAGACAAAATCAACAAACCTACCGTCCTATCGCTTCTACCTTTGGTGGTGGAGGCGGGAGTAACCAGAATCAAGGACAAGTTCAAAAGTGTTTCAAATGTGGGAAGACGACTCATAGGACCGTGAAATGCATGCTAAAGGGAGTCATATGCTTCATCTGTGGAAAGATGAGACATATATCAAGGGAGTGCTTTGCACCAAAGTCTAAACGCGTCGTCAACAATTTAAGGACCAATAGGTCGACGGCAAAGGGAAGAGTTTACACCATGAGTGACGCTGAGGCTAGGGGTGGACAATGGTCAGTTTCGGTCGGATTCGGGTCCAAAAACCCAAATCCAACGAAAACCGACCACAAGAATGTATCACCCAATCCCGTCCGACGGTGGCTTCGGTTTTGGCGGCTGGCAGGTCAAGACGGGTGGGTTGGCTCGGTTAGGGGCAAAGCAAAATAAAAATTAAAAATTTTACTGGATCTCAGATAACATAATTGAAGAAGAAAAACAAAAAAATTAAAAACTTTGCCTTCAGTGCATTAGCGCCACTAAGAGAGATAGAAGAGTGTGTCAGTTATGGTTACTGTATTATTATTAGGACTTAGGGTTTTATTTTTACTATTTCCTCATGGGCTTGGGCCCATTCAATTTTTATTTCTTTATGGGTCTAACAGACTAACACTTAAGTTATAGCCCAATTGTTTTACCCAATTTATTTTTTATTACTTTCTATTTCTATATATAGCAGGTAGCCTATAATAATACTATCATCATCATATTATAATAACAAAGGATGAAACTTGGGCCATTTAAATTTTGGGCCAAACGAAATCCACTATGCATAGGCCATATCCCATATCAAATTGAAGACAGAGTCACCATCTCAATGCTGCAAACCCTAGCCGCCACCTCCAACTATCTTACCAGACCAGAGGGCGCAATGCGGCGGTGTTCTGTTCTCCTCATGAATCAGACGATGGGGATGTCACATTCTTCTCGATTCAGGGAGATCGAAGCTTGTTCTTGGTTCTCGCACAGTGGTTCTTCTATTCTTCTTAGTTCAATGATTCTTCTCCTCCACTAGTGTAAATCAGAGTGTGATAACTGATGAAGAGACGAGAACGAATTCATGAAGGATGTGAAGGGTCGGTCGGGTTCGCTCACCAACGGTCTGAAATTTCTGGGACCGAGCCTTACCACCGGCAACCGCGACAACTCCGTTGATGCAAACCGACGACCCGCCCACCCGCTAACACTTGCCAGCATGGCTAAAATGACTTTCGGGTTGCTCGGGTTCGGGTCGGGACTGAATTCTTGTCCAGCCCTAGCCGAGGCTTCACAATTTGATATCTCATACAAGGAAATTGCGACATAGCTGGTAATCTCTTAACTGTACTTTTTGATTCAGGTGCAACACATTCTTTTATTTCAATGAATTGTGTGAGATAGATGAATTTTCCAATTTCTTCATTGTCATTTGACTTAATTGTTTCAACTCCAACTATTGAACCTATTGTTGTAAATTCGGTATGTTTGAATTGTCCTATTATTATTCAGGATAGTCATTTTCTTGTTAACTTGATATGCTTGCCTTTAACACAACTAGATGTGATTTTAGGCATGGATTGGTTATCGTCCAACCATATCCTCTTTGACTTTGCACATAAAACATTAGTTTTTCCTAATCCTGAGATTTCTGGATTTTATCTGCCAACCAAGTAAGACCTTCTTTGAAAGAATGTGCTCAGGGATACTTGCTTTTATCCAACTTGGTAGTCGAGGGGGAGATCGGTTTGACTGTCGTGCCTGTAGTAAAAGACTTTCCGGATGTGTTTCCTAATGATGTTACGGGTTTGCCACCAATAAGAGATATCAAATTCTCCATCGACCTTGTTCCGGGAACCGGTCCGATTTCTATTGCTCCATATCGAATGTCACCTATAGAGTTAACTGAGTTGAAGGATCAACTGGAGGATCTTCTGTCAAAGTAACTTATAAGACCGAGTGTATCCCCTTGGGGAGCACCAGTTCTGCTAGTGAGAAAGAAAGACGGTGTTCAAGACTTTGCATGGACTTCAGACAATTCAACAAAATGATGATCAAGAACAAGTACCCTCTGCAACGCATAGATATTTGATGGATCAACTTCGAGGAGCCGATGTCTTCTCAAAGATCGACCTAAGGACTGGTTATCACCAGATTCGAGTAAAGACTAAAGATATACCAAAGACTGTATTCAGAACTCATTATGGTCATTACGAATATCTTGTAATGCCTTTTGGAGTTATGAATGCACCTGTTATCTTCATGGACTACATGAATCAGATTTTTGGTCCGTTTCTTGATAAGTTCGTCGTCGTGTTCATCGATGACATCCTCATTTACTCTAAGAGTCATGAGGAACATAAAGAACACCTACGGCTAATTCTACGGATCCTACGCGAGAAGGAGCTACATGCAAACTTTCTAAGTGCGAGTTTTGGCTCAAAGAAGTAAAATTCTTAGGGCACATGATTACTGAAGAATGAATTGTTGTTGATCCTGCGAAAGTGGAAGCGATCTTTGTTATGGGAAAGGCAGAAGACGATGTTAAATCTGCAGTTTTGTGGGTTTAGTCGGTTACTATCGGAGATTGATCGAAGGTTTCTCAAAGATAGTAGCACCTTTGACTCAGCTCATGAGGAAAGATCAACCTTTTGTATGGACTACGAAGTGGGAATAAAGTTTTCAAACGATAAAGGAACTCCTGACAACCTCACCAGTGTTAGTACTTCCTGAACCAAGTGAACCATATGAAGTATACTGTGATGCTTCACACCAAGGTTTTGATTGTGTGCTAATACAGTACCGAAAGGTTGTAGCATATGCGTCACGCCAGTTAAAGACTCGTGAGAGGAACTATCCGACGCATGATCTGGAGTTTGTTGCAGTGGCCTTTGCACTAGAGATATGGAGACACCACCTCTATGGAGCTAGGTTTGACGTCTTCAGTGATCACAAAAACCTGAAATATCTGTTTGATCAAAAGGAGATCAACATGAGGCAAAGATGATGGGTGGAGTTTCTCAAGGACTACGACTTCACTTTACAATATCATCCTGGAAAGGCAGATGTAGTAGCTGATGCTCTGAGCCGAAAAGGCATGCACATTTCAACAATGATGATTAAGGAGCTAGATCTGATTGAAAAGTTCCATGATCTAAACCTGATTATGGAAATAAGTCAAGGGAAAATCAGTTTGGGAATGATCAAAATATCCAGTGGTTTAATGGAAGAAATACGAGAACAACAAGCGGTTGATGTAGAACTTTAGGAAAAGAAAGTGTTACTCGGTCAAGGAAAACCTACAGAGTTTAGTCTGGGATCGGACAATATCTTACGATGCAATGGACGAGTCTTTGTACAGAATAACCCCGAGATGAGAAAGATGATTCTAGAAGAATCGCATAAGAGCAAATTAAGCATTCACCCTGGAGCAACCTAGTTGTATCGAGATTTGAAACAAATGTTTTGGTGGCCAGGAATGAAAGATCAAGTCGTGGAATACGTCGCATCATGTCTTACTTGTCAAAAAGTAAAGGTAGAACATCAACAACCTAGTGGAATGCTTCAATCGTTGGATGTACCTCAGTGGAAATGGGATAACATCTCGATGGACTTTGTGGTAAGTCCACCGAGGACCTCTAAAAATTTCGATTCAATTTGGGTGATCGTCGACAAGTTAACGAAGTCAGCACACTTTTTACCTGTTAAGATCAATTATAATGTGGAAAAGTTAACCGAGGTTTACATTAGAGAAGTGATCATACTTCATGGAGTACCTTCGAGTGTTGTTTCAGATAGAGACCCGAAGTTCACTTCATCCTTTTGGAGAAGTCTACGCCAAGCGCTGGGAAAAAAGTTAAGATTAAGTTCAGCGTATCATCCTCAAACCAATGGAAAAACAGAAAGAACGATCCAATCATTAGAAGATTTGCCGAGAGCATGTGTCTTAGACCATCGTGCAAGTTGGGATGATCATTTACCACTTATCGAGTTCACATGTAGCAACAGTTTTCATTCAAGTATAGGGATGACACCCTACGAGGCTCTGTTTGGACGAAAATGTCAAACGCCCTATTGGCACCAAGATGGAGAAAGCATGATTGTGGGTCCTAAAGTTGTACAACAAAGGACGTAAAAAGTCTAACAAATCCGCAAAAAGATGAAAACGGCACAAAGCAAACAGAAAAGTTACTCCGATCGAAGAAGGCGACCTCTCGAATTTCAAGAAGGTGAACATGTATTTCTAAGAGTCGCACACATGACTGGGGTAGGAAGAGCTATAAAATCCAGAAAACTCACTCCCAAATTTATTGGACCTTATCAAATTATTCGTCGTATTGGTCCAGTAGCCTACCAAATTGCTTTGCCACCTTTCCTCTCAAATATTCATAATGTTTTTCATCCCTCACAACTAAGGAAGTATATTCATGATCCATCACATGTAATTGAGCTTGATGTAGTACAATTAAACGAAAACTTGTATTACGAGACATCGCCTATACGAATCAAGGATACGAAGATTAAGCAGCTTAGGGGTAAACAAATTCCCTTAGTGAAGGTCATTTGGGATGCCACAACCGGGGAAACAACATGGGAACTTGAAGACAAAATGAGATTACAATATGCTGAATTATTTCCCGGTATGTAATTTTGAGGACATAAATTTTTTTTTTGTGGGTAGTGTTGTAACACCTTACTTTTTCTTTTTTGTTTCGTGTGCCTCGTTTTAACGATAAATCTATATATTTATATTTTTACCTGTGGCAGAAAATGATTTTTGTGAAAACAAAATCTTTTTGAGAACCTACTGTATAGTAGGAAGTCATTTTTTAAATTTTCGGTTTAAAATTCAAACGAAAATCGGACTATGTTTTCACTGACAGTACATTTTGTATCAGTCATAAGACCCTAATTTAACCCGAAACTGAAAAATCATAGATTGCATCATTTTTTTAATGATACTGTCTATTTTTAAAAAAATCATTCTTGCTAAAAGAATAAAATATTATATTTTATTTGGGGCTGAACACAAAGCTATAAAGATAGACCAGGCAGATGAGAAAAATGTGTTAGATCAACAAAAACTCACCACTAATAATCCTGATTAAAATATTTTGATAAAATATCTACACTTGTTAATGTCCATAATACTCTTAAGTTCCTAATTAATTACCTCTATGTTCCAACTAATTCCTAAATATCCCTTTAGAAACTAAACTAGTTCGGTTCCTTATTCCTAAACACACTAACTAAATTGCTTTCACCATCACTATCTCTCTCCCATTCTATAAATACCAAGGTTTACGAAACCGGACCGACCATCGAACCGGTGAAGGCAGCGGTTCGAGGTTCAATGATCCAACCATGGTTGAACCGGTTATAATTAAATAATATTATTTTAATTTTTAATATAATATTTGTAACAATATTAAACAAAAAAACAACGTAACAACTAAAATTATTAAGCACAATTTTTTTTTATTTTGAAATTAAACTAAATAAATATAAAGATATATGTTAAAATCATCTTTATAGGGAAAATCAACCCAAAATCTGCAACCAGCCCACATATGTTAGAACTTAGAAAACAAAAGAATTGAGTTTTGGCTAGGATGACCCAAATCCTTTTATACTATTTTTTTTTATGAAATCGGTTCAGGCCGGTCCACTACCGGTTTTACCGGTTTTGAACCGATTCTCCGATTTTTCCACCGATTCAGTATAGAGACGGTTTTCCCTGTAAACCGGACCGGCCAAGGTCACGGTTCCCGATTAACCCGATCGAATCGGTCGATCAGATCCGATTTTAAAAACCTTGATAAATACTCGACTACTCTTTCAGAAAGTACAAACTTTATCTACATCACCTCAAACAGCCACCACACTCTCTATTTACTCACTTCCCCAATGACTCAAAATTAAAATGTTAAAATAATATTTTGGTTCCTATCCGTGACATGAATTTTTGATTTGGTCTTTATATATAAAAATTATTAAAATGGTCCCTATACATATAAAAAGTCCCCATTTGATCCCTATACATTATCCGTTTGGTCCCTATACAAGCAAAAAATTATCAAATCAGTCCCTAAAATTTTGTACGGCAGGGACCAAATAGGAACCTTTTATACATACAGGGACCATTTTAATAATTTTTATATATAGAAACCAAATCGAGAATTCATATTAGAAACTAAATATTACTTTAACCAAATTAAAAAGTGTGTCTTTCTCTCTGATCATGCACCAGAACCCACAACACACTACCAAATTTATTCTTTCCTAGACTACTAAAGAAAACCTGAACCTTCCTATTTATTCACTAATTGCGTCAGACTCCAACCCAACAACATTCCACTTTCTACTCACATCACTAAAACATTCCAAAAAAGTGAAAAGTTCCATTTTTCTCTCAGAGGAAAAATTTTCTCTCTCTGGGTAACTTGTGCCTGACCCACCACAACATAAGCCTCCATTTCAACTCATTCTTCTTCACTTTTACGTATATAATCACTTAAAACAAAATTGTTCTTTTTCTCTCTATCCTTTCGGGTATGTATGGCTTGCGCTGACTTCTTCATCATCAGTATCTTCACTTAAGCTTTGTTTTATCTCATCATCAGCCAAAGTCATGAAGAGGTGATTTCTTCTTCTTCTTTTATTCTCTACTGAGCTCGCAAACCCTTCTCTCTTACAGCTCAACGTAATACTTCAGTTTTTACTGTTGTTTAATAATAATAATTTTATATGTTTATATTATTTATTTTGGATTGATTATTTAATTGAATAGTTGATTTTTATTAAATGGTTAGCACTGCCTTATTTCAGTACATGCATGATTATTAGACAATAATGTTATGTTATTATCACTACAAGTATTTATTTAGAAAAATATTGTCAATGATATGATTGAAAGAAAATTATTTTCATATTTTATTCTATTTAATTTTAGATTTGAAAATAAATTTGTTTGACATTAATCGGAGATTAAATGTTAGACCGTGGATTTTTTTAGTTGACTATCAATCTCTACTTTATTTTAAATTTTGAAAACATATATTTGTCACCTTTTATTTTTTTTATTCAAAAACTATAAATATTTTTATTTTTAGGCTTAATATTTATCACTCATATCATACCCACTAATACAAAAATCAATTTTCTGTCTCCTCCCTCTCTTATTAGCGTCGGACTCCCCCCTCACTGTTTTCTTTCTTTCTTTTCCTATACTTTCTTCTTCTTCCTCCCTCCAACTCAAGTCCTCCACCTTCCTTTCCTTCATCCTTGCTCCGCCCAGATCGTGCCGCCGCCTAGCCCAGCCGGTCGTCATCGTCAACGTGAGGAGGAGACAACCGCGCACTGTCCTTGCGCCTCCGCCGTTTCGCATCGCGCCTCCACCGTGTGTGAGCAGTCCGACCACCATATATGGTGGTCATCCACCATAGTTATGCTATTTGAAACCTTCTTTCTCTGCTTCTATGAGTTTTACTTTCATTTTTGTCCATTGGTATTTTAGAAACACACTGCCACCATCAGCCGCCATGTCGTCGCCGTCGTCACCACCACTTTCAGCCACCATGTCCTCTCTTCCTTCATCTTGGGTAAGTGTTTACCCCTATTCTCTTCTAGATTGTAAAAGCTCCAAATTTATTTTGAAACCCTAACCCTAAGATTTTGGATTTCAGTTTCAAAGTGTGAAATTAACACTTGTTTTATACAAATTGGGACTGTGAATTAATGTTTCTCTAAACCAATTTCGTTATTCTTTAGTTAAAATGAGTTTTTCCCAAATTGATTTATGAACACTAAAGTCTCAATCTGATCTTATTTGAAATTGCTTATGTTTTGTGAAATTAAGTGTTTAAATCAACTTAGAGTGAGCGTTTGATGATGAGTAGCTGACTGTGTTTTATCTGGTTGTGAAAATGCTTTGACTCCCTCTCTGGGATGTTGTCGTGATTGCGTTTGCTTGGGAAAAACAGATTTTATATTGTTCGGGAGTTGACAGGAGCTTTTTAAAGGAAACTGGAACATTGAGTTGGGTTTTGAACTTGAGCAATTTCGTGGTGAGAGAAGCTGATTGTTGAATGTGTCAAGGAGAGGATCCGTTGTGGTCTTCAAAGGTAAATGGAGTTTGCCTGAGGAGCTATTTGGATAGTCATGTACGCTGTTTTTGTGTTGTTTGATTTCATGACTATTTTAAAGTGTCTGTGTTGGAATTGTTGTGTTGTTGCCATTAGACTTATTGAGAATGAATATGCTATTATTGTACTATAGTGATTATTTTTGATTGATTGCGATTGGCTGATGGCATGACACTGGTCATTACTTGTTAATAAAGACCAAGACATTAAAATGCTTTAACTCAAAGGTTAAAACATTGATGTTTTGTTTTCTTTAACAAAGTGGAAAGAAAATTCTAACTAAAAAAGGGTTGAGATGGGCAAAAGTTTAGGAGGAGAAAGAAGATGGAAAATTGTACAGAGTCTACGAAAAATGTTTTGAGAAAACAAATATTTTTAAAAAAAATTGGAGAAATCCTTTGAAAAACCAAAGATTTTACTCTCAAGTTTTACGAAGGTGTTTTCTTTTTCAAAAGTGTAAAGTTTTAGATAAAAGTAATTTATTGGATAAATCTATTTATTGAGAGTTTTGAATTTTGTTCAAAATTTAGGAAAGGTTCTTAGTGGTTTTCTAAGTTTGTGGAAAATGGATTTTTAAAAGAAAGTTTCTTAAAGAATGTAGTTCTAAGTATGAGGAATTACTCATGATACAAAGTCTAGAAGACAAAGAAGTTTTGTTTTCAATTTGGTTTTTCACTGAACGAAAAACCTCTAGAAAGAGAGTGAAAGTGGAAAGGACCCAGTGTTCCGGATTGACGGGCTAGAGTTCTTGTTTTGAGTTTTGAGGAAAAGAAAGGACCTAGTGTTCCGGATTGACGGGTTAGAGTTCTTGTTTTGAGTTTTGAGGAAAATAGAGGACCTAGATCACCGAGCTATAAACCCGGGATCGATTTGGATTGTCGAGATATCGGGCTGAATTCGGAGTGCCGGTAAAGCCGGACTAGTGTTCCTGTTGAGAAGAACCTAGATCACCGAGACGTCGGCCTAGTGTTCGAATTGAGGAAGAGATTTTAAGATCGTTGCTTTTGGTCTAAAATCTTGAGTTGGTATTAAAAATGTATTTAATACCTTAATAAAAGTTGTCGTGAGCTTCCAGCCTCGACGAAGAAAGAATGATGCGAAAAAGAAAAGAAAAAGAAAAACCTTGTTTTACATGCATAGTCTGGCTAATATGCCGTTGTGATAGACGTGCCATTGTGTATCGAGCTACAGTTTCATAGAGGGTGAACTGACAAATTGGATACTTACGGACCAGAGATAGATCCTTTAGTCTTCGGGTCTATTAGGGACATTCGAGCTCGAAAACCCACATAAGGCTCGGGCCTTTGCAACCTCATGCCGTGGAAATCGGTTACCCAGCACCTAATGTACTCAATCAGGAACTATTCAATATTATTTAGGTGAGACGCGATACCCTAAAACAATTGGGGATTGGACCTAAATTGAGAGGCCAACCCAACACGAAACAATTGTGTTATAGGCATTATCGCGGTCTATCATGCTCGACGAAGGGAAGTTAGGATCTCCGGAGAATTATGAGTTAGATAGAAGTCATCGAAGTGACATGAAAGTTTTTACAAAACTGCATTTGTAATGTTGAAAATATAAATATATTAGCAGATATTTTTGTTGGGATGTTGAAATTTCAGAGGATGCTATGTCAAATTTTTTTGTAAAAGGATCGATCTGTATTCAAGTTAGTTTCTAAAGAAAATAGACTTGTCAGGCTAGGATTGTATTGCCTGTGTGCTGGGGCTTTTTGGACCGTGACAAAATTTATGAAAAAGTGGAGTTATTATCTAATAAAATAGGTTTAAGTTTTACCATAACCGCGGGAAAAATTTTATACCCAATTTCATGACCTGTGGAGAATTACACGAGACATTTTCCGAAAGCAACCAGCAATAACTATTTTATTTTAATATATTATTACGAATTTGAGTTAGTCATGTAATGCCCAAGGGGGGTGTTACACTCATCATCTTCATTTTTTTTTATTGAACAATTTCTTGTCTCTTGGTTCATCAAGTTGTCCCAACTTGTTTCTCCAGAAATCATCATCAAGAGGTAATACCCTCTAACCTCACTCCATTTATGATTATATTAAGTTAATAAAAAAGTTTCGTATTCTGATTCTTAATAATTTCAGCAAAAATAAAATAAAAATACATGAACTAAAATCAGTGTAAAATCATAACTCTATGTATACTTGGTTTTAAGACTTAAAAAATTATACTTAAGCCTTAAGGACCATCTTCTTCATGTTTAACAAAGTGACTTGATGAACAAGAGTCTCTACCTATTTTACCTCAGCTTGGTCGAAACCTATGCCATGGAATTGACTTTTGGACTTCAAAAATTGGTGACCTTATGGACCATGAGAATCAAGAGGACCTTTGGACTTAACTATAAACAATAAAATTTATCTAATAAAGATTGGAAAAAATTAAATGACCTAAATCATTTAATATCTCTTGGCCGTGGATATCCTTAAGGGTAACCATAAAATTTTCTTATTTATTTAACTTGTGATCTATTGATTACTGAAGGTTTGAATTTTTGTGATTTTAGTTTGAAGAAAAGAAAGACTATTTGTACTACTTACGGTAAGGGGAACTTACCTCATGAGTTTTATAGTTACATGCTTAAAGTACTTGTTTTCTTTTAGTATGTTTACTTTATGATGTTCGATGTTTGATATGGTGTTTTACTTGATTGTCAGTAAATAAATGTCTATAATTGCCTATATGTTTATATGAAATTATGTTATGTATGACTGACTTGACTGAGAGCATGACACTGATCATAGCTTGATAATGATGGATTAAGTTATTGAAAACTTTAATAAGAAAAGAAATGAGATTTTTAGTTTTCTCAAGAGGAAGATTTTATGAAAACCTAAGCAAGAATTTTAGAGAAAATTCACAGATGATTTTGGAATGATTTTTAAAGAATGAGTGTTTGTGAGGACAAGTAGTGAAAAATCGCATTCTATTTATTTTTCCTAAATATTTCGAAAATAAAAGAAAAGGCTCTGAAATATTTTAATGTTATCAAAGAAAAAAGGATTTTTTTTTTAAAAAAGGGCTTTTGTTTTATAAAGAGTTTGATTTAGATAAAAAGTTTAGAAAATTGTTTTGTGATAGAAATTCTGTAAATCTTTTGTTTTAGCTAAAAGGTTTGATAAAAATGAATTTTTACGATTCAATGTTTAAGATGTTAATTTTAATGGAATAAGATTTTTTTCGCAAAATGTTTTAAAGCAGCGAAAATATTTTTGATAAACTATGACGAATTTCGAAATTTTGTTTTGGCATTTGTTTTCATAGAACGAAAATTTTATTGAAAACGAAACAATTAAAGTGGACCTAGAGACCGATACGTCGGGTCTAGAGTTCTATGAGAAAGACACATGGATTTAATCCATGTTGTATATAGTGGACTTCGTGTCCCACGACTGCGAACGTAGGACCGGTACATCATCCTAGTGTATTGTGATTGAGCCCTCGGACTATATGTCTGGTTTAAGTATAAATAGGCTTGATGTCTTCAAGAAAATTATAGTCGTGATCCTTGAGTCTCGACAAAGAAAGAACGATGCGAAAAAGAAAATTGAAAAACCAACTGTTTTACATGCATGACGTGACGGACTTGCCATGATTTTCGAGCTACAAACCATTGTGGATTGACAAGTTTAGCCAGTTAAGACCACTAGGTTTATTGGGACATCTGGGTTCGAATGCCACAGAAGGCCGGAGGCCTCGCGACCCCGTGTCATGGTAATCGATTTCAAAACCCGAATGTACTCAATCAGAGACTGGACACCATTAATTAGGTTAAGACGTGATACCTTTTAACAATTCGAGCTTAGACCTAAATTGAGAGGCCGACCTCTGAGAACAATTGTGTGATGGGAGTATTGCGGCCTACCGCTCGACGAAGGGAAGTTAGGATCTCCGAAGATTTAGAAAACAAAAGGAATATATGAAGTGTCATCCATTTTTTGGAAACTATATTGATTGACGAAATGGAAATTCCTTGAGTGGATTAATTGTGTATAGAGATTTATTTATTTTGAATCAATATGTAATTGTTCTTATAAATACTTGTTACAATGTTTTGATTGTGTCGAGTATGTGGCTATTATGATAAACTCTTTTATGATGTATCTCACCCTTGCAATATACCTATATTATTTTGTGAGTACAAATTCTTCCCAGCGGTCCGTTGCAGTCATCAGGGACACTGGCCCTGACCTTTGATGATGACGATATTCTAGGAACCTGGGAGGTACTCCCAGGGGGCGACAGCCACATACACCCTAAACGTTCGGGCTACTGATGGCATGATTGTTGGGCCGATCTCCACCACCCATCGGGTGATGGTTGTTGAGGCCCCTCTGCTTCCTATTGGGAAGATAGTGGGTTCCTTGGGTATTGGGGAGAACTTTGCCATTCCCCCTCCGGAGTAGTCTGAGTATCATCCCCTTCCTCCGGATGTTCCCTATCCCTATGTTGTTGAGCTTCCACTGCCCGAGGATGAGGTTATTAAGGAGGAGGATGAGGAAGGGGATTACTTGATTGATGGGGGGCTGAGGATCTGATTGAAATTAGCTCGGAGGAGGAGAATCCATCTGAGGGATCTGTTGGTGGAGGAGGTCATGGAGGTTTCTCCAATGATTTCCATTAGGTAGGTGGTTGGTGGGATTATGGGGATGGTTCACTTGGAGGAGGTCGTGTTTTGTGATACAGGCTGTATTTGGTTTTGAGAGCCTTTCACTTCTGGATCTTTGAGTAGTCTGATCTAACCCTAGTCTGTATTATATTATTTCTGATTTCGGTTCTGTAACTTAACTCTTGAAACTATTTGTACTTTATCTTCTTATGGATGTATGTATGAGTGAATTGTGTTGTATGAGTTCTTTTTATGTTTTTCAAAGTGTATGTTGTTCTTTTAAATATCGGGGGTATTATATTACTATATCATAGAAAAAAAATTATACCCGTTTTTCCGACGTATAGAAAAAAAACATAATTATTTTTCGAAAGTAACCAAAGGTTTTATTCTAAGTTCCTCAACGAGTTTAAGCATGTACCGCCGAGGGGGTGTTACAAGGGTCATGAGTTAACCCTTCATCTTACGCTACCCCCAATGCCTACATGTTCATACTATCTCTTCTTCCCATACCTGGTATGAAGATTCCTCTAACACCAACACACGAAGCTACTTTGGTTCCCTCGAACGGCTCGATGAATTCTCCAAGCCTTGGTCAAACACAAATGGATAACCAATTAATCCCAAATCTAAGAAATATGAAAAGAGATTAATAGAGGGATGACAATGTTACCTTAATCAACACTAGGACACGTGACTTCTCTCCCAAACGGACTCAAGAACTCCAAGAACTTCAAAGGGTTCAAGGGAAGGGAAAGGGGAGAGGTTTTTGTCTCACTAGGGTTTCTAAAAGTGCCAATATGATGGTTAGCACCGTAATCCTCACTGAATTTATAAACTCTGACCCCGAGCACGGCCGTGCTCCTACTAAGCACGACTGCTCTTAACGTGAGCACAGAGTTATGTTCATTTAAGCATGGGCTCACAAATTTAACGTCATAAGCGCGTGTTTCTGACACGGTCGTGCTCCCCTTGAGCACGGTCGTACTCTTGGCCCAAGCAGCCACTGAGCACGCTGTAAAGCACTGGCATGCTGATACATGAGCACGGCCATCATCATCCACCAGAAAGGGACTTTTCCACTTTAAAATTCCACTTAGCCCTTTTTAACATTCCTAAGGCAAACCTCAACAACATACAACACATAAATCACTTAAAGGTTTAGCACAAAAAAAGGGGTGTTACACCCTTGATAGAGTGTGCCTGTAAATGTATGGCCGTACTGAAATGAGTCAATATGAGATATTGACCTCGTTTATTATTAAGTCTACTTATGTATCAAGGAACGTGATATTGAACTATACAAGGGTGACACGTTCTATGCCTCGTGTTCAATATAGATATTAGGACAAAGGTGTAACATCTCAGACTGCTTTATGGATTGACGATTGTCCCTACAAACCAACACGGGTCTTTTCAGCGTGCTTTGTCCTCATTCACACGTTTCATGGGAAAACTTCCCAAGAGGTTACCCATCCCAAAATTACTCCAAGTCAAGCATGCATAACTCTGGAGTTCTTAAGTGACGAGCTACCGAAAAGAAGATGCATCTTGTTAGTATATGTAGTACTAATCAATTCATATAAGTCATCCTCAATTGTATAGTCTAATACCTACACAGCCTCGGGATCCCTCTCGTTCCGGTGTGTAATCGGTTCATTCACGTGTCCCTCCACCTAGAAGCCTGCCAAGAGCCGCTCCTTGTCCGTGCCTTCTTGCACCGGCGACCACTCCTCGCCCTTGTCAGCCCCGGGTGTCACAAAAGGGATAATTATGCACATGAACATTGGTCACAAAAAGGTTATGTCAAACCACTGACATTCTTATTACTTGGGTAACAGTGATGTATTGCTAGATACCGCTCACTACTTGTAATATTAAATGAGATTTAATATTACTGCCAACGTCATGAGAACCTATAGGGTCACACACAGAATAGTAGATTAATAGGAGCTATGGGAAATGAGTTGGACTCGTTTTTCTATGGGCTGGGCTCTTGGCGCATCAGCTGGGTCACACAGTGCTTCACTTGCGCAATAGGTCAGACTTAAGTGGCGCTATTATAAATATACCACTTAAGAGTATTGAGCCGCACATGAGAAACCCTGGCCGCACATAAGAGTGACAGTTAGTGACACGTTCTATTCAATATAGCTAGCACTGTAAGACAGTAGCCGCTCCTGCTTGTGTTCGTTGGACGTTCATGAGGTCTGTTCGTGTGGACTATATAGAGGCATTGTTGTTCGTGCAATGCTCATGATTTGGAACTCGATTCTTATCAAAGGCCTGCGCTACAAGAGGTAACAATTTTTAAACATGAACCATGACCATTGGCATGGATTCTTGGTGGGAAATTTTTCGCCATGTCTTGTTTTGTATGCAAATTCCCAATAGCTCCCACGTGAGAATCAAAATTCCTATGAAAGCAAAAAGTTATTGAGTATATTGTCAATTTGGTCCCTGAAATTGCGAGGTAGTATCAACTTGGTCATTGAATTGAGTGAAATAGCAAAAGGGTCCCTGAAATTGCAAAATGGTATTCAATTTGGTCACTCGGTTAACCTCAGTCTATTAATGCCGTTAACGTGGCTGATGTGGCACATTAAGTGCCTCAATGACACACATGTAAGCGTTCATGTGGCATCCCGCGTCATAGAATGCAGTTTTAGGGACCAAATCGATATTTCTTTCTCTCTTTTCCTCTCCTTCTTCTCTAGCTGGCCACCTCCCCTCCTTCAACTCCCTCTCCCCTTTCTTTTCCTTCCCCTCTTCCACCTTCAAATCATGAACTTCTGGTCTCCTATACATACATTATGTGTTTTTCCTTTTCTGCAACCTACTCTTTCTCTACCATTTTTATTTCACTTATAACATATGTGACGCCTTACCTGCCACCATCATCACCATCACAACCACCAGTTCATTACCGCCACCGCCACTACCTCAGTCTCCACCACCTGCATAATTGAAGTAATAAACATTTATCGAGACGAGATCCTTATTCAAAAAATAAGGGGTAGAAGACCTTCCACACTAACAACAATGACAAGATTGCTGCTAAAACATATACCAAAGCAAGATGGAATAAAAGAGTCACTTGGGATCAGCCAAAACGGATGCTTTATCGAGTTCAGGGACTATAAGCGTGACATTTAAATATCTTGCAATGGCTACCATGTGACTTATCTGTAATAGTTAATTTTATAAACTCTTGGTGATAAAAATAGGTCAAAGAAATCAAATAATTGAAGTTTGTTAATCAATTGAAAAACATGGTTTAAAAAGAAAGATTAGAAAGAAATACTGACTCTTGGGAGGAAGAAGAACAGAAGGTGGATAAGGGAGTGCGGTAACGGCAGTGGAGTCGTGAGTGAAACAAGAAGGTCACCCTTTCAACACTTTTGGCCCCCACATGTCACCTAATGTCGTTAACTGAACTATACAAGTCCATAACAATATCGATGTGGTGGCGTGTATCATCCACAGCTTCGTTCTAGACCTTGAAGAAGAAAACGGACCCATTCCCATACCCATGCCAATGTTATTTCTCACCTTCTCAACCTTACTCTCTCCCCCTCCCCTTACCCTTCACCAAGTAATAAAAATGGCAGAGAAAGAGCAGGTAGCACAGAGCAAAAAAAATATGTATATGAGACCAAAAGTTCAGGATACGAAGGTGGAGAAGAAGAAGGGGAAGAGGGAGAAGAGAGAGGGGAGGTGGCAGCTAGAGGGGAAGGAGGGGAGGGCAAGAGATAAATGAGTATTGATTTTGTAACACCATTTTTTTCGATTTTTCTATAATTTGTGCTTATGTACGTGCATGATTAATATATTTAAATTTTAAGTTTTAGAAATTATTTTAATAAACCTATATTACTTTCATGAATTATTTTATAGTAGGAAAACTACTATTAAATTTTCGATAGAAATTTCAGACGATCCCAGTCCGAGTTTTCTTTGTCAGTAAAGCTGTATTGACCCGAAAAATAAATTTGATTCACAAAAGAAAATTTAATTTTTTTCCTAACTCAATTTTAACCATTTTCATGATTTTAGAAATTATTTCTTTCAATATATTTTTTTCGGGTGAAAAATTAACGAAGTAAAATCCGATCGGTTTACACCATCGGGAAATCAATGGAACCGGGACAAACAAAATTATTTTAACCAGATTTTCTGCAGATTGGAAGAGATATGACTTGACTTGATGAGACTTGTCACATTAGAGTCTCATCATTTACTTACATGTCATTCTTTTTACTATATTTGCAAGTAATCTATATTTTTAATCAAAAACCAATTTCATATTTTTTTTCAAAAAAAAAAATCAAAAATCTCATTCCCTCAATTTCTGACCAGCAGTTCCCCCCTCCCCTCGTTTCTCTATAAATACCTCTACAATTCTCCTTTCATCACTTTTTTTCTATTTTTTCCTCTCTAGATCACTCACTCATACACTCATTTGCTCACCGAAATCATACCAAAATTTTGACCATTTTATGCTCTGAAACTCGTAAAACTTCATACATGAATGTTGTTCCTCTTGCTCTACTCTTTCCAACGAGTGAAAGATCATCATAAACGGGTAAGTATATTGGGAGATATTCCCAAATCACCAAAACTGCTCAAAATCCCCAACAACTCGAGAACAGCAGAAAGAAGGCCCTTTTCACCCCTGTTGTATTCCGAATCACGCAAAACCTTCAACAACAAAGTTGTGCCAATATTTCTTACCTTTCCAACAAACCCAAGTTTATAATTTTTGGAAGAGTATATCGTGAGATACACTGAAAATACCACTACATCCTCAAAGCTATCAACTTTTTTAAGCTTCTTGTGGACCATTTCTCTTCATTCTTCATCATCCAAGGGTATAACTCTCCTCTCTTGCTCTTTATTTCCTCATAAATCTCTTTTTTCATCAACATGCATGCCACTTTTCTTATTTTGCATGTTTATAGTTTTAACTAAAAATTTTAAGAAAAATCTTTAGAAAAGTCTTTTGAGCATGGAATTAATTTTCATACATTTATACCCATATCTACTATCATTTTAAGCACTTGCATGTCAGAAAAGAATTTTTCAAAACCTATTTTGATAGGGTGGCCGAAAACCCTATGTGGAGCAAAGTAGATGTTTTTGTTAAATTCTCACATATTTGACTTAAAGATCCTCTCGTAACTCTTTGTTTGAACCATTATTTGATGATAATAGTTACTGTTTTTGGTTGATATATGTTTGTATGTATGTTTTTGAGGGCCTAGAACCCTTGCATGTTGGTTTTATGGCTCGTGGAAGATGCTAGAGAGAAGATAATAACTTAGTGTGGATAAACTTACGTAGATTATGATTCTGGTAGCATGATATACCTTTATTAGTAAGCCCATAAGTTTTTATACAAAACGGATTTCTAGAAAATAAATACATATTTGGAAATAGGACTTCTGGGGATTTAATTTGATATATAATATGTAAGTATTTGAATAAGATTTACTAGGTCAAAACACCTGTCAAAGTAGATCAAAATTATGTCTACGAAATTATAAACATCATAGGTTGCATGATGATTTTGAGTATGGTCTTGAAGGTTAAAAACTTTTATAAAATTTTCTGGGTTAAATACTAAAGTATATAACTAAAGTTTAGTTGAATATTTGAGATTTTTACAAGTGTATATAAAGAGAAACAATTTCATAAAGTTGCATGTTGGTGAACTCGGATTTTTGGAAAATCCTGTAAAATCAGAGGTAGTGTGTGATTTTTAATAAATTAATGCCTTCGAATTTTGATATGGGACCAACTGAAATGTGTTTATATGTGAGTTGGGTACTTTCAATTAAATTTTCAAAAAATTTAAAGTTCATTTGAGTTATCATTCACTATTTAAACCGACTGTTGTTCTGAAAATGCTTTTATAAAAGAGTTCATCCAAATTTTTAATGAAAAATATGATTTTTGAAAATATTATCTTTTAACATGATCAAGTAAAGATTTTTGGCATAAAATTATTTATAAACCAGTGATTATATAAATATATAAAAATATGACATTAAAGTGTGTGTATGTATATATATATATATATATATATATATAAAAGTAAGTTTTGGATAAAATGTAATCCAAGAATTTAAAGAAATCGGACATCTCTAGCATCATTTTTCTAGCCGTGGCCAAAATTTATACATAGAAAGATAAGGTGAGTTTTATGTTTTAATTTAAGTCATTCGCTTAATTCTTAGACTTGTGGCATGCTGTGGGCAAAGAAAGTTCGCTCTGGGTAGCACCGGAAAACAAAGACTCTTACTACCCGTCGAATCAGGTAAGGGGAGAAAGCCTGAGGGATATTTAATTATGATAACTATGTGCTTGATGTGTATGATTTTATGTGGTTGTTGAAGTTGATTGTTGATGTGACTATTTTAGTGAAATCTTTGAATTCTTGTGGCATTGATGATATATTGGATTGATTGACATGCGTATATGATTTGTGATGAATTATGAATACATGTATTTTGTTGGCAGTGTTATAATTGTTGTAAGTTGCTTGGTTGTTGCATGAGAGCCTAACCATTGGTTAGAGCTCAATTATTAATGTAAGGTAAAAGCTTGAAGAAAACTTATGAGGAAAGCCACACAATAAAGATTTTGAATTTTGAAGCAACATTTTGATAAAGGAGAAGGAAAAATATTATTTTAACGTTTGGTGAAGATTTGAGAACTTTAAAATAAATTTCTATGAAGATGAAAAAAATTATTTTGGGAACTTAAGAGATTTTTTTTTAAGAAAAATATGAATCATTGAGGATAACTCATGGAAAATGACCACAAAGAAAAGTAAGCTCATTTTCAAGTCCTTTGAAAGGAAATTTTTATTTCCAACACCTTTAGAGCGGTTCTCCTCAAAAAGTTTTTTTTTAAAAGTTTTAGAAAAAGGTGGTCCTTCTAAAATGAAATGGATTTTCAAAAAAGAAAATGATTTTCTATAACTTAAGATTTTTTTAAAAAAATAGATTTCAAAAGTAGTTTTTCAAAGGATTTTTTATCCAAATTAAAATTATCCGATAACTTGGGAAAAGTTACGGAAGTTTTCGTTTTGTATTTTCACTTAACGAAAAAGAACGTTGAAAGGTGAACCTAGTAACCGAGACGTCGGGATGGTAGTATTTTGAAAGCACGTGGATCTATGATCCGTGTCACGATGTTGTGGACTGTGTGTCCTATATATGTTGTTGTGGACTGCGTATCCTACATACGTTGTTGTGGACTGTGTGTCCTATATACGTTGTGTGGACAGTGTGTCCTACATATGTTGTTGTGCACTGTGTGTCCTATATACGTTGTTGTGGACTGTGTGTCCCATTTACATCGTGAAGAACGTGGTGAACGTAGTAAAAGGTGAAAGTTGTTTTCTATGACCACAAAGTCCAGGACTGATGCATCGGTCCAGGACTGTTGTGATTAGACACTCGGAATTAAGGGTCCTGTGTTGATAATAAAAGTTTTAAAAACGTTAAAAATTGTGGAAGGTCGTGAGCCTTGTTCCTCGACAAGGGAAAGAATGAAGCACAAAGAAAAGTTGCGAAAAATAAAACGTTTTTACATGCATTTGGCAGACGTGCCGACGTTGTTTCGTATGAATGCCTTAAAGGATAAAGTATTTCACGCTACGTTGTTTCATTGTGCCTTGATGGACAATGAAGTCCATATGCCTTGGTTGATGTGCCTTGTATTGGACAGTATGCTATGAACATCCATACACGTTGATCACTGTGCCAAGAGTTTTGGGCAGTACTGTGGAAAAACACGTTGTGCCTTATTGGCAATCGAGCCTGATCAGCTCATCTTTTAAAGAAGTTGGGAGAATAGAACGTTGAAATATAGAAGTGTCATATATTTTTTTTAAAAAGAATGACGGTGAATTCTGTGGTATTATGCTTTTACTGGAAATTATATGTTGAATGTGATTGATTATATGTATTTGTTGTTTCTGTGTTTTGGGCTTGTAGTTGTCATAATTCATCCATATATTGGTATCTCACCCTTACAATATATCAGGTTTTCCTGGCCCTTTGTTGTGGTGCTTTGTTACATGAGGACTAGTGGTATCAAAAAGTTCCTAACCTCACTTAAGGATAGTACTTCCAATCCTTGAAGAGGTTGGCGGGGGTTTTGTGGTGAGAACTATAGAGTTCTTTCTAGTAGTTGTCTTTAGACCAGCTTAGTATTTCTCTTTGGAGTTGTACATTTTGAGAAAGTCATTTTATGTGGTCTGAAAACCTGATTGAAATTCTGTTGTGAATAATGAAATATTTTCAAGAGAAATCTATACATTATAGAAGAGTTTGTTTTTGAACAAAATCAACCTATGTATGTTGGTGAGTATAATATAATTTGTACCATTGTGTTGTGCATACTATTTAATGAAGTACTACGCAGAAAAGAAAAAGAAAAAAATTTTACCCCCATACTTTTCAGACTTATGAAAATAATAGAAGTTTTCTGAAAGCAACCAGTAAACCTTCCTTTTAATTTATTTCTACATGTAATTAGGAGGTAATGCCCATAGGGGGTGTTACATTGGTGGTATCAGAGCTGGTCGAGTCTTTCGAGAACCTTGTGGAATAGGTCCGTTATGTTTTTGTTGTGTGATCTCTGTTGGTCATTGCTTGAATTGTTTTCTTGTCTAAACAATGTGTGTTGATGCTCCGGTAGGTGTGTTTAGATGGTTTCTGAGTTGGTTGAGATCTTGTGAGAACTCATGATTAGTAAATGGTACGTTGATTCATGCTGACATGTTCGTTTACCCTTTTGGGATGGTGTCGGGCATTTGAATGAAGTACCAGTTGTGGAGAATCTTCTGGGAATATTCCCTGAGAATGTTCCAGGTTTGTCCCTGCGAAAGATATTGAATTT
Source organism: Sophora flavescens (assembly GCA_030762895.1). Lineage (NCBI taxonomy): Eukaryota > Viridiplantae > Streptophyta > Magnoliopsida > Fabales > Fabaceae > Sophora > Sophora flavescens. The sequence goes on along the minus strand of CM061062.1, from coordinate 182,133,768 downwards.
CGACTAATCTAGTTGCTAGATTCAATCGGATCTCCATTGCTTCGTATAGGATATCTCCTCCAAAGTTAGTCGAGTTAGATGCCATGACTTGAAGGGGAGCTTGATGTCAGAACAGTTTATGGGATCAAGTGTGTCCCGTGGGGAGTATTAGTGATGTTCATAAGGATGTAGCATCACTTTTGTGAAAGTGGCCGCAGACGGTGGCTAAAATCCGTATTCTGTTATGCTAACCGATTATCTTCAAAGGCGCATTGGGAAATGTCTAAGATTTTGGAGCCGTTGACTCACCTTACGAGGAAAGACCAACTCTTTGCATGACTGAGGGACGGGCTAAGTCATCGGTTATCATACGCAGTTCAGAGAGGAATGCAGAAGGTGACAACAAACCGGATTAAGCGTATTTAGAAGGACCTTCATGCTTGATTGAAGTAGTGACAAACCAATCTGAATCTTCACTTTTAGAATAAGTGTCTTAAGTTTAAGAACTCTTTCACTGTAATATTTAATTCCTTATAAGTGTGTCAGTTGACAATTGTTCCTCGGGTTCTTATGATTGTAGCAAGCAATCGTAGTGATCAAGTTTACGTGTGTCAAAAAAAATTTTGAGTATGATTTGAAATCTGCCAAGACCCCTAAATTGGTTATAGATATTTCTTGAGTTATGACCCAAATAATTTATTAGCAACAAAAGCTTCTTGATGAAACCCATGCTAGTCACTTTTAATTTTGGTAAACTTGACTCGATCCAATTTGGTCAGACTATTGCCCTTTAAAATCTTCATTTGATAAATGTCTTGTAGTATGTTAAATACTCTTAGAGTTAAAACTATCGAAGGAAATTCTAATGGAAGGAGCAACTTTATTAGATTCATGTTTGTAAATGTGTATTGGCCATGCATTTTTACATCCACAAACCTAATTGAAGAATCTTTTTCCATACGGAATGCTCCTGTAACTTTCGAATTTATGAAATTCTTCTTTAAGCTTTTGAGAAAGTTAAAATCAAAGAACTTCTTTTCTTGAAAATTTCTTTCTGTAATCTCCAAGAACATGCCTTATTATTGTTAAACTCAATGACTTAGAGATTTTGATATATGACAAATATAACTTAATGTGTATGCAAGTGTTTAGTGTCAAAATGTAAAGACAGGTATCAAGCAATACTCAACAAGTTCAGTGAGCAATCAAATGAGAATATTCAAGGAAGAACTTGGAGGAATCAAAAAGCAAAGACGAAGATCAAGGAATCATCAAGGCAAGAGCTTAACGAAGAAATTAGTGTTAAGTCTTAGATGATTTGTAAGAGATGAAATCTCTTATTCACAAATAAGCTCAATTTGTAAAGATGCATGAAGAAAATCATTCTTCATAACCTGCATTAAAATGAATAAGTTTTCGTAAATGAAGATGATTTTTGAAATAAGATTTCACAGCGCTTGTCTAACACGGGAATAATATAAGCGCTCGTCCAACACTAGGAATAGTAAAAGCTGGCGTCCAAGAAAGTGATAAAAGCTGGCGTCCAATAAAGTGACAGAAGCTCACATCTACGAAAGTGACAGAAGCTCAAGTCTACTAAAGTGACAGAAGTGCACATCCACTAAAGTGATACAAGGGCACGTACACTAAAGTGACACAAGCGCACGTCCACCGAAGTGATAAAAGTGCTCGTCCACAAGTTGACAGAAGCACTCGTCCACACAAGTCTTTGGACTTGCTAAGATCTTAATGAGAAGCTCCCGTCTGCTTACATGGCATATGGAGCTCGTCTACTAGTTGGAGCACATCCAATTACTTTGTGTTAGTACTCCCGTCTGCTGACGTAGCAAATGGACGCGACTATTTTTTCAAAATGGACTCGGTTATTTTTTCCCCAATGGACGCGACTATTTTTTAAGATAGACGCGGATATTTTTCCAAATGGACTCGGTTATTTTATGGACGTGAATTCTACAAGAACAATCAGAATCTTATTTCAAGAACAAGAATCAAGAAAACAAATTCTGTTAAATCAGATCCAAATCTGTTTTGATTGATCCCAACGACTGTAACTTGTTTTCTATATAAAGAGGAATCAAAGGAACACTTTTTACAAATATAAATGAATAACAAAAGAGTTATAGCGATACACATATCATTCATCATCTTCCTTGAGCTTACTGTGAAAAAAGTGTTTCATACTCAAAGTGTTTCAATTTGTTTATCTGACTATTGAGAGTTAGGAATCAATTTTTATTTTACTTTTGATTGTAAAGAGAGAGGGAGTCTCTCTGAGTGATTAGGGTGAGGTATACCTAAGGTTGAACATTGAGGCTTTTCACAAGAGTGTGGTATCTCGAGGTGAAGGAGTGCTCTATGGTATAAAGGTTTTTCAAGCTACCTGGCAAAGCTTGTGTGTTAGTGTGTGAAATCCCACAGGTGGAGTGGGGACTGGATGTAGGTCACAGTGGTGGTGACTGAACCAGGATAAATTTGGTTGTGTGGTATCTCTAAACTTAAACTACTTACTTTCTGTTTATGTTCAAGAACCTGCAACTTTGTTGTTTAAAGTTCAATATAATTTCTGTTCTTGATATGTATAAACTATATTTTGTTATTACTGAGTTATTAAACCCGAACCTATTCTGAATCTTTCTGAATTAATCTTTCTTATCCTCATCACCTTCTATTCAAGATTTTATATAAACCCTTCATCGATTTTATAAAAGAACCTGAGGCCACAAGTCCGCAACTCTGATTTATAAAGCTTTGTGAAAAATTTTTAAGAGGGAAATATTTTTTGAAAACTCAATTCAGCCCCCCTCTTGAGTCGTTGAAGCCAAAACAACAATTGGCATCAGAGCTAAACTCTGAAGTTTGGCTTAACAGCTATAAGAGTATGGCTTACAATGACTGTTTAAATGAAGGGGCTTCCCTTGCACACCTGCCTGCCTTCAATGGATCTGAGTATATCTATTGGAAGGAAAGAATGGTAATCTTTCTTGAGGCAGTAGGTGTTGACATATGGGATGCAGTAGAAAATGGACCATTTGTCCCCTTTACTGTAGATGCTAATGGTGCTCCAAGAAATAAGCCTAAAACTGAATGGAATGAGGATGATAAGAAAATAATTCAATATAATGCACGTGCTAAGAATATTATAACATCTGCTTTAAGTCGTGATGAGTTTTTCAGGGTTTCAAATTGCAAATCAGCAAAGGAGATGTGGGATACGTTGCAAGTAACACATGAAGGAACCTCAGATGTCAAAAGCGCAAGAATGAACACCCTCACACATGAGTATGAGTTGTTCAAAATGAATCGAGGAGAACCTATGACTGAAATGCAAAAGAGATTCACACACATCGTAAATCAATTGGCTGGTCTTGGAAAGACAATCTCAAATGAGGATCAAATTAACAAAGTCATGAGATGCTTGACCAGAGAATGACAACCTAAAGTCACTGCAATCTTAGAATCCAGAGGTCTCTCATCAATGACCATTGCCACACTATTTGGAAAATTGCAAGAACATGAATTGGAGTTGAACAGACTGAATGAGAGTGAAGAAACTGATAAAACAAAGAAGGGATTGGCTCTGAAATCACAAGTCAGAGAAGCAGAAGACAGTGATGATGATGATTCTTCACAAGAGGCAGAATTTGAAGAAGAGATGGGGTTGCTAGTTAAAAAATTCAAGAACTTCCTAAAGAAGAAAGGCAACTTCAAAAGAAAGCCATCCACTTCTCAAAGGAGAAATTTCAGCAAAGGTGACAACTCTTCTAACAACATCACATGCTTTGAATGTGGAAAGATTGGCCACATGAATCTTGACTGTCCAAAGCTGCAAAAGAGGACAAAACCGAAAAGTTTGACTCAAAGGACAAGAAGTGGAGAAAGCCAAGAAAGGCCTACATTGCTTGGGATGATAATGATCTAGATTCCACCGAAGAATCTGAATCTGAGGAGGCAAACTTGTGTGTGATGGCCAGCAATGACAGTGATTAAGAAAGTGAAGTAAGTTCTGATTATCAACCTTCTTATGATGAATTGCAAAATGCTTTTGAAGAACTTCATAAAAAACCATTAGACTTGCTAGATTGCTAAATAAGTCTAAGAAAACCATCACATGCTTAGAGGAGAAAACTTGTTTTAAACAAAGAGGTAGATCAATTAAAAATAGAAAATTGTGCTTTAAAAGAAAAATTAGCTACTGTTTTAGATGCACCTATATGTGATAAATGTCCTAAGTTGGAGAAACATATAAATCATTTGAATGGTGATCTATCTAGAATTACTAGTAATAAAGAAATCTTGAATGCATCTAGCTGTACATTGACTAAAGAGGTTGTAAAACTGAAAAATGACCTAACAAGATTCACAAATGGTAGAGATAATTTGGATGCATTGTTAGGACAACAAAAATGTGTTTATGATAAGGCTGGAATAGGCTATAAACCTAAGATACATGAGAAATCTTTCAAGAAATTTTTTGCTGCACCTATGACATCAAACACACCATTTGTTAAATGTTATTTCCGTGCTAGAAAAGGTCACACAGCTTCTACATGTCATTACAGAAAATCTGATTATAATGAGTCTAAGTATATATGGGTTCCTAAAGGAACTATTGCTGCATCTAACTCAAAAGGACCCAAACAGATTTGGGTACCTAAAGCCAAAACATGATTCTGTTTTGTAGGTGTGTTGGAAAGCCAAGAATGTGAAATGGTATCTTGACAGTGGTTGTTCCAAGCACATGACTGGAGACAAAAGCAAGTTCATTTCCTTTACCCCTAAGTCGAGTGGTAAAGTTACCTATGGAGACAATAATAAAGGGAGAATACTTGGCATTGACAACATTGGAAGTGACTCAACAACAATCATTGAGGGTGTACTATATGTTGAGGGACTGAAACATAACCTGTTAAGTATCAGTCAACTATGTGACAAAGGCTTCAAGATAAAATTCAATTCCATAGTTGCTTAATAGAAAATCAGCATGATGAAAATTTGAAATTAATTGGACATAGGACAGATACCATCTATATGCTTGATTTAGATAATATCTCTTCAAGTACTGCATGCTGTCTTATTTCAAAAGAAGAAGAGAATTGGCTTTGGCATAGAAGAATTGCACACATTCACATGAACCACTTGAATAAACTAATTCGTAAAGATCTTGTAGTTGGCTTGCCTAAACTGAAATTTGTGAAAGATGGACTATGCGATGCATGTCAAAAAGGAAAGCAAGTTAAGGTCTCTTTTAAACCAAAGAACATTGTTTCAACAACTAGACCCTTGCAACTTTTACACATGGATTTATTTGGTCCATCTAGAATCAAAAGATTTGGTGGTAACTCGTATGCATTGGTAATAGTAGATGATTACTCTAGATATACATGGACATATTTTCTATCTCATAAGAGTGATTCATTTACTGCGTTTAAGAAAATGGCAAAAATTGTGCAAAATGAAAAGGACGTAAAAATTATTTTATAAGAAGTGATCATGGGGGAGAATTTCAAAATGAAGTGTTTGAAAACTTTTGTGATGAGCATGGCATTCAACATAATTTTTCTGCTCCTAGAACTCCACAACAAAATGGAGTGGTGGAAAGAAAGAATAGATCATTAGAGGAGATAGCAAGAACTATGTTGAACGACTCTAGCTTGCCAAAACATTTTTGGGCAGATCCTGTCAATACGGCCTGCTATGTGCTAAATAGAGTCTTGATAAGACCAATCTTAAAGAAAACCCCTTATGATCTTTACAAATGAATAAAACCAAATATAGCACATTGACATGTTTTCGGTTGCAAATGCTTTGTTCTTAACAATGGAAAGAATAATCTTGGAAAATTTGATGCAAAGGCTGATGAAGGAATTTTCCTAGGTTACTCTCTATCTAGTAAAGCATTTAGAATATATAATAAGAGAACACAAACTATTGAGGAATCTGTGCATGTGACATTTGATGAGTCTAACCCCAAAAGGTTGGGAAAAGATTGTGTTATTGATGATCTTGCAGATTCAATTGACAAAACTCTCCTAGAAGAGAAACAGGACAATGAAGAAAGCTTAAAGAACGAATCACTGCCGTAGGAGCAAACAGAACAACACCCTGACCTACCAAAGGGATGGAGGACTGTCAGAAATCATCCAATTGATAACATCATCGGTGAAATTACAAAGGGGGTAACTACTAGACAATCTCTTAGAAATGTTTGTAATCATATGGCTTTTGTTTCACAAATTGAATCTAAGAAAATTAATGAAGCCTTAAATGATTTGTTTTGCTTGCTATGCAACAATTAACTTTGAACATAGATGATGCTATAATTGATGAACATTGGATGATGGCTATGCAAGATGAATTAAACTAGTTTGAAAGAAACCAAGTTTGGAAACTAGTGCCTAAACCCAAGAACTGTCAAGTAATAGGTACAAAATGGGTTTTTAGGAATAAACTAGATGAAAATGGTATAATTGTAAGAAACAAGGCTAGATTGGTAGCCAAAAGGTATAACAAAGAAGAAGGCATAGATTATGATGAAACATATGCACCAGTAGCAAGATTAGAAGCTAGAAGAATGATACTTGCTTATGCTTGCATAATGGGATTTAAATTGTATTAAATGGATGTTAAGAGTGCTTTCTTAAATGGATTTATACAAGAGGAAGTGTATGTTGGTCAACCTCCTGGTTTTGAGAATAATGAATTGCCTAACCATGTTTATAAACCGTCTAAAGCACTATATAGCTTAAAGCAAGATCCTAGAGCTTGGTACGAAAGGTTAAGTAATTTTCTCATTGAAAAAGGATTTAAAAGAGGTAAAGTTGACACAAATTTGTTCACTAAGAAAAAGGCACACAACACTTTACTTGTACAAATATATGTGGCTAATGAGCAGTTGTGTAATGAGTTTGCAAGTCTTATGCAGAGTGAGTTTGAAATGTCAATGATGGGTGAGATGAAATTTTTCCTTGGACTGCAAATAAAGCAAAATGAAAATGGAATCTTTGTTAGCCAAACCAAGTACTGCAATGAGTTGTTCAAGAAGTTTGGCATGGAAAAAGCTAAGGAGATGGCTACTCCAATGAGTACCTCTTGTTATCTGGACAAGGATGAGCAAGATAAACTTGTTGATGTTTCTAAATTCAGAGGTATGATAGGCTCACTACTTTATCTTACTGCTAGTAGGGCAAATATCATGTTTAGTGTATGCATGTGTGCCAGGTATCAAGCAAATCCAAAAGAATCACACTTAACAACAGTTAAAAGGATAATTAAGTATCTGTTAGGAACAAAAGACATGGGATCACGGTATCCCAAGGGAGCTACATGTATTTTAATGAGCTATTCAGACTCTGATTTTCCTGGTTGTAAACTAGACAGAAAGAGTGCTAGTGGAACTTGCCATTTACTAGGAAACTCATTAGTATCATGGTTCAGTAAGAAACAATCTAGTGTAGCTTTATCCACTGCAGAGGCTGAATATGTAGCAACTGGTAGCTGTTGTGCACAAGTTTTATGGATGAAACAACAATTAGTTGATTATGGTGTGCAACTAAACCAAGTTCCACTAGTGTAAAATATGCTTTTTACATCGGAGTTTCCACATTGGTTTCTTGTAAACCGATGTGTAAAACGAGGCGGTGACATTTTTGAAATTAAAATCAAAGAATTACACATCGGTTTAGATTTTAACCGATGTGTAAAACCTTTACACATCGGTTATTTCTAACCGATGTTTAAAATTAAAACAAAAAAATTTTAAAGTCAGAATTTTTATCATTTAACATCGGTTCTTCGTGAACCGATGTGTAAAATTATAATTAACCACATCGGTTTTCATGTAACCGATGTATAAAATTATTAAAAAAAATAGAATTTAAAATTTTACTTTTTCCACATCGGTTTTTAGTAACCGATGTATAATATGGTTAACCACATCGGTTTTCCATAACCGATGTGTATAATATGGCTAACCACATCGGTTTTTCTGATAACCGATGTGTAATATTCCTAATTTTTGTCATTCCCTCCTTCTGTTCCGTGCCCTCTTCCATTCCTTTTTGTTTTGTGAGTTTCTTCCCTAACTCTCTCATTGCTCTCTAGTTTATGAAAACCCTAAAACACAAAACACTCATCTGCTAACGCGCGGCCCTCATTTCCTCCTCAAAGTTCATCTCTTCTGCTAACGCGCGGCCTCCCAGCTCGCCGGTCTCCGCTTCTGCCTCTGCTTCTGCTTCTGCTTCTCCCTCCCATCTCTGTCTCTCAAGGCGTGAAATGTATTTTTCTTTTACTTTTTTGTTTACAGTTCTATCTCTGTCTCCCAATGTGTGATATGGTTGTGGTGATGTGGGGTTTCTGGAAGAAAGGGATAGAGCTTCTATTGAAGATGCTGTGAAGGTTTTGCTGCTGGGTCTTGGGGAAGATATAGATAGGGAAGGTCTTAGAAAGACACCATTTCGACTTTGTTGATTGATGCTAATCTCCGATTTGAATTTTACTGATTAACAATGGATGCAATCTATTATTATATTGTAGAGAGTGCCATGTGTTTGTTGAAAGAGCACTGTAAACCCGTTTATCTATTATTATGGTTGCTTATTTATTGCTCCGTGAAAGTTTCAGCTGGAGTAGGTGTGTATATTTGTTAACATGCTACAACGAGTTTTCTTGCTGGTACATGGGTTTGTGACAAAACTTTTGTGTGGTTATTATTGTTTTTTTCCCTATCCAAGGATTTTAAGCTAAGGCTCTTGCAATCGCTGGATTTTTCGGTATTTGCAGTTTTTTTTTTAAATATTTGGTTTGATGGCTTTATTGAAATGTCTTGGAAGTTTAAGGGATAACACGTCCTGTGAAAAAGAAAGTGAGAGTGATGAAAATGAAGGGTTGGAAGGAATGGCTGAGGAAATTTGATTAGGAAGCCTATGGCTGGTTTTGTGTTGTGTTATTGTGAGTCCTAGTGTTTCCAGGCTATTTATTAAGAAAAATATTGTTAATGAGCTGAATTCTTTTTCTCTCAGGTATTAGAACCCTTGGAGATTTTCAATTTGGTTAAAATGGATAGATTAGATGAAACCAGATAGTACATCAATAGTGAGCCAATACAAATTGGTGAATGAAAATGATGAATCCATTTAGCATGATTATCTTGTCTAGCTTTGTCTACTTTTAAGTATATGAATTGTAAGCTACTGTAATCCTCTTGTTGACTTTGTTAAGTTGCATGTTCCCCTGATTGTAGACAAATCTCCCTTTGAATATGATCATCTTATCTTAGTTTCACCTCATTTTCGGGGCTATTAGAAGTGTTTTTCTTAAAGAGTTCATTCATTTATTTATTTCTGGCTGTGTTGATTTGATGATCTTTTTGGTTGCAGTTGTTAACAACTACTGTTTTGTTGTTTTAATTATGAAATAAATTATTGTGGTATATAGACTAGGTTCCTGGGAAGAATTTAGCTTTGCATGATTCGTCCTTGAATTTTATAAGTTATGTTTACGTATGTTGATCGATATTTATAAGTTATGTTTGATATTTATCCTGACATACTAACAAGTTTTTTTTTGTTTAAACAGGTATACATGGCTGATCGTGAGGATATCCCTCCTTCATGCAGCGGGTTGGAGACCCCGTCTACTGGTAGAAAGGGTAGACGTGCCACACGAATGAGGAATTTGACTGCCAACCGTGGTTCAAATCAAAGGATAAGAGTAGACTTTGATAATAACCTCAATCCTATTAGGCCAATGGCAGATCAGTTTAACAGTTTTGTGGCGACCCTTGCTAGGAACAGGCGTAGTATACTCATTGATATTTGGAAAGATGTACCGGCGGACGTGAAGGATCATATATGGGAGAGTATTTTGGTATCTATACTCCTACGTCCTGTGTTTGTCTGTATCTACTTTATTTTTATCTTAATAATATCATACAGTAATTCGTTGATTCTTTTGGTCTTAATGTAGTTGACCTTTGACATACCGGATACGTACGTTATGAAGAAGCGTTTGCTAAAGTATGCTGGAGAGCGTTGGAGGGTTTTTAAGGCCGACCTTGGCAGATACTATGTATTCAATCCAAAAATTAAAAAGAACCCACTTGAGGTGTATCCATTTCTTGACCAGGCGACGTGGGATCGCTTTGTTCAGAGCCGACATGATCCCAGCTTTCAGGTTAACTTATTTGATTTGTCTCTAAATTTATGTAATTTCATTAATTTTATTTACTTATGTAATTTAATTGTCTTCTATTTATAACAGGAGAAGAGGAAAAAGGGGCAGAAAAACCAAAGCAAGAATGTCTACCCCCATGTCATGTCTCGTGGGGGATATAAAAACCTTGTTCAGAAAATGGTTGAAGAGGAAAAGAAAGCACGTCAGGAAGCAGCATCTCAGGCGGATCCTAATGCTGAAAATCGTCCAGAGGTTGTTGATCCACCTCCACCCCCACGCCATCATAAATGGAAGAGGGACCGACAAAGAAAAACGGGCCAATATACATCTGAGGAGGCCCGCCAAGTAGCTGAGAAGATTGTAAGTATAGTTTGAATTGTAATTGACATTTTAAGATTGTTGCCGAATTGTAATGTGACCTGATATTTTATGTGATAGGATGCCTTGGACGATCAGCTAACCCAAGGAACCTTTGTTCCTAGAGGACGCGATGATATCTTAGCTGCTGCCATCGGTAAACCAGACCACCCGGGCCGTGTCATTGGTGTTGGATGGGGTATTGGCGAATGGTTCATCTTCACACCAATGCCACAGGGATGTTGATGCAGATAGAGCACGACTAAAAGAGGAGATTGCAGCTGAGCTTCGACAGGAGATGGCCGAGCAGTTTGCCCAGCAGATGGCAATATTGACTTCTATGTCCCAGCAGATGACAGCCGGTGTCCAACCCTCTGTCCATGTGAGCACTAAGGGCTCATGTGATCCTCCTCATCAGCCTGAAAATGATTATGATGATGATGACGACCCTGATAGGTGTGAGCTGTATGTTGATGATCATCATGCTCGCCGCTTAGTGGCATTGGGCAGGGCACATAATAACTTAGGTAATACCATTCACCATCGTTTATTACCGGATGATCGACTGAGGGTCGTTGTTGAGATTATTCGAGATGCTGATGCTCGAGTCCCTGTGCCCACTGAAGAGGTTCAAACAGTGGGTCAGGCCCCCGGTAACTTCATCCTCTGGCCAAGAAGACTGGTCAGCTTTCTTGTTGCATCTGAGGTATTCAGTTAGTTGTGTTTTTCTATATTCATAGTTGAAATAATTTATTATTGTTTAAAGATAATGCTTTATTTTTATTCATTATAGGATGTTGGAAATGATATTGTGCCTAAAAGGTCGGATCCAGGAAGACCAGAGATGTCTGCTCCTGCCAAGGTATTCATTTGACCATTTAGTTAATTACGAATTAAATAACTTAATTATCCGTGATTACTAATATATATCTATGTTGTTTAGGGGATCGACAAAGGGGCACCTGGCCATGGTGATGTTTTTAAAGTTTTGGCTATACAGGTTGTCACCATGGAGAATGACGCAGCCTTGGTAAGGTTGGAACATGATGCCACCGTGATGAACTGTATATCCCAAAGAAGGAACTTATGGAGATGGTACTCAATAAAGAAATGGCTAGTTCTGCACACATATCGTTATGGTGCATGTAAGTACATTTTATTTATAAGTTAAGTAATTAATTTTTAAATACTATGATAATTAACATGTTTTTCCAATATATTAGATATCTGCATCGTATGTTAGTTGATCAGGGTAACCTCGCCGTTTATGGGTTCATTGACCCCATGTTCATTCAGGGTGATGTTCTCCTAGCATCAGAAGACCCGGTCACTACCATACGTGATATACTTACCCGAGACGATCATCAATTCTACCTTGCGCCTTATCTCAATAAGTAAGTACCGGTTATTTAAGTATAACTATATATGACTTAGTCACTAACTGTTCCGCAAATACAGTCAACATTGGCAACTGTTGATATTGTACCCTAGGATGAACGTCGTGGTCTTCTTCTGCTCATTGGGAAATAAGCCGACGAATCAACTGAAGACGATCATCGAAACGTAAGTATTAAAATACTTTATAATCAGTAATGCAGTTTTTTAATTATCTGAAATCTAATAGATATACTTTAATTAATGTTTTTGTCATGATAGGTCTATTAATTGCAAACCACATGTTGCGTGGTGAAAGGCGTACTCGGGCTATCAGATGGATTATTCCTAGAGTAAGATATTTATTAGTTCAAATGCATCAAATGCAGTGGGTACAATAATTGATTTCTATTTTATTTAATTCCTCATATTCTAATTGGGTTTCATTTGTACGTAGTCACGTATACAACGTGGATCATGGGAATGTGGCTACTATGTGATGCAGTGGATGTTGGAAATTATCTCCTCCAGGATCACTGAAAGATGGCACGAGGTAAATGTTAATTGACACAATTAGAAGTAATAGTATAGATTCGTTATATGTTTTATGTTAGTTTATTACTTAAAAGATATAATCTTTTGTCCAATTAAACTTGCAGATATTCAACATTCCAACTCCATTATCCGATTCCGACATCAACAACATAAAGAGGCGTTGGGCAACTTTCTTTCTTGAAGTGTACCAGCAACCATAGTTTGTATATATGTAGTTAGTTTAAAAACTTATCATGTAAGAGCTATAGTGTACTTTTGACTGATCATATGTATTTTGATATGAAATCTATAATATATCATGTAGCTTTTTGGTTTCTAATTATTTTTGTTGTCTGATGTAATTGAACGTACATATATATGTATTGTTCGTAATAAATTCAGTATATATTAGTTGTGTTGAGAATATTTACAGTATGTTATTCTGGTATTGATCTGCATTACTGAAACAGGGGGAAAGGAAAGATAGAAATGTAAATAACAGGTGGGAAAATGAGACTTTACACATCGGTTTTCTTTAAAACCGATGTGTAAATTTCACTTTGCACATCGGTTTTCATGAAAATCGATGTGCAAAGTGAAATTCCCCAATAAGATACCAATTGACAAATTAATTTTCCACATCGGTTAAGAGAAAACCGTTGTTAAAAATATATTATAAACATCGGTTTTAAAATCGATGTAAAAAGGGGCAATAAACCACATCGGTCATTTCAACATCAGTTTGAAAACCGATGTGTAAAGCCAAAAATAACCGATGTGGAATCCCTTTTCTGCACTAGTGTTCCTATTAGATGTGACAATACGAGTGCAATTAACTTAACTAAGAATCCCATAATGCACTCTAGAACTAAACACATAGAAATCAGACATCATTTCATTAGAGACCATATACAAAGTAGAGAAATTGAGATTGAATATGTTGTTACAACTAAGCAACTTGCTGATATCTTTACCAAGCCCTTGAACAAGGAAAACTTCTTCTTTATTAGAAGAGAATTGGGCATAATCGATCAATCCTATATCTAATCTCTAAAGAAACTGATTATATGACTGTATCTTCGTATAAATATGCTCTGATTCTTGTATGATTTGATTTGGAATATCCATGAATGATAAGAAGAGAGTTTTGGCACATCTATGCGAGTTGGACGCATCTTTTTGATTTGCCCCTGCACCTATCCCTCTATCATGAACAATTTTATATGCTAAGTTTGAATGTTTTCTCTATCGCTTTAAATGTTTCATTTCTTTACCTTTTTTATGATGCCAAAAGGGGAATAAAAAGTATGATATAGAGAAAGGGGATAATAACAAATTATACATGAAGAAAAAGTATGATATAGAGAAAACGAATTATACTTGCATATGTTGAGGGGGAGCTTAAAAGCATACATGATTAATGGGGAGTAAATCAAATACTGCTATGATGATATTTTTTTTTGCTCTGATATACTTATGCTCTGACTGCTTTGATACCATGATATAAATCTGTCAAAACACTTAGCGTCTGCTACACTTATACTCTGATATTATAATTTGTTAAAAGGTTTGTCATAATCAAAAAGGGGGAGATTGTTAAACTCAATGACTTAAAGATTTTGATATATGACAAATACAACTTAATGTGTATGCAAGTGTTTAGTGTCAAAATGTAAAGACAGGTATCAAACAATACTCAACAAGTTCAGTGAGCAATCAAAGGAGAATATTCATGGAGGAACTTGGAGGAATCAAAGAGCAAAGACGAAGATCAAGGAATCATCAAGACAAGAGCTTAACGAAGAAATTAGTGTTAAGCCTTAGATGATTTGTAAGGGATGAAATCTCTTATTTACAAATAAGCTCAATTTGAAAAGATGCATGAAGAAAATCATTTTTCATAACCTGCATTAAAAGGAATAAGTTTTCGTAAATGAAAATGATTTTTGAAATAAGATTTCAAAGCGCTCGTCCAACACTGGAATAATATAAGCGCTCGTCCAACACTAGGAATAGTAAAATCTGGCATCCAATAAAGTGACAGAAGCTCACGTCTACTAAAGTGACAGAAGTGCACGTCCACTAAAGTGACAGAAGCGCACGTTCACTAAAGTAACACAAGCGCACGTCCACTGAAGTGATAAAAGTGATTGTCCACTAAGGTGACAGAAGCGCTCGTACACACAAGTCTTTGGACTTGCTAAGATCTTAATGAGAAGCTCTCGTCTACTGACATGGCATATGGAGCTCGTCTACTAGTTGGAGCACGTCCAATTACTTTGTGTTAGTACTCCCGCCTGCTGACGTGGCAAATGGACATGTCTATTTTTTCAAGATGGACTTGACTATTTTTTCCAAATGGACGCGACTATTTTTTCAAGATGGACTCGGCTATTTTGTCCAAATGGACGCGTCTACTTTTTAAGATTGACACGGTTATTTTTTAAGATAGACGCGACTATTTTTCAAAATGGACTCGGTTATTTTATGGATGCGAATTCTACAAGAACAATCAGAATCTTATTTCAAGAACGAGAATCAAGAAAACAGATTCTGTTAAATCAGATCCAAATCTGTTTTGATTGATCCCAACGACTATAACTTGTTTTCTATATAAAGAGGGATCAAAGGAACACTTTTTATAAATATAAACGAATAACAACAGAATTATAATGATACACATATCATTCATCATCTTCCTTGAGCTTATTGTGAAAAGAGTGTTTCATACTCAAACTGCTTCAATTTGTTTATCTGACTATTGAGAGTTAGGAATCAATTTTTGTTTTACTTTTGATTGTAAAGAGAGAGGGAGTCTCTCTGAGTGATTAGGGTGAGGCATCCCTAAGATAGAACATTGAGGCTCTTCACAAGAGTGTGGTATCTCGAGGTGAAGGAGTGCTTTGTGGTGTAAAGGTTTTTCAAGCTACCTGGCAAAGCTTGTGTGTTAGTGTGTGAAATCTCACAGGTGGAGTGGGGACTGGATGTAGGTCACAGTGGTAGTGACTGAACCAGGATAAATCTGGTTGTGTGGTAACTCTAAACTCAAACTCCTTACTCTCTGTTTATGTTCAAGAACTTGTAACTTTGATGTTTAAAGTTCAATATAATTTATGTTCTTGATCTGTATAAACTGTATTTTGTTATTACCGAGTTATTAAACCCGAACCCATTCCGAATCTTTCTGAATTAATCTTTCTTATCCTCATCACCTTCTATTCAAGATTTTACATAAACCCTTCATCGATTTTATAAAAGATCCTGAGGCCACAAATCCGCAACTCTGGTTTATAATGCTTTGTGAAAAAATTTTAAGAGGGAAATATTTTTTGAAAACTCAATTCACCCCCCTCTCGAGTCGTTGAAGCCAAAACAACAATTATAGTTTGAAAGGATTTGTCATCCTTGATCAACTTTACCCTACTTATTCTTCCAAATGTCATTAACATGTAATCCATCTCATGAGTCATGAGGATGGGTATCTGATTCATATCAGGATGACAGAGTTAATCACTATAGTGAAAGAAAGGTAACTTGACACTTGAGACATTCCTTGTCAAGGTATTCATGTTGCGATTGATTTCGTTATGAGTTTACCAAAGACCTCTAAGAGACTCGTCTTGTTTTAAGCCATCGTGGACAGGCTGATGGTTTTAGTGAAACCTTTTTATGTGGTTGTTGAAGTTGATTATTGATGTGACTGTTTTAGTGAAATCTTTGAATTCTTGTGGCATTGATGATATATTGGATTGATTGACATGTGTATATGATTTGTTATGAATTATGAATACATGTATTTTGTTGGCAGTGTTATAATTGTTGTAAGTTGCTTGGTTGTTGCATGAGAGCCTAACCATTGGTTAGAGCTCAATTATTAATGTAAGATAAAAGCTTTAAGGAAACTTATGAGGAAAGCCACACAATAAAGATTTTGAATTTTGAAGCAACATTTTGATAAAGGAGAAGGAAAAATATTACTTTAACGTTTGGTGAATATTTAAGAACTTTAAAATAAATTTCTATGAAGATGAAAAGAAATTATTTTGGGAACTTAAGAGATTTTATTTTAAGAAAAATATGAATTTTTGAGGATAAATAATGGAAAGGGACTACAAAGAAAAGTAAGCTCATTTTCAAGTCCTTTGAAAGGAAATTTTTATTTCTAACACCTTTAGAGCTGTTCTCCTCAAAAAGTTTTTTTTAAAGTTTTAGAAAAAGGTGGTCCTTCTAAAATGAAATGGATTTTTAGAAAAGAAAAAGATTTTCTATAACTTAAGATTTTTTTTAAAAATAGATTTCAAAAGTAGTTTTTCAAAGAATTTTATCCAAATTAAAATTATCCGATAACTTGGAAAAGTTACGGAAGTTTTCATTTTGTATTTTCACTTCCCGAAAAAGAACGTTGAAAGGTGAGCCTAGTAACCGAGATGTCGGGATGCTAGTGTTTTGAAAGTACGTGGATCTATGATCCGTTTCACGATGTTGTGGACTGTGTGTCCTATATATGTTGTTGTGGACTGCGTGTCCTACATACGTTGTTGTGGACTGTGTGTCATATATACGTTGTTCTGGACTGTGTGTCCTATATACGTTGTTGTGGACTGTGTGTCCCATTTACATCGTGAAGAACGTAGTAAAAGGTGAAAGTTGTTTTCTATGATCACAAAGTCCAAGACTGGTGCATCAGTCCAGGACTTTTGTGATTAGACACTCGGACTTAAGGGTCCTGTGTTGATAATAAAAGTTTTAAAAACGTTGAAATTTGTGGAAGGTCGTGAGCCTTGTTCCTCGACAAGGGAAAGAATGAAGCACAAAGAAAAGTTGCGAAAAATAAAACGTTTTTACATGCATTTGGCAGACGTGCCCACGTTGTTTCGTATGAATGCCTTAAAGGATAAGGTATTTCATGCTACGTTGTTTCATTGTGCCTTGATGGACAATGAAGTCCATATGCCTTGGTTGTTGTGCCTTGTGTTGGACAGTATGATATGGACATCCACCCACGTTGATCACTGTGCCAGGAGTTTTGGGCAGTGCTGTGGAAAAACACGTTGTGCCTTATTTGCAATCGAGCTTGATCAGCTCATCTTTTAAAGAAGTCGGGATCTCCGAAGATAGAATAGAATGTTGAAATATAGAAGTGCCATATGTTTTCCAAAAAAAAAATGACGGTGAATTCTGTGATATTATGCTTTTACTGGAAATTATATGTTGAATATGATTGATTATCTGTATTTATTGTTTCAGTGTTTTGGGCTTGTAGTTGTCATAATTCATCCATATATTGGTATCTCACCCTTACAATATATCAGGTTTTCCTGGCCCTTTGCTGTGGTGCTTTTTTACACGAGAACAAGTGGTGTCAAGAAGTTCCTAACCTCACTTAATGATAGTACTTCCAATCCTTGAAGAGGTTGGCAAGGATTTTGTGGTGAGAACTATAGAGTTCTTTCTAGTAGTTGTCTTTAGAACGACCGACTTTGGATTTCTCTTTGGAGTTGTACATTTTGAGAAAGTCGTTTTATGTGGTCTGAAAACTTGCTTGAAATTCTGTTGTGAATAATGAAATATTTTCAAGAGAAATCTATACATTATAGAAGAGTTTGTTTTTGAACAAAATCAATCTATGTATGTTGGTGAGTATAGTATAATTTGTACTATTGTGTCGTGCATACTATTTTATGAAGTACTCCGCAGAAAATAAAAAGAAAAAAAATTTACCCCCATATTTTTCAGACTTATGAAAATAATAGAAGTTTTTCCGAAAGCAACTAGTAAACCTTCCTTTTAATTTATTTCTACATGTAATTAAGAGGTAATGCCCAAAGGGGTGTTACAGATTTTGTCGCCGAAAATATCAATTTGGTCCCTTAAATCACATTCTATGACCTGGAGGCCATATGGACGCTTACATGTGTTCGATTGAGGCACTTAACGTGCCACATCAGCCACGTTAACGACATTATCAGACTGGGGTTAACGGATGGGCCAAATTGAATAATGCTTTGCAATTTCAAGGACATTTTTGCTATTTCATTCAATTCAGGACTAAGTTGATACCACCTCACAATTTTAAGGACCTAATGGACGATTCAATCAATAGTTATTTGTATTCATGAAGTGCACTCACTTATCCCGAATATTTATTCACCTTATCACCATAAATTCTCCACTAGTAACTGTCCTGATTCCAAATTGTTCGATTGGGAAAATTACAATATCCACCTTATCAAAATATCAAAAGACACAAGTATTTCTAAATAGCTTGAGTGAATAATGCACTCAGCAAAAGATATATTTATAGACCTGATTTGGATAGGAAATATCATGCTAAATACAATTTACAAGGTAAATAAATAGCTAGAATTAATGTGGACGGTGCATTGTATCTATTCTACTTCTACACAATGAATCTAACTTCTTGGGTAGATAAGTCATAAACATTGATATTTCCAACACTCCCCCTCAAGTTGGTTAATAGGTGTTCTACATTCCCAGTTTGGATATAATTCGTTCGTAAAATGGTCTGCTCAACCCTTTGGTGAGAATATTTGCAAGTTACCATTGTGGGGGCACATATGGAGTGCAAATTAATCCATTATCGAGCTTTTCCTTAATGAAATGCCTACCAACCTCTATATGCTTAGTTCAATCATGTCGAATGGAATTATGTGTTATACTAATTGCAGACTTATTATCACGATGGAGCTTCATAGGTCCTTCCCATTTAATCCTTAAGTCTTCTAACATAATTTTCAGCCAAAGTAATTCACAAATGCCTTGTGCTATGGCTCGAAATTCAGCTTTAGCACTAGAACGAGCTACTACACTTTGCTTTTTTGCTTCTCTAAGACACAAGATTTTCTCCAAGAAAGGTGCAATGCCCTGTAGTAGATCTTCTATCAACGATCGATCCCGCAAAGTCAGCATCAATGTATGCCTCAAGTGTTATATTCCCATTTCTTTTGAATAGAATTCCTCTTCCTGGAGTCCCCTTGAGATACTTCAAGATCCTATGAAATGCCTGTAGATGAACCTCTCTCGAACTATGCATGAATCGACTAACCAAGCTTACTGCACATGCCATATCTGGTCTGGTGTGAGACAAGTAAATTAATCTCCCTACCAAGCGTTGATACATTTCTCTATCCACCATAGCATTTTCTTCTGCATTTCCTAATTTCAAATTCGGATCCATAGGAGTACTTCCAGGTTTGCATGTTGTTTCCCCTGTATCTTTGAGCAAATCTGTAATGTATTTTTGTTGGGATAAAAAAATATCTTTCCTTGAGTGTGGCACCACAATGCTTAGAAAATAATTTAGCATTCTTCGAGTTTTTATTTCAAACTGCTTGACCAAACACTGGCTCAAGATTTGTTGCTCTTTCCAACCATCTCCGATTACTATGATGTCATCCACATGTACTATCAATATTGTTACTCCCCCTGCTGTCGAGTGTTTGATAAACAAAGTATGATCTCCTTGACTTTGGTTGTACCCCAAAGTTGTCATAACCTTAGTGAATCTTATGAACCATGCTCGGGGTGATTGTTTCAGCCCATATAATGCCTTTTTCAACCTGCACATTGTACTGGCAACAACCTATTTATCATACCCTAGTGGCACTTGCATGTAAATTTCTTCCTCAAGTTCCCCATGTAAGAAGGCATTCTTTACATCAAATTGTTGCTATTCCCAACCATAATTGGCAGTAAGGGACAAAATTACCAGGACTGTATTCATCTTGGCAACATGAGCAAATGTCTTTGAATAATAAATCCCATAGGTTTGTGTTTGGCGAACAATCTAGCTTTGTATCTTTCAATCGATCCATCAGCCTTATATTTTATTGTGTACACCCATTTGCATCCAACTAGCCTCTTTCTTTCTGGTAAAGAAACTAACTCCCACGTCCCATTCTTCCTTAATGCCTCCATTTCTACATTTATGGCTTGTTTCCATTTTTCATCGGGCAATGCCTCAGAAACAATAGTGGGTATGGAAGAAATGTTTTGGTTTGTAAGGAATGCTCTATGGGTTGGTGATAATTTTTTAAATGAGAGGTAGTTTGAGAGGGGATATAAAGGTTGTTTGGTGCATTTTCTGGTTCCTTTTCTAATGGCAATCGGGGAGATCTAGGTCATCATGTGCTGTTTGGGCTTCAATTTCATCCTATAATGTTGGAGAATTAAAATTAATTACCTCATTCGAAGGAGTAGTGTCAGGCTCTTTAACATGTGTCGATCCAGGAATGGCCTTTGACCTTCTCGAAAACACCAGATTCTTTCCATATCGTGCATCCACTTCAGGTCCAGGTTCAGCTGGAGGTGAATTTGGTTGATCGGACTTAACTTCAGGTTCTTCAGTTTCAGGTTAAGATGAATCTGACATAAGTGTGTTTGACTCAAGACCAGAAGTGTTTGACTCAAGACCACAAGTTTTGACTCAAGACCAGAAAGATCGAGTGTTTCAAGCTTATCTTTCCTAAAATCCTCCCCCTGAAGATAAGGTTGTGTGAAATAGGCTTCCCCTTCATTAAATGTGACATCTCGTGACACAAGGATTTTTTTGGACGAGAGATGGTAACACTTATACCCTTTCTGAGTGGAGGAATACCCAACAAAAACACATTTTAGAGCTCTAGGATCAAGTTCCCCCCTTTCGTGACTATGAACATGGACAAAGGACACACACCCAAAGATTTGAGGTTAAAGGTTATTAGTGGTTGACAAATTTGGATATAAGGAAGAAAGAACATCCATTGGACTCTTGAACCCCAAGACTCTAGATGGTAATCGATTAATGAGATATGTGGTTGTGAGAATTGTTTCCCCCATAAATTTTTGGGAACATCTTGTTGAAACAACAGTGCTCAGGTTTGGTCTAACAGGTGCCCATTTTTCTTTATGAAATCCCATTTTGTTGTGGTCTTTTATCACAAGACAACTCATGGATAATTCCTTCCTAAACCTCTAAAACATCTTGATGTTATTCTTGGTATGGATTGGTTGTCTTCCAACCATGTTCTCTCAAATTATTTTGATAAAACCATTGTTTTTGGAAATCCCGTGGAGTTTAAGGATCCGAGATTTCTTTCTGCCAGCCAAGTTAAGGCTTCTATGAAAGAAGAGGCCTAAGTTTACATGATGTTATCTTCCCTGGAAGTAGAGAGCAAGCCTAATGTTGGGATTGTGCCAATAGTGTTAGAGTTTCCTGAAGTGTTCCCTAAGGACGTTTATAGCTTACCCCCTGAGAGAGATGTTGAGTTCACCATAGACTTAGTGCCTGGGATTGGGACTATATCCTTGGCACCTTATAGGATGTCTCCTCTAGAGCTAGCAGAGTTGAAAAAGCAGTTAGAAGAGTTGATCCAGAAGCAGTTCATTAGGCATAGTGTGTCGGGAGCGCCAGTGTTGTTTGTAAAGAAGAAGGATGATAGAATGAGGTTGTGTGTCGATTATCAACAACTCAACAAGGTGACCGTTAAGAATAGATACTCCCTCCCTAGGATTGATGACCTTATGGACCAGTTGGTAGGATCTTGCATCTCTTCTAAGATAGATTTGAGGTCATAATACCATTGGATTTGGGTCAAGTCAGAGGACATTCTGGAGACTACGCTTTAGAACACGTTATGGTCACTACGACACTTGGCTATGCCTTTTGGTATGACTAATGCTCTTGCTGTGTTCATGGATTACATGAATAAGACCTTTCACCCTTACTTGGATAAGTTTTTGGTGGTTTTCATATATGACATCTTAGTAAATTCTAAGACTAAAGAAAAGCATGGAGATGAAAAAAGGGTGTTACATGATACGCGTGGATTCCGGCAAGTGTACCAGATTCGTCGCCAAGTAATAAAAAGATCGATCCCACAGAGACCGTGATCTCAAATCACAACTAATTATCAAATTAATTAAACTGGACTATATAAAAAAGGATTCTGAAAAGGTTTTGACTTTTGAAATAAGAATCAAGTAACAATCAAATTTAAAATTGCAACTAAACAAAATAGGAAAGTAAATCAATTTGGGGTTTTTCATATTAAAAGGGATTCCTAGGAATTGGGTTACCAACAAGATTGTTCATGTTACTAATTGACTACCCCTTGTTAATTATCAAAATTGCTTTGAAGGAGAATTTATCCTAAATAAGTTAATGCTCCCTCTCGGGTTACAAAAACCGTGCCCAATTAAACCAACCCCTACTCTCGTGGTAGTTGAATTTAGATTGAACCCTTTAAGTTTTGTGACAATTCGTGAACCCTCGAAGGACCGCTTCTAACTCTCGTGATTTAAGTCCTAAGTCTGATTTCTATAGATCTAATACCTAAGTTCACTGCTAGGTTCCTCCTTAGAGTATCTATGACATGCAAATAAGTACGCACCAGATTTACAAGTAATTCATGCGATAAAAATCATATCGAAAGCGGAATCGAAATTAACAAGGGGAAAACATCAATTCATAACATAAATCAGATCTTGGGCATAGCCCCAATCCC
The DNA here is from genome assembly GCA_030762895.1 of Sophora flavescens. Classification (NCBI taxonomy): domain Eukaryota; kingdom Viridiplantae; phylum Streptophyta; class Magnoliopsida; order Fabales; family Fabaceae; genus Sophora; species Sophora flavescens. Next base: position 182,110,828 of record CM061062.1, on the reverse strand, counting down.
TAGAAATAAAGCTACTACTCAAGCATTGCCATGGTCATGGCAAGCTTGATTAACATAAACATAAATGAAAACCTAAGAGAAGAGAAGAAGAAGGATAAGAGAAATCCTAATTTTGCCTAAGAGTAGCAGCCCAAAAGTCTATCAAAAACTCCCTATTTTTGACCCTAAGTGCATTATTTATAGATTAGGGTAACTTGAACCCCAAGCAATCACAAATTCAGATCAAACCAGTTTCTACAGATCCATATATCACGCGTCACAGCCGTGATGGCCATCACGGCCAGGCCGTGACGGATTCTGCCTTGGAGGTTGCTTCACTGGTTGGTTTGTCACGGCCGTGACCACCATCACGGCTAGGCCGTGATCAGTTCTGCCTATGAGGGTCTGGTTCAGTTGGCATGTCACGGCCGTGATGCTAGCCGTGACCAGCTCTGACTTTTCCATTCTTTCTTTTCAGCTCCACTCGATCATGGTCGTGATGGCTGTCACGGCTAGGCGGTGATGGGCTCTGTTTGGCTCATTTTCTTCACTTTTCAAGCCCCATCTTCATGCAAGCTCCATCATGGTTAATCTTGAGCATTTTAATCCTTAATTCCTGCACAACAACACCACAAAACCGCCTTACCCGTTCCAAGGTAAAAACTAACCAAAACCAAATTAGAATTACCTAAAGTATATGAAAATGCATGCAAAATGTCAATGAAATATGAGGTCAAATCACACTCATCAAACTACCCCAAGCTTAAGATTTTGCTTATCCTCAAGCAATCACTAAGGCCAGACAAGATAAGCAGTCAGAGCATGGACAGTGAACCAAGATCCCGAGTAACTAATCCAAGTGACAGGCATATTCAAATAAGAAACCAAGGGACAATCAATTTCAAGTCCAATTAGAAGCTTAGGTTTCCTAAATTCATATTCTCACTGATTCGGGCACTCTTCTCACCTCACTCAACTGTTTAAGGGTATATGACAATTCGCTCAATTTCCTCAAGGAAGGTATTCTACCATAAGCTTGACTATTTACCAAATCTCCACTTTATTAATGAAAACACATAAGAATCAAGAGGTCTTTTATTTTGGTTGTAACGGGGCCATGAGATTAATTGTTAGGTGGGGAAATCAAGAAAAGGAAAATTCAAGAAGGCTAAACAAAATATCAAACAATGCAAGGCATGATAACCTTCTAAAATTCCTTTTTGGGCTTTAGTTCACTTTTCCACCTTTCTTTCTTTTTTTCTATTTTATTTTATTTCTCACTTTCTTTTTCTCATCCCCTTCTCCATTTTTTTTTGTTTACTTTATTTTATTTATTTGGAGAAGGGGAGACTTTCAGCTTAAGAGAAATATTTTTCTAACTTTCTCATCCCACAATTTATTTTTCAAACTACCTTTTTACCCTTTTTGAAATACTTTAAAAGGTGTCATACCAAGCATTATTCATCAAAATAAATCAAGGTACCAAGAAAAGTATTTTATTCTTTTAGGCTCAAAATTGGGCAACTAAGGGGTAGCATTTAATCAATAAAAGCTCAGAAGACCAGAAAAATACCTAGTGCCTCAATCATTTTCAATTATGTTTTCAAAAATTTTTAAGTTTCAAAACGGTTTCAAGTCAAGTTCTAGAGAATACAATCCAAGAGGAATAAAACACTCAATCACAAAGAATGGGGTAGATTTAATGAGTACCCCTTTTTTGCTCAAAAATCTCACATTTAGTAGTTTAAAATCAATGAGAAACACAAATCCAAGGAACCACATGCTAATTATCAACTATCAAAAGATTATCTCAAGCATTTTTATTTTTAGCCTATCATAAGAATACAAAAATTGGGTTCAAAAATTCACTGTCTCAATTTATTTGGCACCAAGTTCTCACAATTGGATGCATACTCTAAGCAAGGGGGCAATCTAATCTTGTGATTATGCAAAACTATGCCTATATGAATGCAACATGAAAAATGCAAAAATGCAAAAATGCCCCTACCCCAAGCTTAAAAACTTACATTGTCCCCAATGTAAATAATCAAGTCGGAGAGAGGAGAAAAATGGAACAACTCACCGAGGTGGTGGAGGGTGCTGGCTCAAATGCCAGTCAAAGAGCCGCTGGAAGACGTGTCACGATCGTGATGCTCGTCATGGCTAGATCGTGATCAATTCTGGTCTATAGGTGCCCTGTCACGGCTGTGAGTTCCATCACGGCTAGGCCGTGATACATTCTGATCTTCAGGGTCCTTCTTATCACGCCCGTGATGTATATCACGGCTGGGCCGTGATCCTTTCTGATCTTCTTTGGTTAGCTAATCACGACCGCGACCACCGTCATGGCCTGGGCGTGATGACTTCTGACTTTATTTTTCTTTGCCTTTTTGCTCTATTAGCCATCCATAATAAGATGTTAGAAACGTAAAGATGCAACCCTAGTTTTTCATTAATGTGTTGTCGTCTCCTCTCTCCCTGCTTTCTTAGTTTTCAGCATAGCTTTCTAGTGCATTCGTGTCTCCATCATCTTATAGTGCTTCTTTCTGGTTGCATTCATGCATCATATTTGCAAGTATTTGTTCATATGGTTTCTCTCGACTCATATGTCCTTCCTTTTATCTTCTTCTTTCTCCTTTCGCTAGCCCCTGTATAGAGGTCATCAGAGGTCGCCAGAAACAAGAAGAACAGAGGGCCCAATATGTTTTTTGCAAACCACTGTGATCCGGTGAACTGCTGCTTTTACCTAGTTCCCCTAGTTTTGTATCGGTTCGACGATTTTTTAGCCAATTCATTTACAGAGCGGTTTCAGTGGTCATCCGGACCGGATGGTAGGCCGATTCCCGATCCGATCGGTTGAACTAGCCGGTTCGATCTGGTTTTAACAACTCTGATTTGGTCACTCCATTAGAATTTTTTCAGCATACTCCCAACCTCTTTACATTCTTTACATGATGACAATGGAATCTTGAATCATGTCATAGAATATACAAGAATTGCCTGTGTTATCGCTTTAATTAGTATTTCCTTTCTATCTTTAAAGGATATATTTTCTTTCCTTCCTTGGATTTTCTTTTATACATCATCTTTTAATTATTGGAAAGCATTTTTTTGGATCTTCCTACCATTGATGGGAATCCAATATACTTCTCAAAGAATACATTAGAATAAATATTACTAGTTTGAATTTTAGATGCAAAATGAGTATTTGAACTTAATAAGATGGACACTTTATCAACATTAACACGTTAATCCGAAGCTTCCCTGTAAAGATGGATGATATCCTAAATATGCAACTTGATATAATAAGTTCAAACATATGAGTCAATCCATTGATTTATAAATGAATCAAAGAAGACCGCATGGACGCACGATAAGAACATAATCATTTGAAATATGTGTCCGAGTCCAATTCAAATAAAGACAAATTAGAAGGTTTTTGAACCTTTCATATAGACTTAGGGGACGTTTGGGAGAGCTTATTTAAGCTCCTTATGACTTATCTTATGTCATAAGTTCTTATGTGATGTGTATGGCACAACTTATCAAAAGAACTTATAGCATTCCATAAGTTGTTTTTACCTTATTTTCATAAGTCAGTGGAACAAGCTTATGGAAATTTACAAAAGCTCTTATGCGGAGCAACACCGAAGTTTTCAGTTTTCGAATCCTGGCTCCTCCAATTCTTCATTTTTCTTTCTTTTTTCCTTTTCTTCTACTCCATCGATCAGAGACCCTCCTTCTTCTTTGTTAACCAGTGCGACCTTCGAGCCCTAGCTAGCGCAGCCTCCGAGCTTCCCCTTCCGCACTCCGTGTTCCGCCTCCCGCCAGCGAGCTCTGCCTTCCTCCGAGCTCCGCCTTCCGCCCGCGAGATCTGTTTAGCACCGCCATCCACGAAGGTATCTCTCTTTCCCTTTCCATTTCCATTTCCCTTCTCCCTTCTCCCTTTCCCTGAATCTCCATTTCCCCTCTCCTTTCCCCTTCTCCCTTCTCTCTTTCCCTTTCCCTTCTCCCTTCCCTGTATCTCCCTTTCCCCTTCTCCATTTCCCCTCTGCCATCCCCCATCTCCTTTCCCCCCTATGTTACCGTCTTAATGATTTTGTTCTTAGGGTCTAGGGTTAACAAAACTGATTTATGTTGTTAGATGATCTGTTTATTAACAAAACTTACCCTGAGTTGATTTCGATGTTTTGCTGTTGATGTATTGTTGTTGGTAATCTTCTTGATCTGTTGGTGTAACTGATTTATGCTGTTAGATGTTGTTAATCTTCTTGATAATGTTGTTGAAAACCTTTTTGTTTGTCTTTTGATGATCAATTCATATTTTCATATTCTGAGCACTATCTAAATCCTACTAGTCTATTTCTTTTTTTATAGGAAATGTCATTGTACATATTATTTTAATCATTTTCTTATTCAGAACATTAGGAACTTATGTCTTTGAGGTTTCTGAGCAATTTGCAGCTTTCTGAATGTTCATACTACCTTTCTGAGTTGTCATACTATCTTCAAGCTTGCATTCTGAAGCAATCAAATTGTTTGTTAAAATTACATTTTTATTGTAATTTTATAAAAAAAAATGTTCATAAGCACTTATATAGTAATGTATCCAAACGCCTTAATTTTGTATAAGTGCTTTTGGAAATATGCATCCAAACGCATATGACTTATTGAATTCAAGCGTTTATGGCATAAGCTCTCATGCAATAAGATCTTATGCTATAAGTGTTTAGTTAAGTTGTTTACCCAAATACACCCTTAACCTTTCATATAGACTTAACTTTAGTCCCATGGATGTTCCATCCAGACTTTAAACTTATTAAAACATTGGACATAATGTAAATAAAAAATATATATTTTTCAACTTTAATAACTTTGTTAACATCAAAACTTAAGGGGTCAGAAATCATCATCGATTTGGTTCCAACACGTGAGCTATCTTGATAGTTGTACGATAAATAATTAAGGTGAGGAAATAATTTAGAATAACCATATGATGTCTCACCTTCACATGTAACATCCTAGAAATTTTATTATAATTAAGTTGACAATATATATATATATATATATATATATATATATATATATATATATATATTGGTTATTAAAATGTATAGTATAAATAAAATATAATCAAGGGGTTTAGTGTAAAAAAAAAAGAAAATTTAATAATATAAGGATTTATTAAAATTACTTAATTATTTTAAAAGAATGTAATATATATATATATATATATATATATATATATATAAGTGAACGGCGCAGGGCAAGTAGCCTTTTGGTTCACTTTTGGGATTTTTTTTGCCAAAAGGCAATTCATAAATGTTTTAGAATATATATATATATATATATATATATATATATATATATATATAATGAAAAAATAAAGGGGAAAGGCGTCAGGGACCGGGTCAAAGGAAAGGCAACGAAAACATAAGAATTTTTTTGACACTGCGCCGCACAGCAAGTAGGAGAAGCCGCATAGTGAGTTTAGGAAGGGAGATACTCCTGAGACGCATTTCTTTTCTTTGGTAGTGCAATCATGACACTGAAGGGAAGAAGATTTTTATTACAGGAACATTAGTTTTATCATACAAAAATTTTATAGCACTTTGGAGGCCTTCGAGAGCACTTTAGTTTTATTCTTGTTATTGATGGCATGAAATACATGATTGGTATTTGTATTAGTTGAATGACGTGCTTATCAGTGTATGCTATGTCATGTGAGTTTATTTGACATGCATGATAAGACCAAATATTTAATTTTTGGTAAATGAGTTGTTACACGTATGAGACATAAAATTTGTGCCTTATGATATGTTGTATGATGTTTGTCGCAATACCGCCTATGATAGGGGTATCGAAAAGTAATACCACCGTAGTGGGGTATCGAAAGTAACATCCCCATATAACTGGGATGTCGAAAATGAGTAATACTACCTAAAAAGGAGTATCGAAAGTAACACCGCCACAGGGTGGGGTGTCGAAAAAGGAGAAATACCACCATGTGCACATGGGAGGTATCGAAATGAAAATGTCCCCGACAGGAGGGTGACATCGAAACACTCCTCGTGAGTAGGGGTGGGCAATGGGACGCCATTGTCGTGTGATGTGTGAATTTATGGCATGCCAGGAAGAGACCAATTTAATTAGGAGGTCTTCGGGCCGCTTGGATTAATCTAGAATTTATTGGGTATATGGAATGTGATGTATTGAGATGAGTTATTGTTACGTTATATGCTATTGAGTTGGTGAGATTATTATTGATATTAAAAGTATTTTTTTTATATATATTATTTTGGAAAATTAGCGGGTGCCATGGACAGTTTTTCCGGTTACCGTGCCGGCTGAGAACAATGCTATTTTCGAAAATATTTTATAAAACTGTATTGATGATCACTGGGATTTTATATCTCATTATAAGTATTGTTTTCAGAGGCCGAGGACACCGCCGTTGAGGACCTAGAGACCTGAGGAGTCATCTTCTCGTCACTTAGTTGGTTAGTAATGCAGTATGGTTGAGGGTGCTGACGACGTTCTTTTTTGTTTTCGTATTGTTTTTCTCGGATTGTAATTAGACCCCCGGTTTTGAAGCTTGTGGTTTTTCATTTATATTTATATTCATTACATGGATATTTTATTACTATATTATTTAATATGAGGTATTTCCAGACTTTAACTATTTTTTTTAATTTTTCTTTATGAGATATATGTTTTAATTAAATGTTAAAAATGATTTTTATTGATTTTATCTTGGGATTACTAATGTAACAAAGAGCGTTACATTTATGGTATCAGAGCAGTTCGATTCTGAATCGGACTGTGGTAGTGTGGCTTTTTCAAAAAAAAAACTTGGGCGTATAGGATGCTTGTTAGAGTTATAATTCTGCATTCTATTCTTTTGGATATTGGACTTGATCAACCCACTGTTTGATTGGTGGTATGCAGATTATGGCAGCGAACAGGCGAGGGAGAAATGATGCGCTTGCAGCGACTTTGGCTCGAATGACCAGAGTTATGCAGGAGTAGACGGAGACTCTCCGTCAGATGAGGGATAAGGGGGACGTGCTTAACGTGGTACCGGTTGCTGCTCCAGATCCACAAAGATGCAGGGTCCGCCGAGTTCAAGAATAATAATCCGCCAGCTTTTCGAGGGACCACCGATCCTATTGAGGCTGAGGAATGGTTACTGAAATTAGAGAAGATCTTCCGGGCCATGGGGTGCTCTGATGCCCAGAAGGTGGATTTTGCCACCTATATGTTAGAGTCGGATGCAGAGCACTGGTGGAACTGTGCCAGGGGCGGCTTGCTTGCTTCGGGCACCCCTATCATGTGGGACAGATTCAAGGAGGTATTTTTGGAGAAGTACTTTCCGCACAGTGTCTGGATACAGAAAGAGTTGGAGTTTCTACATCTTCGTCAGGGGAGTATGACGGTAGCGGAATATGTGGCCAAGTTTGAGAGGCTTGCAAGGTTCTCCACACAGGTGAGGGATAATCCTGATGGTCCATGGAAAGCAATTAAGTTCGAGCAGGGTTTGAAGCCAGAGCTGCAGAGCCTTATTGGGCTCCTAGAGATTCGAGAATACCCCACTTTAGTGAACAAGTGTAGGGTGGCGGAGCGATGAATATGCAAGTCTGTCTTGGCGAGAGGTCGAAGGGGAAGAGCTTCAGTGACGGCAAGAGATTCCATGGGAAAGGGGGTAATTTCCAGAAGAGCCTACGACCTGTGCCCACAATCACGAAGGGTAAGCAGGTTCAAGGTGCTCAAGGTGAAAGGGGGACTGCATGTTACAAGTGTGGGTGGCAGCATGGAGATCGTGTGTGCCCCGCGGCACAAACCACTTGCCACCAATGCGGGAAGATGGGACACTTTGCTAGGATGTGCAAGTCAGGAGGACAATCTCAAACCAGATCATTGAACCACGGAAGGGTCTTTACCATCCAAGGAGAGGAGGTGAAGGAGTCCGACAGTTTGATTCAAGGTAAGGGCTTTATTAAAGGTCTTGATGTTATCATATTGTTCGATTCAGGAGCAACACATTCATTCATTTCATTTAAATGTGCTCAATTCTTAGAGTTACCTATTACTAAACTGTCATATGATTTGTGTGTTTCTACTCCTGCTAAAGATAGATTGATTACTTCTTCTGTCTGCCTGCAATGTCCTTTATTGTGTCGAGACCTGACTTATATTGTTGATCTGATATGTTTACCTATGTCTGGTCTGGATATTATTTTGGGCATGGACTGGTTGTCTCGTAATAATGCTATTATTGATTGTGCTAGTCGAACTATTTCTTTCATTCCACAGTCCATGTCAGTTGACTCTCCTAGGACGGAACACCTTATCTATGCTGCCTCATGTCATAAGTGCTTAGTTAAGGGAGCTCAGGGATATATACTTCTCTTTTCTGCTAAGATAGAGGCTGAAAGTGACATAGCGGCGTTGCCTATTGTGTGTGAGTTCCCAGATGTGTTTCCTACGGATGTCTCTAGTTTACCTCTAGATAGAAAGATTGAGTTTACCATAGATCTAGTACCTGGGAGTGGACCTGTATCAGTAGCACCCTATAGGATGGCACCTCTAGAGTTGAGCGAGCTCAAGAAACATATAGAGGATATGTTACAAAAGGGGTTTATTAGGCCTAGTGTGTCACCTTGGGGAGCACCAGTGCTTCTAGTGAAGAAAAAGGACGAGAGTATGAGGTTGTGTGTTGACTATAGGCAACTGAATAAGGTAACCATCAAGAACAAATATCCCTTGCCTAGGATAGATGACCTCTTAGATCAGTTAAGGGGAGCGTCAGTGTTTTCCAAAATAGATCTAAGATCGGGATACCATCAAATTAGAGTTAGAAGTGAGGACATCCCTAAAACAGCCTTCAGGACAATGTATGGGCACTATGAGTATGTAGTGATGCCCTTTGGAGTGACCAACGCCCCAGCCGTTTTCATGGACTACATGAATCGGATCTTTAGGACCTTTTTGGACAAGTTTGTGGTGGTGTTCATAGATGATATTTTAATATACTCTAGGACACCAGAAGAACATGGAGAACACTTAAGGTTAGTGTTGCAGATCTTGAGGGACGAGCGTCTTTATGCCAAACCAGAGAAGTGTGAGTTTTGGCTAGACGAGGTAAATTTTTTACGACACAATCTCAAAGAATGGTGTAGCGGTTGATTCCTCTAAAGTTGATGCGGTGTTGGGATGGGAACAACCTAAGACAGTAACCGAAGTGAGAAGTTTCTTAGGCTTAGCTGGTTACTATAGGAAATTCATAGAGGGGTTTTCTAGACTAGCCTTACCTTTGACCCAGTTGACTAGGAAAAGGAAACCCTTTGTGTGGGACCAGGAGGGTGAGGACGGGTTCTAAGAACTTAAGAGGAGGTTGGTGTCATCACCAGTCTTAACTATACCAGATCCCTTAGTGAGTTTTGTGGTATATTGTGACGCATCTAAGAATGGCTTGGGATGTGTCTTAATGCAGGAGGGCAAGGTGGTAGCATATGCCTCTAGGCAGCTTAGGCCACATGAGGGTAATTACCCTACCCATGACTTAGAGCTAGCAGCCGTGGTTTTTGCCCTTAAGATTTGGAGGCATTACCTTTACGAGGCAAAGTTTGAAGTTTTTAGTGACCATAAAAGCCTAAAATATATGTTCGACCAGAAGGAGTTGAACATGAGACAACGAAGGTGGATGGAGTTCCTTAAGGACTATGACTTCGAGTTGGAGTATCACCCGGGAAAAGCCAATGTGGTGGCGGCTGCTTTGAGTAGGAAGTCCCTACACTTGTCGAGCTTGATGGTGCAAGAACTGAACCTCATGGAGGAGTTTAGGGACATGAATCTGGAGGTCTTGGATGTGTCCTTAAATGTCTTAAGTTTGAAGTTGAATAGGTTGGAAATTAATAGTGACCTTAGAGATGAGGTTAGGCGGGAACAACTTTTAGACCAGGAGTTGCAGTCTCGGTTAGGACAAGAGGGTTATGAGTTGTCAGTTGATGGGCTAGTGAAGTTTAAGAATAGGACCGTTGTTCCTAAGGAGGGGAGCCTTACAGAGAAGATATTAGAGGAAGCTCATAAGGGGAAGTTTACCATACATCCTGGAATAACTAAGATGTACCAAGACCTTAAGAGGATGTATTGGTGGCCAGGAATGAAAAAGGATGTGGCTAGCTTCGTAACTAGGTGTTTAGTGTGCCAAAAGGTTAAGATAGAACATCAGAAGCCTTCGGGGTTGTTGCAGTCCTTGGAGATTCCAGAATGGAAGTGGGAGAGAATTTCTATGGATTTTGATGGGGTTACCTAAGACACGTTTGGACTTAGACGCCATTTGGGTGATAGTGGATAGGTTGACCAAGTCTGCCCACTTCTTGCCAATTAAGGCAACCTATAGCTTAGACAAGTTGGCATACCTCTATATCAAGGAAATAGTCAAGCTTCATGGGATACCCACATCTATAGTGTCGGATAGAGACCCGAGGTTTACCTCTAGATTTTGGAGAGCTTTTCAGCAAGCCTTTGGGACTAAGTTAAACCTTAGCACGGCCTATCATCCCCAAACGGATGGTCAATCAGAGCGGACCATTCAGACCCTTGAGGACATGCTTAGAGCGTGTGTCTTGGATGAAGGAGGGAGTTGGGATAGGTTCCTACCTCTCATTGAGTTTGCGTATAACAATAGTTACCACGCTAGTATAGGCATGGCACCCTATGAGGTCCTATATGGGAGAAAGTGTAGGTCCCCTTTATGTTGCTGTGAGGTAGGTGAGAAAACCTTGATAGGACCTGAATTGGTCCAGGAAACCTCTGAGAGAATCAAAATGATTAGGGAGAGGATGCGCACGACGCAAAGTAGACAAAAGAGCTATGCCGACAAAAGGAGAAAGCCTCTAGAATTCCAGGAAAGCGAGCATGTATTTTTGAGAGTCACTCCTAAGACGGGGGTAGGGAGGTCGATGAAAGTCTGCAAGCTAAATCCTCGTTTCATGGGACCTTTCCAAATCCTTAAAAGAGTCGGGCCTGTTGCTTATCAATTGGCTCTTTCGCCACAGTTGTCACACCTTCATGATGTTTTTCATGTGTCGCAACTCAAAATATGTGCCTGATGAATCTCATGTGATAGCTCCCGAGTCTGTACAATTGAAGGATAATTTGATCTATAAGCCAAAGCCTAGTCAAATCATGGACAAGAGCACTAAGACTCTGAGGAACAAGACAATTCCATTGGTGAAAGTGTTATGGGAAGGATTGACTCATGAGGAAGCCACTTGGGAGATGGAGGAGGACATCGTACGCCAATATCCAGATTTTACTATCTAAGGTATGATAGCCTTTTTGTTTTGAATATGACATGTGAAAATAAGTGCGTAAGTATGAGACGAATTTCGGGGACGAAATTCTTTAAGGATGGGAGAAAATGTAACATCCTAGAAATTTTATTATAATTAAGTTAATAAAAAAAATATTGGTTATTAAAATGTATAGTACAAATAAAATATAATTAAGGGGTTTAGTGTAAAAAAAAGAAAATTTAATAGTATAAGAATTTATTAAAATTACTTAATTATTTTAAAAGAATGTAATATATATATATATATATATATATATATATATATATATATATATATATATAAGTGAACGGCGCAGGGCAAGTAGCCTTTTGGTTCACTTTTGGGATTTTTTTTTTGCCAAAAGGCAATTCATAAATGTTTTAGAATATATATATAAATATAATGAAAAAATAAAGGGGAAAGGCGTCAGGGACCGGGTCAAAGGAAAGGCAACGAAAACATAAGAATTTTTTTGACACTGCGTCGCACAGCAAGTAGAAGAAGCCGCACAGTGAGTTTAGGAAGGGAGATACTCCTGAGACGCGTTTCTTTTCTTTGGTAGTGCAATCGTGACACTGAAGGGAAGAAGATTTTTTTTACAGGAACATTAGTTTTATCATACAAAAATTTTAGAGCACTTTGGAGGCCTTCGAGAGGTGAGTGACAGTAACTTTTAATAACCCTTTCCATGGTACATGTGTTTGTTGTGTTGAGCGATTTACCTATGATTTTGAGAGATTTTAATTGAATGATGCATGTTATTAATAAAATAATTTTTTTAGGGGTTTTGAATTGAAATAAAAAAAATTATTAAATTGGGTATTTATTCTTGTTATTGATGGCATGAAATACATGATTGGTATTTGTATTAGTTGAATGACGTGCTTTTCGATGTATGCTATGTCATGTGAGTTTATTTGACATGCATGATAAGATCAAATATTTAATTTTTGGTAAATGAGTTGTTACACGTATGAGACATAAAATTTGTGCCTTATGATATGTTGTATGATGTTTGTCGCAATACCGCCTATGATAGGGGTATCGAAAAGTAATACCACCGTAGTGGGGTATCGAAAGTAACATCCCCATATAATTGGGATGTCGAAAATGAGTAATATTACCTAAAAAGGAGTATCGAAAGTAACAACGCCACAGGTTGGGGTGTCGAAAAAGGAGAAATACCACCATGTGCACATGGTAGGTATCGAAATGGAAATGTCCCCGACAGGAGGCTGACATCGAAACACTCCTCGTGAGTAGGGGTGGGCAATGGGACGCCATTGTCGTGTGATGTGTGAATTTATGGCATGCCGGGAAGATACCAATTTAATTAGGAGGTCTTCGGGTCGCTTGAATTAATCTAGAATTTATTGGGTATATGGAATGTGATGTATTGATATGAGTTATTGTTACGTTATATGTTATTGAGTTGATGAGATTATTATTGATATTAAAAGTATTTTCTTTTACATATATTATTTTGGAAAATTAGCGGGTGCCATGGACAGTTTTTTCGGTTACCGTGCCGGCTGAGAACAATGCTATTTTCGAAAATATTTTATAAAATTGTATTGTTGATTACTGAGATTTTATATCTCATTATAAGTATTGTTTTCAGAGGCCGATGACACCGCCGTTGAGGACCCAGAGACCTGAGGAGTCATCTTCTCATCACTTAGTTGGTTAGTAATGTAGTATGGTTGAGGGTGCTGACGATGTTCTTTTTTGTTTACGTATTGTTTTTCTCGGATTGTAATTAGACGCCCGATTTTGAGGCTTGTGGTTTTTCATTTATATTTATATTCATTACATGGATATTTTATTACTATATTATTTAATATGGGGTATTTTCAGACTTTAAATACTTTTTTTTTTAAATTTTTCTTTATGAGATATATTTTTTAATTAAATGTTAAAAATGATTTTTATTGATTTTATCTTGGGATTACTAATGTAACAAAGAGCGTTACATCACACACTTCCTCTCTCACTTCACCCATTACATAATATAATATATTATATAAATCATTAAATCGGTTCGACGAGACCTTGATCAGCGAACCATGAACCAACGTCTCTATCGATTCAATAACCGGTCTAATTTTTAAAACATTGGTTTTTACAATATAACTACAAACTGTGAAATGTGGTTCATTGGTTTCAAATTTTAACTAATTTAAAAGAATTCACTACAATCGTTCGACTTTGTTTACACATCGCAAAATCAAAACTACCATTAGGAAGAAGAAATACTTGAAATTATTGATTGTGTGACGACGGACAAAGAGAAAAAAGTTCAAATCGGAAATGAGAAGTGTTAAGAAGTTCTGGCGAATCTAGCGAATGAGGTTTAGAAAGATCGATAGTGACAACACAACGGAACGTGAACCCTTACGATTGTTGGTGAGAGAGACAATGAAAAAATAAAGTTGAAATTGGAGTGTGGAATCAAAAGAGTCGTTTAAATTGTTGTTGTGCAATTTGCAAATGACAGTGTCAATTTCCTCTTGTTGTTCATCTTGTCCCTTTTAGAGTACAATGTAGTAGCTGGAAATGCCTCTGTGTGTCTCACAAGCTTTAACGTAGCGTCAACCTCACTCGTCAACACCATTCATCACGTGTGGACCCACCCCAATTTCCATTTCTTTGTTTTTAAAACCAATTGAAATTAGAATCAATTTCAAAAATAAAGTTTCGTGTTTTAAAAATTATTAAAAAAGAATAAATTAACAATAATCATAACAATCATTATTTATTTATCGAAATGCCCCTCAGTCAATTTACCAATTTACCCCTACGATATTATTCAGATTACCAAATTAGCCCGAGCAATTTACTAAATTACCCTTAGGGCGACTCTAGACTTCCTTATATATACAACAATATCCCTTAAGCATGCTTCACTTCGTATTTCTCTTTACTCTAACAACGGCGCAACCCTAATCCAAGCCAGTAACACATTTGTATCTGTGTCATCATTAGGAACAATCAAGAGAGGTAGTTTCGATATCCTTGATTATTTTCTTCCTTTTTATTTCATATTTCCCGTTGCAAGTTCAATTTAGTTTCCTTTTACCTTTTATCTAAATTGAAAGGGGGAAAATGTCTATTATTGACAATTTCTACACATAATATCACTTATGCATCTACTTCATGAAATTATGACTTTGAATCTTATATGCAAAACGAGTAGATTTTTTTTTGATGTTGTTATTTTTTTTTTTTTGCATATACTATCAAACTTGTTTGCATTCATTTGCTGCCATGATATTTATGTGCAATATCTATTTTTTCTTCCTTTTTTTTTTGTAAATTTCTTTTGGTTGTTTGAAAGACTGAGGTAAGGGAAATGGAAAATGGTGATGGTGGGTGTTTAAACCCCAACTAGTAAATTAGATTAATTGGATTTTCAGGAGTATTCAAAATTGATCGAAAATTATATAAACGAAAAAAATCAAAATTTGAACAAAACCTATTATGTCAATTTTGTTTGAATTTTCAATTTCCTCAAAATTTGATTTTTTTTAATTTTGTTTTTTATTTTCAATTATGAAACCAAATCAAAAGAATCATTTTTATCGTTCTCTATATGAATATTTGAAAACAAGGAATGAGATTCAAAACCTCTAAAATCCCAAATTTTTGTATTCACTTCCTATTATTTTATTAATTATAAAAATGCCAAATTTTGTATTATGCTTCCCAAACATGGTCTATTGTAAAGTTTTAAAAAAAATTGAAAACGACTTGATATTTTTAAAATTATTAATTCCTGATTACTTATACAATTTTTCATTAAACTTAATAAAAAAATAACATTTTAATAATCATCAATATAAAAATTTTGTCAAAAAAAAAAAAATCAATAAAAATAGAAATTAGAAAACAAAACAAATTATCCTAAATTTGTAACTTGGGGTTGCTTCTTAAGTCCTTGTCCCACTCGAAGAGTCGAAGTAAACCACAAAACCAAGTTTAAAAGTTTGCTTCTTTCCGAAGGGATTAACCAAAAGCTTAATTTAGCTAGTCTTCCATCAGTCTTAACTCTTATTATTTTCTTCAGCAACCACATTGAAACTAAACTCAACCTTTTATTTTCTTGTGCTGCAACAACATCGTCACAAATCTAGAGATAGAAAGCCAAACAAAGTACGAGGTTGAAGATGAAGATCACTGTCATGACTCCTGATGAACAAATACTTACGTTGGATGTGGATCCCCACGAATCTGTAACAATCAAACATCTATTTACATTCATCTCTCTATCTGTCATATCACTGCTTTTCATTCCTTTTTTTTTTTTGTAGGTGGAAAACGTCAAAGCTTTGCTCGAGGTTGAGGTGAGATCATCATTACCCATCTTTTCTTTTTCCCTAAAAATATGATTTTTTTGACAAAAAATTGAACTTTTTTCAATTTCCTTCCATGTCTAATGTTGCTGAGGAAACAATTTTTTCATCAGGAATTCTGGGTCACACTTTTTTTTTATTTTTATTTTTGCATTATTTGTCAACCTAGTGCCAAAACCTCATGTGAGAGTTTGTTTGATGATATTGGTGGTCGATTCATGTATC
The DNA here is from genome assembly GCA_030762895.1 of Sophora flavescens. Taxonomy (NCBI): domain Eukaryota; kingdom Viridiplantae; phylum Streptophyta; class Magnoliopsida; order Fabales; family Fabaceae; genus Sophora; species Sophora flavescens. Next base: position 182,094,933 of record CM061062.1, on the reverse strand, counting down.
TTCTTTTTAGTTTGAGATGACAAGTGTGGTGTGCATTAAATGTTGAATCTTATATATTTTATTTAGTATGTGCATGTGTGTGTGTAGTGGTACATTGCTTATGTGATTGGATTTCTTAATTCTAATTGTGTTTGTTTGATGCTAAACTTGTGCTTTTGAGAAGACAACTGTGCCTCTTCAGCAACAACAACTCATGTATAATGGAAGGGAGGTGGGGAATTCTGAGAAGTTAAGTGTGCTTGGTGTAAAGGATGATGATTTGTTAATAATGGTGTCTGGTGCTGGTGCTGGTGCTTCCAGGTATGCCTTTCATTTACATTACATTGTAGTGTTTAATAGGATAATGCTGGGGAAACCCTCTTTGTCAAATAACTCAAGCTAAATTAGATGCCATCTTTGTATGGGCAAACTGTAAAGAAGATGCATAAATAAGAAATTCAGGTGATACTTCTGTAAAGAAGGTAGTGGAAGATGTTTAATTGGTACCACTTGAAAATAGACTTACTATATTTTCTTTAGATCAGACATTATGTCTTTAATTTGATCTATTTCTCTCAATTGGTTACCATCCATGTAATTTGAAAGTGAAAAATAGTAAAAGAATAAAGAGAGAAGCCATTGCATGCAATGATGCTAAAGAACTACTGGTATATTGACATATGATGCTGGTCTCTTGATTTTAATCTTTATATTATATTCTACATCAATTTTTGAAAATGTATATTTTTGTTGCAATAGAAAATATCAGTAACTTGTTTTTCAATAAATCTAAATTATTTCAGTGGACCTACCGATGCCAATGATTTACGTGTGAATGCTGATGGATCTGCTGTAAACCCTGGTGCTTTACAGCAGCGTGTTAGACGCGATTCTGATATGATGGGTCGTCTCTTTCAGGTAAATTGATATTTCTTTTATTACAAAGTTTAGTAATTTTCTTTATCAACATTTGATATGATGCTCTTATGCTTAATAAATTTATTGAAACATATTCAATTGCTACTGAATCACTGATTAGTGGTTTAGATGAAAATGTAATTCAGTTTCAAATTACTTGACATATTTTGAACCTTTTTAATCACTTTCTGACTTTCTGTGCCTTCTTGTGACCATCTTTATAATGGAACATACAGAATGATCCAGAGTTGGCACAAGCTATTCTAGGGAATGATCTTAATAGATTGCAGGAAATTTTACGAATTCGTCATCGGCAAACAGATGAATATCGGCGTAAGAAAGAAGAAGAGCTTGTAAGTAGGCTGTATGGTGACTACTGTTTCTTTACATTTTTCAAGAGATTGAGTTCTATTGTATCATTACAAGCTGCTTTACTTTAAATCCTTTAAAGTTCTTCATTTTTATTCCATGTTCTTTGCCATATTCTGTTCGTATATTTTGTTCCTGAATTTGCTTGGCATCCTTTTGTCCTAGGCTCTTGTATTTGCTGATCCTTTTGATGTTGAAGCACAAAAGAAGATTGAAGCTGCCATCCGCCAGGTCGATTATATTTATATATATTTATTTATGTCTCTGTTAGAGATAAAACAATATGAACCTCCACCTTACAGCTTAAGTATTTGAGCGAGTTGCTCGTGACTAATTATTAATGATGAATTTGCTCCTTTTTCCCCCTATTTGTCCCAGTAAAAGCATGAGCGGGTTTGTTAGGGATAAAATAATTCTTGGTAAAAGGCAAAGGAATTAGACATTTTGGGTTTTAAGCTTTGGTACGCCGGCAAGGTAAACTCGAGAAATGTGGTGGGCATATTTATAGATAGGTATTGGAATAATGATGTTGTGGATGTAAAATATATAGGAAATAGGATCATAGCCCTAAAGTTTGTAGTGAAACAAGATAATTTTAATTTGATCAGTGCTTATGCACCTTAGGTAAGGTGAGAAGAACACCAGAAGGTAAAATTCTGGTAGGATTTAAAAGGTTTAGTTCAGGGAATACCATTAGGAGAAAAGATTTTCCTAGGATGGGATCTAAATGGTCATGTGGGGAGTGCATAAGGTTTGCATGGGGGATATGGCCTAGGGGAAGCAAATATAGAGGGTAAATCTATCCCTATGTAATCAATCCCGGATAACGGTGTAGAGTGGTCGATCCCAAAACTGCTAAAGCGTGGTAACAAAAAGTGGGATGGCTGCTATTGTGAAGAATAGAAAACAATATACATACGCACGTAAATACTTAAATATAGAAAAATACACAAAATTAAAAACATCATTCCAAAATACGACCTCCAAATTAATAACAATGATTCAAAATACATCATTCCACAATACTATGGTTGTAAGCATTCATCATAAGGTTATAACTTAAATTCTAATCCAGGTTCTAAGCATCCAAAATAATTACAAGTGATTCCTTCAATAGAATCACTATCACCATTTCCAACTTCTTTCTCATCATCATTCTCTTGTTCACTACTTGATTCCTTTGTTATCGATAGTGGTGCGATAGCGCGAATGGCACTTTAGGGATGCGGAACAGGGGGTCGCCGCTACGGGTGAGATGTGTTTTTTAGGTGATGCAGTAGCGGCCGCAAATCGTGCCAAAATCACGCCGGATGTGGCTTGTAGCAGTCGCTTTAGTGAAGACCAATAAAATCCTTATTTTACCCTTTTTTATAACCGTTTCTTCCCCTTATTATCAGTTTTTAGGTAATTTCTTCTCCTACCCCTTTTAGTTTTATGTTAGCAGCTTCTCTTGCTCTCTTATTCGAAGACTAATTACTAACCATCTCTGTGTTTTACGAACAAGATCGTAGACCCATTCTCTGCTCCCCTGCCCTTGCGTTTTCCGACAATGGTGATAATGACATTTTTCTCACCTACCTTCTGCATTTTGCGAAGACCCTCTGCATCAGTTCTGCTCACCTTCTCTAAATTAGTTCGAACACCCTTTGCTCACATCTTCATCGGTTCTCATCACTACAACACAAAGTCAACCACCACCTCTTGCTCACCTCTGCAATCTCTGCATTAGTTCTCACCATTGCATCACCATGCCATCATCTCAACCACCAAGTCAACCACCAACTCCCAGCAGTAATGCTTCCTCAACTCCTTCCTCTGCAACGGTCAAGCCTTCAGGTGATAACCTTGATATGGCTTGGGAATGGAATTTCATGAACAATAGCAACAAAAAGGTTGTCACCTATGATTTTTGGGGCAACACTTCAACCAATGGAATAACAAGAGCCAAAAGACATCAAATGGGGATGAAGGGAGACGTTGGTGCTTGCCTAAAAATCATAGTTGAAATCAAGCTAAAAAACAAGGAGGCTTGTGATAAAAAGAAGGATGTTAGTGATGCTTTCTAGAGTGAGATGAATGAAGACAAGGATGATGAAACGACACAAGAAATTTCCAACATTCAAGCTGGAAAAAGACCTGCAACTACAGGTACTACCTTTGCTGCCAAGAGAATGTGAAAGACCCTTTGGATGTACTTATGTTTAAACGTCTAGAAGTATCTCATACGATGACAATGATTATAAGGCAATCATCTATGAATGGTTCTTGTGCGAAAGATGTAAGGGCTTTAACTATTTAATACATTAATCAATGCTTCTATAGGAATGAGATTCCTTTCAATGTTGTGCACTCTAGATGCTTCAAGCTGATGGTTGAAGCAAATTGGAAACCATGGTCCACACTTGAAGCTTCTAAGCTACCATGAGATAAGGGTTCCTTTGCTAAAAAAGGATCTAGAGCTGACAAAAGAAAGGTTAAAGTGCCACGAGAGAGAGAGAGAACGAACTGAATATGAACGCTCTATCATGTTCGATGCATGAACGGACATAAAGTCGGGGACATTGATCAATTTCCTGGTCAATTGTCCTAGTGGGATCATGTTCACAAAGAGTGTTGATGGTTCCGGCTATATGAAGATCATGATAAAGTTGTTGGAGCTCTTGAACTGTTTTCTTGAGGAGATCGGAGAGCAAAATGTTGTGCAAGTTGTTAGTAACAACAGTAGCAACTATGTCACGACGGGTAAGAATGTTGTTGCTAATGTTTAAATTTTTTAATGATTCATTCATGTGATAATTGGTTACTCATCTAGTGTCTTAGCCAAATATTCGGAAGGCAAGTGGAAAAGAATCTTTTGGATTCTATGTGCCACACATTGTGTGGGTTTGATGTTGGATTTGGATGACATTGGAAAGCTTCTAAGAGTCAAGAGGGTAGTAGGAGAGAAATTTCTTGTCGGCTTCATGTACAACCATTCCTTGGGCCCTTAACACGATGAGGAAGGTCACTAATAAAATGGAATTGGTTAGAAGTGGAGTGACAAGGTATGCCACAACATTCCTCACCCTTCAAAGGTTGCACAAATAAAAAAAACAAGCTTAGAAGGATGTTCACATCGGAGGAGTGACTGAACACGAGACAAAGAACGCAAGGGGAAAATGGTGTATGATAGTCCTCAGGACATCACTATGGAATGATGTCCTCTACTCTCTCAAGGCAACGAGGTCTCTTGTGCAAGTTCCGAGTCGTTGATAATGAGAAAAAGCCGACCATGGGTTACAAATATGGGACTGTGGATGGGGCCAAGGAATCTATTACTGCATCTTTCAACAACAATGTAGCCAAGTATTCTGATATTTTTGTAATCATTGATAAAAGATGAGATTGTCAACTCCATCATCCATTACATGCGGCAGGCAATTTCCTGAACCCTCATCACTCCTTCAATAACCCAAACGTTGATAAAAATTTCAAAGTGACATATGGACTCTTTGCTTGCTTTGAAAAGCTTTTTGTAGATGTGGAAGAGAATGATCAAACTCGATGTGAGCTGTCCATTTATAAGAGAGCTGAAGGTATGTTTGACATACCACACGCAATTAGACAAAGGTCCACTTTGACTCCTGGTGAGTTAAAAGTGCACTGTTTTTGTTAAATTACGTGATCATTCTTGTGCATAGTAATGCTTATTAGTTATTAGTTATTATATACAAATGAGTGATGGAGCATGTATGGAAAACATGTTCCAGCTTTGCAAATCATTGCAATTAAAGTGTTAAGCCTGACATGTAGCTCATCAAGGTGTGAATGCAACTAGAGTACATTTGAGCAAGTAAGTAAGTGTTAAATGGTTTTATTTTATACAATGTGATAAAGTGTTTGTGAAACTAACTATTTTAAAAAAAAATTATAATATAGATTCATTCTAAGAGGAGAAGCAAGCTTGGACATTAAAGGCTACAAGAATTGGTTTGTGTGGTACAACCAAGTTCTTAAAGACCGCTTTAACATCAAGGATTTAATTGATCCCATTCTCTTAGAGAATATCGACGATTGTAATGAGTGGTTGGTAGGGGAAATGGGTGAAAATGGAGAAGCGACTGAATATGAACAGATCTTTGGCGATGATAGCTTGACATGGAGAGCTGTTGGTGATGCGGTTGGGGCTGGTGTACAAGCAAGACTCACTAGACAACATGATAGACTTATTACAGCTGCGCCTATTGAAGGGGAGGAAGAAGAAGAACATTTCTTTGAATCAAGTAGTGAACAAGAGAATGATGATAAGGAAGAACATGGAAATGGAGATAGTGATTCTATTTACCGAATCACTTGTAATTATTTTGAATACTTTAAATGGAGATAGTGATAAGGAAGAAGGTAAAGTCTTGGTAGGGGAATGGGTTAAGATGGAGAAGTGACTGAAGATCTGCTGATCTATGGTGATGATAGCTTGACTTGGGGAGTTGTCGGTGATGCAACTGGGTCTGCTGAGCCAGCAAGACTCACTAGACACCATACTAGACTTACTGCAGCTGTGCCTATTGAAGTGGAGGAGGAAGAAGAACATTTCCTTGGATCAAGCTATGTTGCTGATCCCGGATAGCAGCGCGGAGTTGCCGACCCCAAACCGCTTAAGCGATGTAGCGCAAAGTGGGATGACTTCTATTGTGAAGAACAGAAACAATATATTTAATTTATATTATACACATATAAATACTCACAAATAGAAAAATACACAAAATTAAAGACAACATCCCAAAATATAACTTCCAAATTAATAACATGAACAAAGATTAAACATACATCATTCAAAAATGCTAAGGTTGTAAGCATCCATCATAAGGTTATTACTTAAATTCTAATCTAGGTTTTAAGTATTCGAAATAATTACAAGTGATTCCGTAAATAGAATCACTATCTCCATTTCCTAGTTCTTCCTTATCATCATTCTCTTCTTCACTACTTGATTCAAACAAATATTCTTCTTCTTCCTCCTCTTCAATAGGCGCAACTGTAATAAGTCTACCATGTTGTCTGGTGAGTCTTGCTTGCACATCAGCCCCAACCACATCACCAATAGCTCCCCAAGTCAAGCTATCATAGCCAAAGACCTGTTCATCTTTAGTCGCTTCTCCATCTTCACCCATTTCCCCTACCAACCACTCATTACAATTGTTGATATTGTCTAGGAGAAGGAGATCAATTAAATCCTTGTTGTCATAGCGGTCTTTAAGAGCTTGGTTATACTTCACAAAAATCAAGTCTTGTAGCTTTTGATGCTCAAGCTTGCTTCTCTTTTTAGAATGAATCTATATTATAATTTTTTTAAAAGAAAATAGTTTCACAAACACTATATCACATTGTATAAAATAAAATCATTTAACATTTACTTACTTGCTCAAACGTACTTCAATTGCGCCCACACCCTGATGAGCTACACGTCAGGCTTAACACTTTAATTGCAATGGTTTGTAAAGTTGGAACATGTGTTCCATACATCCCCATCGCTTCAATTATATATAATAACTAATTAGCATTATTATGTACAAGAATAGTCATACAATTTTAATTTAACAAAACAATGTACTTTAACTTACCAAGGGCCAAAATGGGCTTTTGTCTAATTGCAGAAGGTACCTTCAACTCTCCTATAAATGGGCAGCTCACATGGAGCTTGATCATTCTCTTCCACATCTATTGAAACCTTGTCAATGCAAGTATAGAATCCAAATGTCACTTCAAAATCTTTATCAATGTTTGGGACATTGAAGAAGCGATGAGGGTTAAGGAAATGGCCCGTCGCATGTAATGAATGATGGAGTTGACACTCCCATCTTTTATCAATGATTGCAAAAGTGCCAGAGTACTTGACCTCATTATTGTTGAAAGATGAACAATAGATTCTTTGCCCCTATCCATTGCCTCATTTATGTAACTCATGGTCGACTTTTCTTGTTATTAGCTAGCCTCAAAACTTGCACAATTGACCTCATTGTCTTTAGAGAATAGAAGACATCATTCCACACTGATGCTACGAGAACAATATCATATACCCCTGCGCTCTTTAGTTGTCTTTGTGTTCGGACACTCCTCCAATGTGACCATCCTTCTATGTTTTTTTTTTTTGTGCAACCTTTGAAAGACGAGGAATGTTGTGGCAAACATTGTCATTCCATTTCTAACCAATTCCATTTTATTGGTGGACTTTCTCATCGTGTTAAGGGCCAAGGAATGGTTGTAGATGAAGCCAACAAGAAGTTTCCCTCTTCCTACGACCCTCTTGACTCTTGGAAGCTTTCCAATGTTCCAAATCCAACATCAAATCCACACAATGTGCGACACAGAGTCCAAAGATTCTTTTTTGCTTGCCTTCCAAATTATGACACTTGATGAGTAACAAATTATCACATGAATGAAGCATTAAAAAAATTAAACATTAGCAACTACGTTCTTACCCGCCAAGACATAGTTGCTACCGTTGTTGTTAACAACTTTCACAACATTTTACCCTCCGATCTCTTCAACAAAACAGCCTAAGAGCTCGAACAAATTTATCATGATTTTCATATAGTCGGAACCATCAACACTCTTTTTGAACATGGTCCCACTAGGACAATTGACCAAGAAATTGATCATTGTCCTCGACTTTATGTCCGTCCATGCATCGAACATGATAGAGCATCCATATTGAGTTCGCTCTCTCTCTCTTGTGGCCCTTTAACATTTCTTTTGTGAGCTCTAGTTCTTTTTTTAGCAAGGGATCCCTTATCTCATGGTAGCTTAGAGGCTTCAAGTGTGGACTATGGTTTCCAATTTGCTTCAATCATCAACTTGAAGCTTCTAGATCGCACACTATTGAAAGGAATCCCATTGCTATAGAAGCATCAAGTAATGTATTAAATAGTTAAAGCCCTTGCATCTTTCGCACAAGAATCATTTATAGATGATTGCCTTATTGCTATTGTCATTGTATGAGATACTTCGGGACGTTTAAACATAAGCACATCAAAAGGGACTTTCACATTACTCTTGGCAGCAAGGGTAGTACCTGTGGTTGCAGATCTTTTTACGGCTTGAATGTTTAAAATTTCTTGCGTCGTTTCGTCATCCTCATCTTCATTCATCTCACTTAAGAAAGCATCATAAACAACCTTCTTTTTGTCATAAGCCTCCTTGATTTTGAGCTTGATTTCAATTGGGATTTTTAAGCAAGCACCAACGTCTCCCTTCACCCTCATTTGATGTCTCTTGGCCCTTGTTTTTGCACCGGCTGAAGTCTTGCCACAAAAATCATAGGTGTCAAGACTTTTTGTTGTTAATGTCCTTCGTGTAATTCCATTCCCAAGTCATATCAAGGTTGTCACCTGTAGGCTTAACCATTGCAGTGGAAGCTGTTGAGGAATGATGCTTTGGGGAGTTGGTGGTTGAGATGATGCCATGGTGATGCAGTGACGAGAACTTATGTCTGATGGATAGGTGAACCTGTGGCAAAGGTGGTGGTTGACTTGGTGTTGCAGTGATGAGAACTAATGAATAAGTGAGCAGATGGTGTTTGAATCGATGTAGAGAAGCTGAAAAGAATGTCGTCGTCATCGAAAAGCAGAGGACAGGGGAGCCGAAAATGGGTCTACTATTTTGTTGGCAAAACACTGAGATGATTCGTAATGGGTCTTCGAATAAGAGAAGCTACTGACCTAAAACTAAAAAGGGTAGGGGAAATTAACTAAAAATAAAAAACAAAGGGAGGGAACAATTATAAAAAAGGGTAAACTAAGGATTATACTGGTCTCCTCTGTAGTGGTTGCTACCGGCTACTTCCGGCATGATTTGTGGCCTCTACTACCGCACCTGAAAAACGCATTGCACCCAACTTACGTGTAGCAATGACGCCCTGCTCCGCACCTAACTGTGATCTATCCTAAATTTTTAATTAACTTTCGATTTGATCATTTTTTAATTAACTTTCGATTTGACCATTAGTCAATACATGTCATAAGAAGCGGGGGGAACATCTTATCACATACAAGTGGAGTGACATGCTCTTAAATCGATTTTTTTAAATTAGGAAATCGGATAGAAAGCTTTGCATAGATTGCAAAATCATACTTGGAGAAAGCTTGACTGCGCAACTTAGAGTCTTTGTTATGGATAAGAGTCAAGAGGAGAATAAAGAGAAAGACCAAGATAGGGTTTCAAGGATCAAGAGGTGATAGTTGAAGGATGAAAACAAAGGTGCTAAAGCATAAGGTTTTGGAGGGAGGATTTCGGGAGGCACAAGGAAGTGCTAACAATAAGTGGGAAACAATGGCCAAAGGGATTAGGAAGGTGGCAAAAGAGACACTTGGTGAATCAAGAGGCTCTGGACCTAAGGGTAAAGAATCCTGGTGATGGGACACAAGTGTGCAAGATAAAGTTAAGTTTAAAAGGGAATGTTATAAAGTGTGGTCCTTGTATAAAAATACCAAAATTGGGAAACACATAAGGTAGCTCAGAAAAATACTAAGGTGGTGAGCGAAGTGAGAGATAAAGCTTTTGACAGGTTATACCCAATCCTTAGGCACCGAAGATTGACAAAGTAGTATTTAAAGGCTTGCTAAAGGTAGGGAAAGAAAGACAAGAGACTTGGACCAAGTGAAATGCACTAAGGATGAAGAAGGTAAAGGCTTGATTACGGAACATGATATCAAGGAAAAACGAAAGAATTATTTTCACAAGCTATTTAATGAAGGATGTGAAATTTTATCGCACTCTGATATGCTAAACACTAGAGAGGAGATATATAAAATTGCGCAAGTTATAGAGGGATTAAACTCATGAGCCATACTATGAAACTATGAGAGAGGGTAATTGAGTAGAGATTAAGACAAGAGACTCACATTATTGAAAATCAATTTGGTTTTATCTATGTCAGTGAGGTCAACCATGTAAACAATATACTTTTTACGACGTTTGATGGTGCAATATAGGATGGATAAAAAAGACTTACACATGATTTTCATTGATTTGGAGAAGGCATATGATATGGTACCAAGAGAGGTATTGTAGAAGGCTCTAAAGAAGAAAAAAGTTAGTATTGCCTATATTCAAGCTATATATATATACATACTAAGCGTCAACTTTGAGCGCCTATCTTTTTAACTTGATCTTGGATGTGCTAACATAGCATATTCAAGAGCCAGTGTTGTGATGCATGCCTTTTGCAGTTGATATAATCCTAGTTGGAGAGTCGAGAGAGGAAATAAATGGAAAGTTAAGAGATGTGGAGGCAAGCTTTGGAAAAGCTCTCCTTTAAATAGAAGAAAGACAAAGTATATGGAATGTAAGTTTAGCAAGACGTGCATCACTCCTAGCTTAGAGGTGAAAGTTGGAGACCTTATCATACCGTAAGTCACACGATTTAAATATCTTGGGTCTATCATACAAAACGACAGAGAAATAGAGGGAGATGTAGACCATAGGATTCAAGCAGGGTGGATGAAATCGAGGAGTGTATGGATGTTATATGTGATAAAAAGGTACCACTTAAGTTAAATGGAAAACTTTATCGCACAACTATAAGACTTGTGATGTTGTATAAGACTGAATGTTGGGTAGTAAATGGCCAACAAGAGAATAAACTGAATGTAGTAGAGATGAGAATGTTGCGTTGGATGAGTGGACATATTAGACAAGATGGGATTAAGAATGATTGCATTGGAAAGAGTTGGGTACCTATTATAGAAAAGATGGTAGAATCTCGCCTTTGGTGGTTTGGGCATGTGTTGAGAAGACCTGTAGAATCTGTAGTAAGGAGAGTAGATCATATGGAGACTGAGAAAAACTATAGGCGAAACCGTTAAGAAGGATTTAGAGATCAATGGTTTGTCTATACTCTATAGACATGATTTATGATAGAACTTTATGATGTCGTTTGTTCCATGTAGCCGATCCGTCTAGTGGGAAAAAGGCTTGATTGTTGTTGTTATCTACAATTTAAGCTTTAGGCGGGGAGAGTTGGTTTTTTACATTGTTTAACATTAGGTCAAAGTTATAATTTACAGGTGTTTTATGAGGGCTTGTCCCATTCAAAGCTCCTGATAATCTACCCATAGGACATCTGTATACATCATTGCTTAAGTTTGTCTAGGCCATGCCATGTATGTGTTGAGTATCAATTATTATTCGTTAATTTAAAATCACCTATTTCTTATGCTTGCTTTCTTGAGGCATGATTCTGTCCTATGTGATTGTGTATTTATGTTTGAATACATATAGCTTGAGATGATTCTAATGAAATCAAGAGCATATTGTTGACCTAATCATGTTTGTAACAGAGCTAAATGGTCAATCTATATTTGCTAAAATATTGATTTTTCTCCAAGAAAAAAAAGTATTAAATTACATCTTTGCCCGTTAATCTTTAGTTAACGAGTTCATAGTTTGTTTGTGATAATTTATTGGCTAAACACTAGTATTGCCTTGTCACATAAATTTTATCAAATTGTGTAAATTTGTGCTTGTTGGTGGCAGAGTAGTTAATCCCGGATAGTGGAGCGTAGTGGCTGACCCTGAAAACGCTATAGCATGATAGCGCATAGCGGGACGGCCACTACTTTAGGCAGAGGGGAGGATGAATGAACGTGGGAAGGAGAAGAGAGGGGAATGAGAGCCACTGAACCAGAACAGAAAATAAAAGAACATAAAAGAACGAGGGAGAAGAGTGGACAGCAAAAAAAAAATAAGTGTAAAACGAAAATTTTAGTAGGTATAAGTGAGGGTAAACAAGACATTTCAATATATAAAAAAGGACAAAATGGATAATTGGTGAGTTATAAAGGATAAAAGAGAGAATTCAGCAATTAAAGAAAGGGTAGAATAGGAAGATAACATGAAAGATTGATCAGAAAGCTAAAAAAACCTAGATCTAAAAGTGGCAGCTACAGGAGAGAAAGAGCCAGCCATCGAACAGTGGTGCCGGCGGCTGGGTGTGGCCGGAAGAGGCTCGTCGGAAGGATGTGTTGATGGAACACCGACCTATGTTACAAGAGCGGCCCTGGAGTGCCCGCTCCATCGCTTTTCGACGCCATTTCTGCCGCAAAAGCGCCCTGCCACGCTGTAGCGCGCTATTGACTACCCTGGTTGGTGCAAAGTGCAGAACATAAATATTTAGCCATTCCCTGTTTCTATTTGATTACCTCATTAACATAGAACTGAATACTTCTTGGTATCCTCAATAGTCACTGTTAATCTTTTCCTCCTCCTTTCTATGCATGATATCATGTCTTTTTCTACTATGAATAATTACAGGAAAAGATTCCCCACCCAGCCAAAAGGCTACCAAAGCCAACCCAAAATTCAAAATCCTTTTTAGCCCCCCCCCCCCTCCAAACATTACCAGAATCCCCTTCCTCCATGCCACCTGTCCCTTGTGTTATTTTCCACTCTCCCTTCTAATTGACCCTCCTTCCCACCCTTCTTTCTTCTCACATATACCCGTGGGCCTTGATTACCTGTCCCAACCCCTTGTCCCTCCTGATCTTGCTTAACTGGCCCATTCTCACTCCCTCCTCTCCTATATACATGTGCATTGCCTATCAATACCACCTTCAACGAGTTTCACCTTGTCCTCAAGGTGAAGGATTGGGCGGGCAAGGGCCTCGTAACAGCTGAGAGAAGCATCTGCCGGGGTCCCGTAGCTTGAAGCATGATGAACAAGCTATGCATGGAACAGAAGAACTTCCTGCGGGGTCGAATGCTCTGTTTTTGGTGGCATTTTCGGCCATAAAACAGAGGTTCATTGCTGCCATGTTAATGCCACATGAAAATGTTGTCCTTGCTCCAATGCATGATGCCATCAGCAAACATGGGTGCAAAAGGCCAGTTTTGTGCACCAAGAGTAACTCAGAACCCAACCTTTCGTTTCTAGCAGACCATTATTTCTTCTTATTTTTATTTATTTATAATCCAGCCCATTTCTTCAAGTCATTGGGTTTGGCCTCCCCTTTTAAAAGCCCAACCTTTATTTTGAATAATTTGGTCTTGGCCCATTAGGTCAAAAAACTGACTTCTCTTAACTGTATATTTGTCTTTCCCTCATCTGTTTCCCATCTCATTTTACAGAAAGGAATTGATGAAAATTGGGAAGCTGCAATAGAACATAATCCTGAAGGTTTTGCTAGAGTGGTATGTATGATTTTAAACTGTGGTATCAAAAGCTAATAGCTTTGTTGTTTTTCATAATAAATTCAAGCTTTTGATGTAATATTTCAGGTCATGTTGTATGTTGACATGGAGGTTAATGGTATCCCACTGAAGGTAAGTGGTTTGTCACAACAAGTGTATTGCCCTTCAAGTTAAAGGTTTTTTAAGTAGACAGATTCAAGGCATTATATTTCCTTTAGTTCCCCCTGCTTTCATTTATCTCTTCCGTAAAATCGAACATGACTAGACTGCTCTTATCATTTTCAAGCTGTGAGGGATTACTAGTGCCTATTGTAGATTTAATTTGGTAGTGTATGCTATCTATTGCAGTTTTTCTTGCCCTCTTCAATGACAGGGAGATATGAAATATAACGTGTCAAATTTTCACTTTGTTTTAGGCATTTGTAGATAGTGGAGCCCAGTCTACCATCATATCAAAAAGCTGTGCTGAGCGTTGTGGGTATGTACATCGGTTTGACTGGAATTCACTTCAAAGACATCTATAATACTATGATATGATTAAACTTACTAGGTAGCACATTTGCATGCTCATGAATTTACTCTACTTTTACAAAGCTAGATAGATATCCAGTTTTGGAACTGAGGAAGTAAAATTAATCTTAATCGCTTGAGTATTGTGTTCTATAAGTGAGTTAAACATAAACCAGGTAGTTCAATGAAGGATTAAAAAAAAAAAAAAGCAGGCATATAGGGAATATAATGTGTGATCATACATTTGTCTAGATGCTGAACAAGAGCTTGAAACATGATGTTTAGGCCCTTGTTAAGCTTGTGAATTATGCAATAAGAATTACTGGCGGTAGGTGCAAGATAAGTTTGTGAGTGACTTCGAAGATCGATGCTGCTTAAATCTAGCCGAGAGGCATTAAAGGTTTCTTGTGAACCTTAAGGCTTCTGTGCAGAGATACACTAAATTTTGATCTGACCCCACCTAGTGGGATAAGGCTTGGTTGTTGTGGTTGTTGTTGCTGCTTCTTTTATGCAGTTTCATCACAAAACCGTTGTTAGTTTTTGTGAGCTTAAGGGTCTCTCTCTCTCTGGTTTACGGTGGTTGTTAAATTGATAGTGTTTTCTTATTCTCTTTTCTTGTATTTCTTGATAAATAGTGTTTCACGAGTTGCCATATTTTAAAATGTGGGAATCTTGTAATGGTCCTGTTATCTTCCAGATTGTTGAGGCTTTTGGATACGCGTTACAGAGGAACAGCTTATGGAGTTGGGAAAAGAGAGATATTGGGTCGAATACATGTAGCTCCAATCAAGGTAATGTTTTAACAGGAATAAGAGAGTTTTATGTTGCTCTGAAGTCGTGTCTTATTGCTTACTGGTATTGGTACATAATGACAATATTTTCAAGTTATTTGTGTAGATGTCTATCTTGGAGATCAGTTATATTTGGTGTTGTATTTTTTCTTATAACATTACATTACGGAGCAAAATTAACAGAAATATAAAGCATTTGTTTGGTATAACAGAAATACACAGCTTTTTTTCTCCTGGTTTTCTTGTAGATAAAGTATATGAACTGAAAGTATGTTCTGTATATTTCCATTCCAATATGACAATATATATACACTTGACAATGAGATAGGAAATCTGATTCCTAGAGAACAATAATTATCTATACAAAATCCTAGGAGAGATATACAAAGAATAAGACTCCACCGTCCACACTGTCCATACCGTCCACACCGTCCACACCGTCCACATTAATTATATTTAACACTCCCCCTCAAGCTGGAGCATATATGTCTGATGCAACCAGCTTGTCACATATATATGCTATTCTAGGACCCCGTAAAGACTTAGTCATTATATCTGCAAGCTGATCTCTAGTACGCACAAAGGAAGTCTTAATGATGCCCGTGAGGATCTTTTCCCGTATGAAGTGACAATCAACTTCTATATGCTTGGTCCTTTCATGAAAGATAGGATCCGAAGAAAGATATAAAGCTGATTGGTTATCACAAGCAAGTTCCATAGGACCTATCTCACAAAACTTCAATTCTTGGAGCAAATATTTTAGCCATAGAAGTTCGCAAGTAGTATTGGCCATAGCACGATACTCTGCTTCTGTGCTTGATCTTGCAACAACAGTCTGCTTCTTACTTTTCCATGAAATCAGGTTACCTCCAATAAGAACACAGTAGCCTGAAGTGGACCTCCTATCAGCAGCATCGCCTGCCCAATCTGCATCTGTATACCCGATGATATTAGTATGACCCCTGTCCATATAAACAATCCATTTTTTAGGTGATCCCTTGATATATCTTAGGATCCGGACAACTGCATTCCAATGACTATCACAGGGTGAGTTGAGAAACTGACTTACGACACTGACTGGAAAAGCAAGGTCTGGTCGAGTCATGGTGAGATAATTTAATTTCCCAACTAATATTCTATATCTGCCTGGGTCAGGATAGGGCTCCCCCTCATTAGGTAGAAGCTTTACATTTGGGTCCATAGGAGTATCAACAGGTTTACAATCAAGCATCCCTGTTTCTTCTAGAATGTCAAGGGCATATTTCCTCTGAGAAATAGCAACACCTGTTCTTGATTGGGCTATTTCAATCGCAAGAAAGTAACGTAATCCTCCAAGATCTTTGGTTTGAAAATGTTTGAATAAGTGTTGCTTCAACTCCTTAATGCCTTCTTGATCATCACCTGTAATAACAATATCATCCACATACACCACAAGATAAATACGTTTTTTTAAGGATGAGCATTTAAAGAATACAGAATGATCAGCCTCGCAACGAATCATGCCAAATTACTGGATAACTTTACTGAACTTCCCAAACCAAGCACGAGGTGACTGTTTTAAGCCATACAAGGACTTTTGTAGTCTGCAAACAAGATCTGACTCCCCTGAGCAATAAACCCAGGTGGTTGCACCATATAGATCTCCTCCTCCAGATCACCATGTAAGAATGCATTTTTAATATCCAGCTGATATAAAGGCCAGTGTTTCATGGCAGCCATAGACAAGAACAAACGAACAGATGCCATCTTAGCAACGGGAGAAAAAGTATCACCATAATCCGGACCATAGATCCGAGTGTAGCCCTTTGCTACCATCGGGCTTTCAAGCGATCCACCCGCCCATCAGGACCAACTTTAACGATAAACACCCATCGACAACCAACGGAGATTTCCCAACAGGAGGGGAAACAAGGGTCCATGTAAGATTAGATTCCAAAGCTATCATCTCATCAATCATTGCCTGTCGCCAACCTGGATGAGATAGTGCTTCCTGAACATTCTTAGGAATGGTTACAGAGGACAAGGCAGATACAAAGGCAAAATGGGAAGGAGATAATCGATGGTAACTCAGAAAATTGTAAATGGGATGAGGATTAATAGTAGAGCGTGTACCTTTTCGAAGGGCGATAGGTAAGTTAGCGGAAGTGTCAGGTTGGACCGTAGTGGGAGAAGCGTTTGGAGCAGGGGCTGAATCATGAGGATCAATAGTAGGTATGTCCTCCGGAGCGGTAGGAACTCGACGCTCATAAAATTTACCATATCGTCGCAATAGACGATCATCCTGTGGTGATGGAGCATCACAAAGAGGAAGGGGAAGGACCTGAGATGGAGTGGAGTCGGATGTAGCTGAGGTGTCAAAGAAAAAAGTGTCCTCAAAGAATGTAACATCCGCGGATACATAAAAACGATGTGTAGAAGGAGAATAACATCGATATCCCTTCTGCACTCGAGAATACCCAAGGAAGATGCATTTAATAGCTCGTGCCGACAATTTATCACTACCTGGAGAGAGGTCATGGACAAAACAGGTGGAACCAAACACACGAGGGGGAACAGTATAAAGGGGATCTGTGGGAAATAAAAGAGAGGGATTTTATTACCCAAAACAGAGGATGGCATGCGATTTATCAAATAACAGCCAGTAAGAACAGCATCCCCCAAAACTTCAAGGGTGCATTAGCATTTATTAAAAGAGTTCGGGCTGTATCAACAAGATGACGATGTTTGCGCTCAGCAACACCATTTTGTTGTGGTGTGTGAGGACAACTAGACTGATGTATGATGCCATGAGAACTCAGAAAGGATTTAAAAGATGTAGAGAAGTATTCTTTTGCATTATCATCACAAGAAAATATGAATTGTTTTTCCAAACTGATTCTTTATGGTGGAACAAAAGGTTTGAAAAACATCAAATAACTGAGAACGATCTTTCATTAAAAATAACCAGGTACATCTTGAAAAATCATCAATGAAAGTAACATAGTACCTATATCCTGAAACAGAAGTAACACGACTAGGACCCCAAACATCATAATGGATAAGATCAAAAGGGGCCCTAGTTCGATTATTGACACTACTAGGAAAAGAGGCTCTAATATGCTTTCCAAGCTGACATGACTCGCAGTTCATTGTTTTCGAATGTGAGAGATGAGGGACCATCTGTTTTAACTTGTCCAAACTTGGATGACCTAGACGACGATGAAGGAGATCAGCCGAACCTGAAACAGCGCATATGGTGGAAGAGGAAGGTTGGAGGTAGTAGAGACCTCGTGATTCGATCCAGCTCCAATCGTCTCTCCCGTGCTCCGGTCCTGTATAAGAAAGGAATCCGAGTTAAAGGTAATGGAACAGTTTAAAGTGCGAGTAATCTTGCTAATGGAAATTAAATTAAAAGGACACTCGGGCACAAACAAGACCGAATTTAAGGATAAGGAAGGAAGAGGTGAGGCTTGTCCAATACCAGCGGCCTGTGTCTTAGACCCATCGGCAAGGGTTATATTGTGAGCAGTTTTAGGGAATGACAGTTTAGAGAAAAGAGAAGGATTACCAGCTAAGTGATCAGAAGCACCAGAGTCAAGAATTCAGGATCCAACAGATGCAGATTGAGAGAGACAAACTGTAGAATTACCAGTGTGAGCAATGGTGGCCGAAAAAGAAGCCTGTTGAGTGGCTTTAAACTGAAGGTACTCCTGATATTCATTGGCAATCAAAAGGTGATCCTTCTTGAGTTCAATCTTGTGTTCAATAACAGGTTCATGAGACTGAGCTATATTAGCGGTTTTATTTGGGAATCCATGTAGGGAGTAGCATCGATCTTGAGTGTGTCCATCTCGCTTACAATACGAACAATAAAGGTTACCTCGGCCACCTCTGCCACGACCACCACCTCTACGGCCATGAGTATGACTCCGACCCCCTCGGTTGGTTGAGTTTGAGATAAAAATCGAAGACTCTGATCCTGTGTGAGAATCAACTCCAATGGAAGCTGCTGGAGAAGGAACTCGAAGTAATCGATCAATGAGGTCCTCTACAGTAGGAATATCTGGATTGGTCAAAGTTTGATTTCGAACAGATTCAAAGTCTTTGTGAAGGCCATGAAGAACAAAAACCATAAGCATGTTATCCAGCTTATCCGACATCTTTTTTGCATCATCATTCACTAGCATCAATTTGACTTCATCACAAATGGATTGTGCCTTGTTCAGATAGGAGGGCAAGTCAAGTTCAGACATCTGCATTGTTGCCAAATTATGAATTGTCTCATATAGCCGTTGTATGTCATTAGCATAAACAGTTTGAGCCTCCTTCCAGATCTCGCAACATGTTTTGTATGGACGAAAATGCACCATTAACCTTGGTTCAATGGACTGCCACAACAATGATACAAGTTGATAATCAGCCCGTTGCCATTCTTCTTTCTCAGTTGCAGCAATATCAGCAACCTTTTTGGTGAGATGATCAGACAAACCTTGACCCAAAAACCATACCTCAACAGCATCACGCCAACTCACATAATTCTTACCATTCAACTTCTCGGAAGTTACAAACTTTTCTTTGTTGCCATGGAAGAGCGTCAGTGAACAAACCAAAGGAACACAAAAATACTCACTGAAAAACTGAAAAATACACCAAACAGGGGCCAAACAGTAGCCAAACAGTAGACCCAGACACCAAACAGGGGCGAGACAGAACCGGGAGGAGGCGACGAACACGGCGGTGCAATCGGCGGCGGAAAAGTCGGCCGGGAAGGCGGCGCGTGGATCACACGCGCCAGAGAGTGAAGATCTGACGGTGGCGCGTGAGGGCGCGTATGGAGGCGGCGCTCGGTGGGTCTTCCGGTCGACGACTTCTGAGGGGGTTGCCGGTGTTACTCCGGTCACCGGACAACTAAAAAAAAAAGGTGGGTCAGCACTGTAGCTGAACCCCAAACAATACAATGGGTCAGCACTGTAGCTGAACCCCAAACAATACTAACCAGGAACAAAAAGAGCTCTGATACCAAGATAATGTATATGAACTGAAAGTATGTTCTGTATGTTTCCATTCCAATATGACAATATATATACACTTGACAATGAGATAGGAAATCTGATTCCTAGAGAACAATAATTATCTATACAAAATCCTAGGAGAGATATACAAAGAATAAGACTCCACCGTCCACATTAATTATATTTAACACTTGTGAATGCTTATTGTGTAGTGTATGACTTCTCTTTATGTTCTAGTGTCTATCCGAGGTCATGTTTGTATATTACAGTTTTGGTGACATCTCTCCTCACATGTCACTGTCACCGATGGAAAAATGTCGAGTCATTTATGAACTAGTTATTCCAATTTAATCGTTTGAGATTAATTTATTTTAATTTGCACTAAAATGACTGACCATTCTCTTGCAATATGTTTCTGTCTATTTTATGCTTCACTCCAACTTCCATTGTGTGTATGTCTTTTTCTCTGTAGATTGCAAATGTATTTTACCCGTGCTCATTCTTGGTACTGGATGATCCCAATATGGAGTTTCTCTTTGGGCTGGATATGCTCCGAAAGCACCAGGTACCATCCTTCGTTGCAATCTGTGATGTCATTGTCCAGTAATTACACTAAGATGCTTTTCTTATAGATGTCGCTCATGTCTGCAGTGTATACTTGATTTAAGAGAAAATGTTTTGCGACTTGGTGGAGGAGAAGTTTCTGTGCCATTTTTGCAAGGTTGGTTTTCTAATATGCATATTTGTAATAACGACCATTTTTTCTCCTTTTGTTTGCATTGCTCTCATTTCAACTCGATCCTATTGTCAATTTCATATATTGTTAACCTTGTTATCAGAGAAAGACATACCAGCTCGGTTTCTGGATGACGGAAGGTATAAGGATGCTTCGAGCTCAGGTGGCCTGGTGAGTATACTTGTAATTATAAAGCTTTTCTTAAAGCCGCTGTGTCGAAACTGTTAACACTTAAATATACTTCCAGATATAGAATGCCGTCATTGTTCTTGGTCTTCTGATAGTTCTATAATAGATGAGTTTCATATCATTTGTCAAAAAAAAAAAAAAGATGAGTTTCATATCATATAAGAAGGGATCAAAATGTCCCATTACAGATAATTTTTTGTGCATTTTTTTTATCATGGTTTCCAGACCAAAGTCTTTTTGAGTGATCAGAAGTATCAGGCATACAAAAGGAGAGAAATGTTCAATCAGAGGATGTGGCCTTTGTTATCCTTTTGCTTTTTGCATATGGGCAATTAATGGCATTTTGTATGTTGAGTAGTTGAAAGCAGGACATATTTCCTTGCACGCGTGTATCCTAATTTGATCTCAGATTGACTGTTTCTATTTGACTTTCACTTTTGATTGTTACTTGGTGATAGATCTATGGTAGTTAAGTACAGATTTCTTGTTTGTGATAATGGAATGCTTGTTCTTCTTATCTTAAGCTTTGCATACAAAGGGATGTGATGCCAGATCATGCTATTGAGAATGTGAACTGAAGACACTGTCATGAGTTAGAAGTTCAAACCTGCAGTTTCTATTGCCTAACGAATAAAGAAAAAGATTTGAACAATGATACAATGTCATAAATTGTTATGGCTTTTATGGTTTACTTTGCATTTTGTTTTTATGACTTTGTATATCTTCAGGTTACAACCGAGACCAACAATCCATCACAAGGAGGCCAGTCTTCTGGTTAGTACTGGAGATTGTTTTAACTTGTAGTATGTGTGAAAATGTTTTTTTTTTGGGCTTAAAATTTTCACATTTATTTGTGTATTTTTCCTATTTTGGGCTTCAATTGGCTAGATTTCCATTAAAACTCTACCCTAAACAAGTTTTTGAAGCTTGCAATTTTTTTTTGGTGCAATGAAGCTTGCAATTTATCTTAAATAGTATATAATTACTCTTTCTGGATAGTATTGGTTAGCCTTACTTTTATACAATGTTAATGATGTAGTAGTTGATTGAATAGGTGCCCATATAAGTAAATTCGTTTTATTTCCCATTTCATATTTCACATTTGCTAAACTAATCAATAGAACTAATGTTAACGACATACTTCTTTTTTTACTCATTTTTTCAGGAGGATCTTCTGGTGACAGGTCTAAGGTATGCTATCAAGTGCCAGCAAGACAACTTTTCCAGCTTTTTACTTTTTCCTATGTCCTTTTGAATCTTGTACTTCATTGTCTGTGATATTGGCTTTCATTCCCATGCAGGGTTAGAAACCTAGAATAAATTTTGGTGAGGAATATTTATTTTACTGTTGGTCAATTGGTCTATAATGCAAAATGTAGTATGTACTGTAGCACTTCAAGAACATGAACAATAAGGCGAAAACATACATAATGAACGATATGCTTATAAGAGAGAATCCTTGTTTGTTTGTTAAACTTTGTCTGACTGTGCTAAGATCAGTTACTGTTATTTGCATTCTACCTACCTATTCATGACAGGAATGGAACATGTTTTATGTGTTGACGTGGTAACATTCTGCATACAAATGTGTTTGATTTTGACTGCTAGTGATTTCACTTTTCTGATTATCTGATATATCTTTATGGTTGCAGGACCCTGATTTTGAAGCCAAAGTTGCAAAGCTTGTTGAGTTGGGATTTGGAAGAGATGCAGTTATACAAGCTCTAAAATTATTCAATGGCAATGAGGAACAGGCTGCTGGCTTTCTTTTTGGGGGCTGAAAAATAAAATTTCTTATTGGAAAGGATTAATTTAAAACTTGAAATAATTTTTACTTTTACCCAATTTCATTACAAATTTTAAAAACGAAATTTTAGACTTGATGCCATTTATTGGGAATTGTTCATACTGTAAGGTATGTTTCTATTTAATTGATAAACCATATTGTTGTTTGCTTATCAAAGCATGTAATTTTTAGATGTTGAAGGCCGAATTGGTAACTTGATTTATATATGGGGCAACAATACTTGCAATTCAGGAGATGGAATTTCAATATCAGCACATTGAGCCAGGGCCATATATATATATTAGACTAGCATTGATTGGTTCCATTCCACACCTTAAGTATGGAGATATAAAACTCTGTTTGAATTGGTTGATTGTGGTTAAAATAGTTTATGATCAAAAGCTTGAGAGCTTTTGAAAAATAAATGATTATTTTTATAAATTAAGTTAATCCAAACATGCTATTTTGTAAATTTTGTTGCAATTAGTTTGCTCGAGTTTTTTTTTCCTTCCAAAAACAATACCTCAAATGCCAAATATATTTTTGCAGCTGATGGATTCTGCACCTCGTTTCCTTTTGTCCCATGAAAAACCATTTGAAAAACAACTGTTACCATGCCTTCTGTTTTGCTTGGACCCTTAAGTGTTTTTTTTAAAAAAAGAAAAATGAAAATTTTAATGAGCACCCATTAGTATTGCTGGTTTGAAGTATTTGGATTTTGTGTTTTGAAATATCGAGTAAATCCTCAATTCAGTCATCGAAAAATTATGGCGTCAGTCATTAGACAAGTCCTTGAAAGGTTTTTTGTCACCAATTAAGCCTATGAAAGATTTAAGATAATATTAAATTGAAAGCTTTTTATCACCTATTATGTCCTTTGAAGGACAAATGTGGTGATATGTTAAAATTCTCAAGGACTTAATTTATGATTAAAGAAACTTTTAACAACCTATCCGATGACATCATAATCTTTCGAGGACTGAATTAACAATCTACTCTAAAACATTTTATAATCAAAAGCTTTCTTAGAAAACTTTTGAAAAATAAGTGAAATAATCTTTGCCAAACGACTTTAAGATCAAAAGTTATCAGTTCAATTTCTGCTAGTGTGTTGTCAAACTTACGTCATCAATGAACAAGTCTTCAGTCTTGGATTCCAACCTCCTTTCAGTTTCTGTCTATAATTTTTTTATTAACATATCACTGTAGCCTGATGCTACCAAAGTTGCATTCTCACTTTTGTACTCTTTTGTGGGTTATTATGGTCTCATTTCGACAAACAACTTATCTAAGCGCTTATTTGAAAATGTGTTACTTGAAAAACTTCTATATCATAAGTTCCTTTCAAACTAAGTTATTTAGTATTTAGATACATATTTAAATAAGCTCTTTTAAAATCTATAGGGTCAAGAGTATTGAAGGTGAGGGATAAATAGTTTGGTCTTTATACAATTTCAAATTGTAATGATAATAGAGACTCCCGATTATGCAAAACAACTTTCCGGTTATGTATATTATGAGCTTTCACACAACTTTTTAAGCAGCTAAAAAAATTGGTTTCTCAAAATAAGTTAAAAATGACCTTTTAGAGGTGAATAAATTACTTATTAAACTTATCCGGACACTATTTTGTTTTTATATATATAAATACTTATACCAGTAAACTGTAAGTTATGCTACCCAATAGAATGAACTAGCGTGTTGTTGCTTTCGTCAAGTGCCTGAATTGCTTCATAAGAGCGCGCGCGCACTGAAAAATCATCTCTTTTTGCACCGTCGGGTTTACATCAGAATCACATTTCTGACTCTAATCTTTTATTTTTCTCTCTAAACTAAACCAATTGTGTTTCTTTGATATAAGTAATAGTGACATAGAAACTATAAAAATCTTTGAATAGAATGGCATCAACAACACCTGTTTGTTTGATATCAGTATGAATTTCTTTTTTTGGTCCAAATATTAGTATGAATTTTTTTACTGCAATTCATCATTTATGAATTCTGAGACATTTTTTTTTCAAGATAAATTTTGTCTATATAAATGAATGTTAATATAATAAAGGCACAACAAGGGTACCAAACTAGTTCTCCTGAACTTTTTTCTCCGAAGAAAAAAACATTTGTCTGTCCGACAAGAGCAAGTCTAATACTGAAAAAGATAAAAAACCCGAAACAGTGATACTAATGGTTTGTCTATTGATCATCGAGAATGAAACTGGCACATTACAATAAAGAAACTTACTAGTATTTCTGTAACAATCCGTTAACATCCATAAATAACTCTACTTTACGATCATGTATCAATGTTCACAAGCAAAACTTCACAGCCATACTGTTACATTTATAACTTTGATTTGAAATTGGCAAATTGCTGAATTGACATCCAGAATTAAATAAAATGAAGCAACCACTGAAGCACAGCTGCCTTACAATAACTCATCCTCATCAGACCTAACGTCAGAAGATAAATTATGGAAACAGAACAAAGTTCTTACCATGCCATGATTAAGAGAAGATCAAAACCTTTCTGCCAATCTAGCAGTAACTGCTCTTAGTTTCGAATATACCTTTCCTGCTGGAGATCCTAGGATTAGGCTACAAAGAGAATCCCTGGCAATCTTAATGTTGGAAAAAGATCCCAATATGTGAATTTTTGTATCAGCAATCACAATCCTGGTCTTGGTCGCATTCTCAATCGCAAACTTTGTTTTGCCACCTTTACCAGATAATCTTCCTATAGCACGGGACAAGTGATCACCTCTAAGTGTTTTGACATCCTTGATCTCAAAGGACTCAACATAGAGCTCATCCAAACGCAGAAGAGCAATGGCATCTATGACATCAAAACCCAGCATGAAAGCATGGACAAAATCAGCACATTTTTGCAGGTTACTAATATCAGGTGTATCTCGCCTTGTCTTCAGCTCAACTTTTCGAGCCTTCAAATTCATCCGGATGTCAATTTTCATCTGTTCATATACAGGAGTATAGATATCCATCCAAGCTTTCTTGAGAGGGGTATAACGATGTGGTGGAACGGACACCTTGCGGAACTGAACCTGACCATCAGACATCTCATGAGGTTTCAAAGGCTCAAACTTTGGCTTCGGTGGCAAAAGTTTGGGTTCAGATGAGACAGCTTCAATTTCCATGGAAGAAGATGCTTCGTTTGGCTGCATTTTGCAACTGTTCCAACGGAAACCCGAAATAAAAGTTGATTTAAGATCTATAGAAGTAAACATAAAAAAATGTGCCATAAACCAAATCCACTACTACAGTACTAAATACTAGCAGTTCAGTAACAACATTTAAGGGCACACTAAACAAATTTGAGCCAACACAAGTACTATCTTATATATCCAACACACTGCAAACTTCAACAATTTCCATATTATGCTAACTAATGCATAAAACAATAGACTTCACCTCATTTATAATTTCTGAAAAATTTGCATTTTCTAGAGCATTCAGCATGAAGCAAGATAGATTAATCTCTTTTAATCCCTTCCATCTCTCAAAGTGGGTATTGAAATTCTTATTTCCACGCAAATTAAAACTAATACAAAAAAAAAATATGAATCTCATATAATGCTTTAAATTCAGACACCAAAGTCATATTCATCGGATCAAATACAACAGCAATTTTTTTAAAAAAAAAAACAGCTAATATAAGGGGCCAGCTCTTCACATTAACACAAACAAAAAAAGCTTTGAGAACTCAGTGATAATTGAAGACACAAACATATGTGAAAACCCCATTTGAATTCTGTAAAAAAAAATTGATTTTGAAGGAACCCCATGCTGTTCCGTCGCTCCCACACCCATATCCAGTGAAAACCTCGTTTTGATCAAAGAAATCAAATTTTATATAGAGAGAGTAAGATGGAGCACGTACCGGCGATGGCGAACGGAGGAGGATGGAGTACGTTCTAAGGAGGAATGAAGCGGATGTAGCGGCCTCAGAAAAAAAGGCGCAACAACAGAGTAGGGGGTTCTCTAGGGTTTATATTAGTAAATTTCCTGTGATGCAAATATATATATATATATATATATATATATATATATATATATATATATATATATATATAAAGAATAAGGTGGCGTTTAGAAGAGCTTATTTAAGCTCCTTTTGACTTATCTAATGACATAAGTTCTTATGCAGTGTGTTTGACAGAGCTTATAAAAATAACTTATGTCATCCCATAAGGAGTTTTTGACTTATTTTCATAAGTCATCATAGGAAACTTATGAAATTATCACAAGTGCTTATGCACTAAACACCCTCTCAGTGTTTTCCACTATTTGAATCCTCTCATTCCCCTTTCTTTTTTTTTCTTCCTTTAAGCGCTTATGGCATAAGCTCTCATGCGATAAGATCTTATGTGATAAGCTCTTAATTAAGTTATTTACCCAAACGCACCCTAAATACCCAAACTAGTTTGGGCTTTTGCCCCTTTGTTTACCAAAAAATAAATGAAGACCCATACTAGTCTTGTAATTTGTAGGTTTGTTATGTGTTGTTCTCATTGTCCTGTACCTCAATATGAATCAAACGCTAAATTATAGAATAAAGAACCAAACAAGTCCTGACAAAAAATATGAAGACATGTTTAGTACCTGAGAAATAGAAAATACGATTTGGGATATTTTAGTCCCAAAAATATAAATGATGTTCAAAATAGTCATTTTTAGGATATATTTTAGGGATATTTTAGTCCATGCCAGAGACTATTTTGAACATTTAAAATTCTTGGCGACTAAAATGTTTCAAATTGGTATTTTCCATTCTTTTGGGATCAAATATGTGTTATGTTTTTTATTCTAAATTATATTTTTCCTTTGATACATTATTATTTTAAATTTTTATATTTTTTTTATATCCTATAACATCTTATATATGATTATTTTTAAAATAATTTTGATAAGAGTTAAATATTTTTAATGAAGTTGTAGTATATAATTAATTATGAGACTCAATCAAACTTTTTTACACGCTATATTATATGATCGTAATTTTATTTTTTTTGATAAACAAAGTTTAGATTGGGGGAAGGCACGTCCCCTTGCAAGGTCAGTGATACTACCAACCTCAGTGAGAATTTATAGTGGAATTTATAAATTGTCTATCAACAGGGGAGATCTAGGAATCGAACTTAAGTCACAGCTAGGGATGTAAATGGGGCATGATGGGTATGGGTAGTAGTCCCCCGCTCCCTACCCCGTTGGATAAAATTCTTACCCGTCCCCATCCTGTGCGGGTATCCATCTTGTGGGTTCCAAATAAATTTATTAATATTTGCGGGTATCCATAGATATCCATAAATGTTATAACACCTCATAAAATTATTGAATGTTACATTTTTATTCAAACACCCCTTTCTTGGCATCAATCAACATCAATCAAAAGCATTAATCCTTAAGAAAGGGGTTAATATTAGGGTAACTTTATATATATATATATATATATATATATATATATATATATATATATATGCGCGCGTGTGTGTAAGGGTTATGCCATGCCAAAAAAAAAGTCAATTCCAAACCAGAAAAAGGGCTTATGCCATGGCGGGTTTGAAAGTGACTACTGAACTATTGCATGAGCAGTGCGCTACGAAAAGTTGAAACAAAAACAAGGGTAATAAATAAATATTATATATATATATATATATATATATATATAACCCGTGCAATGTACGGGTAAATTTTCTATTAAAGATATATTTTGGTAATGATTAATAAAAAGATGGTTGTTATTTGATATAGTAAGACAATTAAGATAGGAAATTGTATTTTGTATGAGAGACAAAATTAGTGTGTTGTTTGTTATGAATATAATAAATGATTTCCATATTTTATGGTTGAGAATTTTTTTTTTATATATTTTTAGGAAAAATAGAATCTATTTAAAGTTTGTTTACGGTTATTAAAAATGAATTTAAAAAAACACCCCACCTAGGTGAGATGATTTTTACTATGGCCGCCTAGAGACTGTTGGTATTATTGCAAATATTAACAAATACAAAAAAAAAAATAATTTAGAATATGGTTGTCATTGATACTTGTTTTGTTCAATTACATTTGAGTCCACAATTAAAATTAGGAAGGGACTGGTTTGTTGGTTTACATCTTATATTGGTTGTGTTTAAAACTAATAAATTGAAACAATAAATTTTGTGCTTCTAACATATTTGATGAAATGTATCTATAAATCAGTTTTAAAGAACCAACATAATTCTTTGCATCATTAGTTCAATTAGTGCTAAAGTGCCATGGACAAACTGAACAAAAGATTTTATCTCTAAGATGCTCATTGACAGTGTTTACTGTAAAAATGAAAAGTTTTTCAACAATAATATCTGATCCCATCCAAAAATAAATAAGATTAGAATTTTAAGTTGGCCAAAGTTAGCATTGTGAACATATTATGTAGCATTAAGTTGTAGTATAAAGAAAAAAAAATAAGAAATTATTCATAGATTTTGTAAGATATGTGAAGGATTATTACTCAGCATTGACCTGTTTCCCATATCATAAAAAAACTAATATGTATTATATTTGTTATTTAAATGATGGATCAAATGATAATTTTAAATTTCTGACAATGGAGTTTTTTTACATGCATTCTGATACCAAGAATGATTAGCTTTCAATGGAATTTATTTTCATTTTTTTAGAATCATGGAATAGATACAATTGTTTACATTTAAAAAGAATTTGTTACAACGTATACACTTATATTGATAATAGATAACTTTTACTTCATGAAACGTCGTCGTGCACAATTGAAGAAGAGAAAGTTTAGATATGTATCAAAGTTGACTATAAATCTATTTGAGTAATTTATATTATATTAAGTTTTTAATATAATATAAATTAGTTCAAACTATAATATTTATTGATGTTCACTAGGAAGAAGGCTAATGTAGTTGCTTATACTCTAGTTGGAGTGACTATATGTATGGCTAGCCCTCATGACTTTATTGATGTTTCCTGTTGTATTGCGGATTTTATTATTAATGATATGCCATAAGTTTTGTTTGCTAAAAAAAAAAAGTTTTTAATCATGTATCAAATTTGTATTATATAATTTGTTTTTATATATTAATTAATTTGTTATTGCTATTTCACCATGTTATGTAAATTAGATTTAGGCCCCCTCCTTTAAATTTCCTGGCTTCGCCCCTGCTCGTGCAAGTTAATCATTTTTAGAAAATATAATAATCTATAATATTTATTTTATTCTCTTTTGAAAATCTATTTGATTTAATACGTCTCTTTTTCCTTGTGCAAGTGAATCATTCTAAAAACATATTTATTTATCATATTATTATTTTTCTTCTCTTTTGAAAAATATATTTTAATTTTTATATTTTCCCCGTGCAAGTGAACCATTATTAGAAAATATATTTATCAAATTATATTTTTTCTTCTCTATTAAAAAATATATTTGATTTATTTCTCCTCTACTCTCATGTAAGTTAATTATTTTTCTATCCTTTAATAATGTTACTTGTTTAAAGATTAAATAAATTTTTACATGTATTCAGATAACAGGAATGATTAGCTCTCAATGGAATGTATTTTGATGAATGTGTGATACTTCATGTTGGTATCCTCCGCTGGAAGATTAAAATATGGCTTCAGTTATTTCATTGAAAAAAATTAAATTGGTATGGATAAGGTTATGGATTTAATTGGTATATACTGACAGTGTAAAGTTTTTTTACACTGTCAACCAATCAGAAATGGACATATTATTACAAATCTTTGATTCTTATTATAACCATCTTAAAAGTCACCAAATCAATGATTTCTGATTGGTTGTCAGTATAAAAATCTTTACACTGTCAGTGCATAGAAATTAAACTCTAAGGTTATTTCGCATGCTATTAATATTAAGTTTTTATTCAAATATCCATTTAAAAAATTTAGATAATGAACATGAAAAACAAAAAACGCCAATTAATAGAAACCTACATTAAAGTGAATTACCAAATGATATGATGGTTAATAAAAAATTGACAAAATAGGTAAATTGGTCCTATACGTTTATTTTATTTTTCATATTGGTCCTATAAGTTTTGTATTTTTCAAATTGATCCTACATGTTACGTTCCGTTTTCACGTTAGTCATTTCCATCAATTTTGACCTAACGCCGTTAGTTTTAATCTGACGTGACTATCACCTTAGTCCGACACGTGACTTTTGATCTCAGTACTCCATAAGGTCGAAATTGACGAAAAAGATTAACGTGAAAACGAAACGTAACATGTAGAACCAATTTGAAAAATAAAAAATTTATAAGACCAATATGAAAAATAAAATAAACATATAGGACCAATCTACCTATTTTGCCTAAAAAATTAGTTATCATACAGAGGTCATTGAAATCAACATGAATGAAAATAAAAACAATCATAACGAAAATAAAATGCTTATTAAATGATGCAATTTTGATAAACATATTTTTTATAGTACTAAGTATCCGTTTATATTTTTATCTACTATAATATAAACCACCCTTAAACACTGTCACAAAATATCAAATCTAAATATAAATTAAAGAAACTTAAGTAAGCTATATTCCAAATTACATATTATAACATGGCCAATAATCTATATAAAAGTGAGTGTATTTTGAAAGTGACTTATGAACTATTGTGCGGGCAGTGCGCTATGAAAAGTTGAAACAAAATAAGGGTAATAAATAAATATTATATATATATATATATATAGATATATATATATATATATATATATATATATATAATGGGTTATGCATAGCGGGTGCGCGTATCGATCCGCGGGTATGGATAGTATGTTACCCACTCCCGCCCCATTAATAAATGGATAGATGAAATACCCATTTAATTTATCCGTGGGTACCCATTAAGATATCCATTTTGTATCTGTCACGGATATTATCCGCGAGTATGGGTAAAATTTACATCCCTAATCACAGTCAGTGTGTGCGGAAGGCTTGACCAAACGTGTTAACCCCTCTTGACTATATGATCTTAACTTTGATACAACATTAGTGATTTTTTTTTAATATTCACAACCAACAACTAATCATAATTCATTTTATATTTGACTTTTAATATAATTATAATAAGATTTGGATTTTCTCCTTTTTTATTTCTTTCATATTATTTTCGACGATGTTATGAGAAAGCCATAAAATCACGTTTTTTGTTTGTTTGTGGAGTCTATTCAAATTTGATTTTACCGTTTTCTCTCTCATAACTTGTGAGAAAACATGAGAGAACAAAATGCTGAATTTGTTATGATAAGAGTCACATTTTCAACTAAATGATAATTTATGATTGTTTAAATTTTAATAATATAAGAAATCTTTACACTGACAATACATACCAATTAAATTCATATTATATTTTTTCCCCAAAGATGGTAATTGATTCCTTTTGTAACAATGTATATCTTAATTTTGATACATAGTTAACTAATCACACACGTGACTTTTAAGATAAAGAAATTATTGTAAAAGTCAAATATTTTTATAACGTAGTAGTATATGATTGATTGAAAGATAGCATATTTTTAAAAGATTTAAGGCCAAAAAATAGGTTAATTAAAATTGGCTATAAAAGAACAGGGTAATTTTTTTTTCTTTTTCTTAAGTTGTAAATATAACTACTTTGATTTAAAGGAATGGACAATAAAATATTCCATTATCACAATTAAGGTCATGAGTTCGAAAATCCTTTACATAATACCCAACCCGACTCATAAACAGAAATCATAGAAAATGTACAGACTCAACATAAAGATATGGAGACGCAGCTCCTAAAATACAAGATGCTTGGAGTCGCAGCTCCATAAACGTTAACATTAACTCCCAAACATACCCAGCTGGCCAAACTAAAATAGAAAAGACAATCATTTCTCATAGATCGTGAGAAGGATAAACCCAACTGACGAGATCTAGTGGAAACTCTATTTGAGTCCACTACCGACGTCGTCACAAAAACACTACTGGAATCACTACAAAAGTAACTCTTGGACTAAGCCATTTCCTCTTCCAAGAGGAAAAACATGGTCTATGAACCCATCAACAGTCTGGAAGACGTCCACTAGAAACTCCAACATATCGTCCGCATGCTCGAACTCAAGGGACATCTTGACGTCTCAATCTTCGCAAAAGAATACAAAATGCACATAGCCAACCGACATAAGAAATATAAAAATAAGGAGATGAGATTTCCATTTATCTTACACTTAAGGCAGACATGCAGTGGTACGACTTACAGGTACATAATACAACAGTAATATATTTCTTTTATCTCCCATTTTAATCCTGCAACTCAAAACTCCGAGAATATACTATATCAAACTCAACGGTAAGCTCATCAAGCATACCGGATACGGTTTGTCCATCGAGGGACAGGAATAGAAACTGATTGAAATTGCAGAGTCCCATTCCTATACAGCCTCAAGGAATATCTGATTCTAACATCGGAGCTAATTTGACATTTTGGAAGGAAATGGTCCGTATAGGTTTCACATCCGCCCACCTTCGGCACCATTGTGGCTTTCGTGTTACGCACACAAGGCTTAAATCATAACGTACGTACAATCATAATCACATGTGATCTCAAACTCTTTGTAACACATCAGGCTCTTTATGAAACCTCTACAACCGAAACTCGGCTTCCTGGGCACAACGGTCTCACCGAACATAGTATCAACTATGTATTTGGGCAAAATTATTGGAATACGTCCAATTGGTCTATCCATCGGATAACCTCGTGATTCCACCAGAATCCACTTGATGTCAATCTCTGACGGACGATATTCTCGGGTACAAATCATCGGCCCTTCACTTATCCACAGTTCTCAAACAAACTTGTCATGTTTGTGTAAATATGTTTTAAGGCACTTGCTTACAAGTCCTAACACATTATGAAATTGGATCGACAGCCAATTATTTATTTCTTTACAATTTTCTAATGGAGCTTTTCTCCTAGTTTCCAAGAAATCAAATAACTCTTAGTCCATTAAATCTTATGGAGGTATGGATATTGAATTATCACACTTTACAACAAATGGTCTTGCTTCACCACAAATCGTAAATCATTAAGTTCATATTTTCACTAAGTCATTCATGACTTGGGTTTTGCTCTTTAATGTAAATACTAGTCTTTGAAGACTAAATCCTTTTTTGTCTTAAAACCAAAACCTTTGGTTAAAACCAAACCATTTTGAAATCAGATTCCATCAAAGTACACAAGTACTAAATTCCTCAAAACATTTTTTTGAAAAACGTCGAAACTTTTAAAATATTGTTTTACCGCTTTTTACTGCATTTCAACTTAAATTTCATCTGTTCACAAATATAATCATTTTTCTCAAATCCTTCACTTTCCTAAGTTACCATATGTTAAAGTATTAAAATACTGGTTTCGAACTTTACATCATGGTTTTCTCAAAAATCTTTAAAAACGCTTGACGACAGTTTTGCCGCTTTTTACTGGTTTTAGGCCCAAAAGCCATACTTTTGAAAATATGGTTCTTCACCTCAAACTATTACTCACCTAGGTTATAATACTCATATTAAGATTTTAAAACACTGCTTTTACAGTTTCATTTCCATGTATACGAAATTCCTAAAAATTTGACCGAACGTCGTTAAGTTTGTAAATCGCGTAAATCATTTTTCAACGATTTTAAACTCTAATAGTCCAAAACTCACTTTGGAGTTTTAGAACAGTTAAATAGGTATGAAAAACAGTCTCTAACTGTCCAATTACATTTATTTTCGAAAATTGCAGTTTAGTCCCTAAACTTTCGTTAATTGCAAAAAGGTCATTATTCACTTAAAACCTTATAACTTTTTGTTTATAACTTCAAATCACACCAAACCAACTTCAATAGAAATAGTTTTCCATCCTCATAAAAATTCCATAAATTACATTTCTTCCCCATATTTTACAATATTTGCAAAAAGGTCATTGTTTACTAAAAAACTTATATCTTTTTATGTATTAATCCAAATAACACCAAACCAATTTCTATGGTCTTTATTCTTATAATTCACTTCAATTGTATGACATATTTTTATATTTATAGTTCAGTCCTGCAGTTTTCCAGAAATTGTATAAAAGTCCCTAAAGACTCATAAATTCATATCTTTGAACATACATCTCCAAATCAATCCAAACCAATTTCTATACTTTTATATACTCATTTAATCCTTATAAAAATTATCCAAACAAATTAAATTCTCATGGAACTCCCTCAAACAGTTATGGCCGAATGGCCTCAAATCATCATATTAAGCATTTTTCTTAACAAATCTAGTAAACAACAATCATGGTTCCAACTTAAGGTCATTGGAACCAAAACAATCATATGACATATCATATCACATCCAAGCATCAAATCAAATCCTCCAAGAGAATCACACGACCATAAACAATAATACATAATCCTAACACTTAGGATTTTAAAAAAACAACGTACAAATATTTTAAACCACATACATATCTACATTAAGGTGGGGTAGTAGTAATCTCCCCCCTTACCTCTTGTAGATCCCATAAAAGTCAAGTAGTATAAGGATGTTGTTCACCTAAAGCCTCGAGATTTGAACCAACCAAACCTAAACAACCAACAAGAAATCAAGTTAAAGATTGAAGAAAATCATCCTAGCCCACTTGAACATAGTTTCGGCCAAATCAAGAAGAAATAGCTAGGGATATCTAAATTTTTCAAACTCTTGGATAATGAAAATAGAATTCATATGGAGATTGTTCCTGCCGAGATCCGGTTTACCGGAACCTCGCCGTGAATGTCAGACCAAGGATGAATAATTGTGGTTGTTTTAGGTTTTGGCTTGACAGAATTCAATAATTTCGGTCCTACGTATCCCGAAGGGAATCAAAGCCGGACGTAGTTCTTGATTCAATCCTTGGCCGTGGTGATCTCGATCTCTTAATTTTGTATCGGACGAATACTAGGGAGCAAGGACTCTCTGATAGTCTCTTGGTCGACACTAGTTTCTCTAATATGCTTAAGAGAGAGTCACCTGTGTTCAGTGAAAAGTGTCTTTCTTATGAGGGGTACTCCTCCTTTTATAATAGGATTCCCCTATCTCTTAGAGAATTTATTTATCTCTTAATATCTCTTTTGAGATATGATTTATCTCTTAGTATCTCTTTTGAGATATGATTTATCTCTTAATATCTCTTTTGAGATATGATTCCTTAATTTAAGGGATATTATCTCTTTTAATTAATATTAGATAATATCAGGATTTTATTTCTTTAATTAAGTGATCTTTGGCTTATTATCTTTAATTTCCGGACTGGGCCGGGTACTTGAGCTCGGTGGCCGGGTTAGTAACCTCGGCCCGTACACAAGCCCCTCAAGCTTTGAGCTGATGAAGTGTAAAAGCTTTCACGATGTTAGCCGAGCTCAGGAACTCGGTTTCATTTTTCTGTCCTTAGGCCAGGTGAGGCCCTTGGTCGAGCTTCATATTCTGCCTATATATATACGTCCTCCGCCTCGGCGAGCAGTTCGGGTTGCCGAGCTTGATGCTCGGTGACCGAGGTTGATGCCGGACTCTGTGTCACTTTGTATCTCGGCTCATACACAAGCCCCCAAGCTTCGAGCCAACGGCGTGGAAGCTTTTCTGTTGGGGTCGAGGTTAGCCGCGGTGGAGGTGATTAATTGTTTTGTGCTGACGCCATACCTTCTTGAGCCTCGAGATGGAAAAGAACGTTACCTTGTGTGACACGTGGCCCTCGTGGTACTGTTCCCGAGATTTATGGATTGTGGCGTGCTCCTTGGCGTGCTCCTAGTTTCCCGTGAGGGCGGTTTAATACCCTGACATTACTGCCACGTGTGGCTTTCCCATTTGGTTGGCGAATGCAGTCAGAGATGCGAGGGGACGTTTCCCTGCTCTCGCCCAACAACCCTCATTAATGCAAAGGGGGAGGTGTTGCTCTCATTTTTCATAAGTTTGGACGAGTCCATAGGTCTTTTGCGTTTTCGTGAACCCTAGACCACTTTATCGTGTCATTTCTAGCCCGAGCGTTTATACTTCTCTTCTGCTGCAGGTACGCCCTATTCTTCTCTTTCAAGCTCCTTGACTTTTACTTTCGTGATCACTCCTCCATGGAATCTTCATTTGAGGTATCCCAGGATGTCTCTTATGGGGTTCAGGTCGTAGAGCCTGAAATTCGTCTAATTGGGGGTTCTCCCCATTCTTCCCCATCCTCTTCTCATGGTGGTGGTGGTGCCGTTGGTGGCTCTTCCTCCTCCGACGGGAACAGCTCAGCCACGGCTGATGCGGTTCCCATTCCCAAACGTCGCAGGCGTACCACCAGAACGCCCAGGGTGCCATACCCAGATATCGTTATCCCCGGGTATTTCTGGGTGAGGCCAGATGTAGGGGCTTTTCACTCCAACTTTAGGAATTTTGAATCCCTCTCCTCATTACAAAACAAAATTTCTTCCCTTGAAGGCGGTGTGGAGTGTCTTCCATGTTCTGGGGATGAACATGTCTTTCTTCATCCTGCTCCAGGGCAGCCCTCTTTCACCTATGTATATAAAACCCTATTTACACAAATTGGAGTCCGTCTTCCTTTTTCCCAGTTTGAGTGTGATGTGCTAAAAATTATGAATGTCGCTCCTACCCAGCTCCACCCGAACAGCTGGGCCTTTTTAAAGGCCTTCCAGATCCTGTGTGAGCAGATAGGCGTAGTGGCCACTGCTCCAGTCTTCCTTTATTTTTACAAGGTCAGGTTTGGGGACCGGTTCGGTTGGATTTCCCATAGTGGGGCCGAGTCGGGGGGTATTATTGGACTCTATAAGAGTTCGTATAAGTTCTTCAAGTCGGACTTTTTCAAAGTCCGGCCTACTGCCGTGAACGAGTCTTTATTCTACGACTCGGATGGAGTCTCCAGATTTCCCCTCTACTGGCAACCCCACCCCACTAAATTCCATAGTTATGACGTCGGCTGCATGACAACGCAAGAGAGATCCGACGTCGAATTCTTAAAACTCTATCCTCGGTCGTTGCCCTGTGGTAGACTTTTGTTGCTTCCTAAGTCATCAACTCGGTAAGCCGATTTTGATTGTAAGTAGTTGTTGTTGGGTGCTTTACTTGTTTAGCCGTGTGTTTGTATCTAACCTATTCTTCTTTCTGCAGTGATAATGGGAAAATTCAACTACAA
Organism: Sophora flavescens; assembly: GCA_030762895.1. Taxonomy (NCBI): domain Eukaryota; kingdom Viridiplantae; phylum Streptophyta; class Magnoliopsida; order Fabales; family Fabaceae; genus Sophora; species Sophora flavescens. The sequence continues at coordinate 182,057,295 of CM061062.1, read as the reverse complement.
GGCCTTGATGAAGAAGTTGGCTGCTGGCGGATTGGCTGCCGCTGCCAATATTAAGGGGAAAAAGAAGAAGTTTGTTGAAGCTTCTGAGTTGAACATTCGTCCTCCGAAGAGGACGAGGGCTGACCTGGAGCCCGAGGTGCCAATCGGAAACTCTCCTCCGCAGCTGATGATCGGAGAGACTCCTCCTTTCGGTAGCCGGCCGAGCAACGCTCCTCTGGTGACTGATCTCTCCTCGGACACCAAATGGTACAACGGTAATTGTAATCCGGGGATCAGCTCGCTCTGGGGCAATGAGTTCGATCCTGCTGGCCTAATTGATAGCCAGGTGCTGAAGCCATCCAATGCCCAGTTGTTGCTAGAACAGGGCCCTGAGGAAAGTATGGAGGCGGCTGGCGCCTATGCCCTCCGTATTGCCTCAATCACACGCTTCTGGAGCCAGCATCTTATTGATAACGCGAAGAAGATGGAGATGATGAGGGCGGATGGGGCCCGAGCCTTGAGGGTGAGAGATGAGCTTGCTCAGGCCCTGACCAAGTGTGAGGAGCAAGGCCGGGTCATCGGTCAGCTGAAGGCCCAGAAGATGCAGCTGGAAGAAGGCCGAGCTACTCTTACGGCCGAGCTAGAAGCGGAGAGAACTGACCGACTCAATCTTCAGAACGTAGTGAAAGGGCTGGAAGCCGAGAAAGAAGCCAGCCAGGAGTTGCGGAAGTTGCTGGAGGCCGAGAAGGAGGAGAATCGGAGGCTCCGTCTTGATCTAGTCAAGCCGAGACTTCAATCATGAGGGAGCATGTTAACGGTTTCTCCCGAGCCGTGAAGCAACTCCAAAGCACTTCAACCTCCGCTCATCGACTTCTCCAAAGTCTGGATGTGGATAAGGATTTCAACCGAGACCGGATCCTTGTGCCATTGGCCGAGCTGAAGGATGAGGATGAGGAGGCCGCAACTCATGGAGAAGAGGGCGAGGACCAATTGGACGAGGAGGGACCGGAAGGTGAAGTGGACCAACCTGGCCAGATTGACATCACCGCTCCTAATGCCGAGGAGGACCTCGATTCCTGAAGTTGTATAATTAGTTTAGGAAATGTCGTTTTTTGCGAAACCTTTATGTATTTGGGGACTTGCCCCTTTTTTTTTTAATGAAATTTCTTATTTTACTTGTGAATCTATTTGCTCTTGGTAAATTTTCTGATGTTTTTATGGATTCGGTACGTTGACCCTGATTGATCAATGTTAACCTGATATATCTTTACAGGCTCGGCACTTCGACCCTGGTCGGTCGATTGTGGCTCGGCTAGCCCCTTTAGGATTTAAGCACCTTTATAGGCTTCGGTTGACCTTTTTAGGATTTAAGCACCTTTATAGGCTCCAGTTGGCCTTTTTAGGATTTAAGCACCTTTAGAGGCTTCGGTTGGCCTCTTTAGGATTTAAGCACCTTTATAGGCTCCGGTTGGCCTTTTTAGGATTTAAGCACCTTTAGAGGCTTCAGTTGGCCTCTTCAGGATTTAAGCACCTTTATAGGCTCCGGTTGGCCTTTTTAGGATTTAAGCACCTTTAGAGGCTTCGGTTGGCCTCTTTAGGATTTAAGCACCTTTATAGGCTCCGGTTGGCCTTTTTAGGATTTAAGCACCTTTAGAGGCTTCGGTTGGCCTCTTTAGGATTTAAGCACCTTTATAGGCTCCGGTTGGCCTTTTTAGGATTTAAGCACCTTTAGAGGCTTCAGTTGGCCTCTTCAGGATTTAAGCACCTTTATAGGCTCCGGTTGGCCTTTTTAGGATTTAAGCAGTTTTAACATAATAGCTCAACTGAAGGAAAATAAAATTTTTATTCATTTATTTTTCCTAGTGTGCCTCGTTAAAACCTTCTCGGCCAAAACCTCGTGGGAAAAAGACCGAGATAGGAAAAAGAGTGCATCACTTCTAACTTCAGCTAAAATAAAATTTGAGGTGGGAAGTGTTCCATGTTCTAGGAACCGACTTTCCTGACAATTCCTCTAGCCTGTAGGCACCATTTCCTAGATTTTCTGCTATCCTGAATGGGCCTGACCAGTTTGCCGCGAGCTTACCCTCCCTGGAGTCTTTTCTCGCGTCGCTTTGCAGTCTCAGCACCAAGTCGCCCTGCACAAATTCCCTTGGGCGCAGCCTTGAGTTGTACTTCCGAGTTGCTTTTTGCTTGCATAGCTCGTCCCTGATCCTCGCTGTATCTCGGACTTCTTCGACCATGTCGAGCTCAACTCGGAGTTCTTCATCATTTTTGCTTTCATCGTGATGCTGCCCTCGAAACGAGAGCTCACCGAGTTCAACTAGAATCATTGCATCGGTTCCATAGGTTAGTTTGAACGGTGTCTCTCCCGTTGAGGATTGTGGCGAGCAATGGTAAGCCCATAGAATGCTTGGCAACTGCTCAACCCAAGCTCCTTTTGATTGTCCCAGCCTTCTTTTGAGCTCGTTTAGAATAACCCTATTGGCTGCCTCTGCCTGACCGTTCGTTTGCGGATGCTCAACCGAGGTCACTCTGTGTTTAATTCTGAGGTTTGAATAGATCTCTCCGAGCTCCTTATAGGTGAATTGCTTCCCGTTGTCTGTAACAACTGCATAGGGAAGGCCATGCCTGCATATAATGTTTTTCCATACAAAATTCTGGACCTTCTTGGCATTTATCGTAGCCAATGGCTCTGCTTCAATCCACTTGGTGAAGTAGTCTACTCCTACCAGAAGGAACTTGACTTGACCCTTGGCTACTGGGAAAGGTCCGACTATGTCCATCCCCCACATGGTAAAGGGCCATGGCGAGAACATGCAGTGGAGCTCCTCTCCTGGAGCACGAGCTATGTTGGCGAACTTCTGACAAGGGTCACATTTATTGGTCCAGGCAGAACAATCGAGTCTCATGGTTGGCCAATAAAACCCTGCTCGTAAGATCCGAGCTGCCAGAGATCGGCCGCCTGAATGCATTCCGCAGATTCCTCGGTGCATCTCATCCATGACATACTCGGATTGCTCTTTTGTGAGGCATTTTAATAACGGCCTGGAGAATCCCCTTTTGTACAGCTCACCGTCGAGGATGGTGTAGTGGGAAGACTTTAGACGGATTCTTCTCGCCTCCCTTTGGTCATCCGGTAGTTTGTCCGAGGTTAGGTACTCCCAGATTGGAGTCATCCAGCCCCGGTCATAGTGCTCGGTCACTGTCACTTCGGCACTCTTAATGCTCGGCTCGAGGAGGTTTTCTTGAATAAAAGTTCTGAGTTGGCCAGCCCTCTTTGTGCTTGCTAATTTGGAAAGCAGATCTGCTCTGGAGTTTTCTTCTCGAGGTATGTGCGCAATGGAGAAATGCTCAAATTCGGAGATGAGACTATTGACCTTGCAGAGATATCTGGTTAATTGGGGGTCTTTTGTCTGATAATTGCCCGAGACTTGTCCCGTTATGAGCTGTGAGTCACTTCTGCATTTTAGCTCCCGAACCCCGATTTCTTTGGCTAACAATAGCCCAGCAATTAGGGCTTCATATTTTGCTTGGTTGTTCGAAGCAGTGAACCCAAACTTCAAAGATTGCTCGAGGATCAGATCATCGGGTCCCTCCAGAATTATTCCAGCCCCGCTTCCTTTCAGGTTAGATGATCCATCAACATATAGGAGCCAGAGGTAGGATTCCGACCTTGGTTTGGAAGAAAGCTCGGCAATAAAATCAGAGAGGCATTGGGCTTTCATTGGTCCCCTTGGTTCATACCGTAGACCGAACTCCGACAACTCCACTGACCAAGTTATCATTCGTCCGGCTAGATCAGGTTTCCTGAGTACCTGCTTTATCGGATGATCCGTCTTGACGATGACTTGATGAGATTGGAAATAGGGTCGTAACCTCCGAGCCGCCATAACTAAGGCGAGAGCCAGCTTTTCAATTACTTGGTATCGCGTTTCCGCATCTTTCAAGATTCTACTGACATAGTATACCGGCATTTGTTGCTCCTCCTCTTCCTGGATAATTACTGCACTGATTGCATAATCATTGACGGAGAGGTATAGGTACAGATCTTTGCCGAGCTGAGGCCGAGTGAGGATTGGGGGAGATGCCAAGAAGAGTTTCAGATCTTCGAATGCCTTCTCACATTCTTCAGTCCAAATGAAATCCTTTGGATTTTTTAGGAGCTGGAAAAAAGGTCTTGCCTTTTCTGCAGACTTCGGTAGAAAGCGGGATAGGGAGGCTAATCGGCCGGCTAGCCTATGAATTTCCTTCACATTACGGGGACTCCGCATTTCCATGACGGCTCTGCAATTATCTGGATTGGCTTCGATGCCCCGGTGTGTTAGCATATACCCCAAGAATTTTCCTCCCTGTACATCAAAAGAGCACTTCTCTGGATTCAGCCTCATGTTGTACTTTCTGAGTTGGCCGAAGATTTCCTCGAGGTCGGTAGGGTGCTGGCTCGGATCATCGGATTTTACTACCATGTCATCAACATACACTTCTAAGTTCTTTCCGATTTGGCCGGCGAAAACCTTGTCCATAAGCCTCTGATATGTCACCCCGGCATTTTTTAGGCCGAAAGGCATTACTCGGTAACAGTAATTAGCCCCATCAGTCATGAACGCTGTTTTTTCCTCGTCGGGAGGGTACATCCTGATCTGGTTGTAACCGGAATATGCATCCAAGAAGGACAAAACCTTGTAACCTGAGGCCCCATCCACCAGCCTGTCAATGTTGGGTAAGGGATAGGAATCCTTTGGGCATGCCTTGTTGAGGTCGGTATAGTCGGTGCACATGCGCCACTTACCATTGGCCTTTTTGACTAATACCACGTTGGCTAGCCAAGTGGTGTATTTCACCTCTCGGGTGAAATTTGCTCTGAGTAGTTTATAAGTCTCCTCGGCCATGGCTCGACGCCTTTCTTCACCCAGTTTCCTTTTTCTCTGAGTTACGGGTTTAGCTTCGGGACATATAGACAGCTTATGGCACATAAAGTTAGGATCTATGCCCGGCATATCCGATGTCTTCCAAGCGAACAGGTCAGCATTCTTTATTAGTACCATGTGAATCTTTTCTGAGTGAGGGGTCCAGCTGACTACCGACGTGGGTGCACTGTTCAGGATGGGCTCCCAACTGGAACCTCTCTAAAGACTCCGTTGGTTCGGCTCTGGTCTCATACATCTCCGCCCTTGGGTCCAGCTCAAACATGCTGACTGAACTTGCTGAATTTACTGAGCTGACCGAGCTTACCACCTCTGCTTTACCATCATCTGTTTTCTTTGGGCCTTCCTGGTGACGGGTAACCTTCAGGCTGTCCACATAGCACTGCCTTGCTAGCTTTTGGTCAGCTCGGACTGAAACTATCTCCCCTGAGTCGGCTGGGAATTTCATTGTCAGGTGTGGGGTAGAGACAATTGCCCCGAGCTCATTCAACGTCGGTCTTCCGATAAGGATATTGTACGACGTGGTGGCATCTACAATGACATACCTGACTGATACAGACTTGGAGAGTCTGCCTTCCCCGAACGTTAAGAGATCTATATATCCTCGGGTCTTGACTTGCTCCCCGGCAAACCCTACCAGCTTGTCCTCCTGCTCTTTTATCAGCTTTTCAGGGATTCCGAGCTTCTTGAAGGTTGCCAGGTAAAGAATATCGGCCGAGCTCCCCTGGTCAATAAGCGTTCGTCTGACCGAGAAGTTGACCAGCTCGACCGTTATCACCATTGGGTCATCCTGGTTTGGATCTACCCCTTGGAAATCATCATCTGTGAATGTTATGGGGGGCCTTGCTCTTGGAGGCCTTCCAGACACCGTGCTAACAGATCGGAGGGCTTTGACATGACGCCTCCGAGATGAGCTTGTTGTTCCTCCTCTTGCAAATCCCCTCGAGATTGTATTGATGACCCCCCCGATTCCTCCCTCTGATTCTTCGATAGGGGGCCTTTGGTTGTTCAGGTGATCTCCGCCCTGATGATTTCTTCGATAGTTTGCATCTCGGTCTCGGTCATCATGACCGTGTCTTCGTTGTCTCCGACCGGTTCGCCTGCCTTCGTTGTCATCTCGACGGACGAAACGATCCAGACGGCCTACTTGCACCAAATCCTCAATCTTTTTCTGGAGTGTTTTGTACTCTTCAGTGGAGTGTCCATAGTTCTGATGCCACATGCATTCTTTGCTTCTGTCGGCCTTGTCCGGTGTTTTGGATGGTTCAGGTAAGGTAAGCAATTCTGCACGGCACACTTCCTGAAGGATGGCTGCCCGAGATCGGTTCAGCGGTGTGTAAGATGAATACCTGGGATGCCTCTGCAGGAATTCTCTTTCAATGGTTTTTTGGGTCCTTTGTGAGTCAGATCCCCTGTTTCTGTCTTTGTTCGAGGCTGAGCTCTTGTCCTCGTAACCTCTTTCTCTCCTTTTAAACTCCAGCATCTCTTCCGAGTTCATGAAACCTGTAGCCTTTTCCTGTAGCTCCTCAAAATCTCTCGGTGGCTTCCGAGATAGGTACTCGAAGAATGGTCCTGGCTTAAGACCAGCCATGACGGTGTGGAGGCAGAGTTCCGAGCTCATATTAGGAATTAGGATCTGCTTTGCATTGAAGCAGGCCATGTAATCTCTGAGTGATTAATTCCTTTCCTGCTTGAAATTTACCAATGAGACTGAGTGCCTTCTGTGCCTTCGGCTTGCCGCAAATTGTGCAGTGAACTTAGTTATGAGCACATCAAAGGAATCAATTGACCGAGGCGGCAGATTTGTTAACCAAGTCAGAGCTGGGCCTTGCAGGGTAGTTGGAAAAACTTTGCACATGACGGCCTCCGAATCAGTCACCAAGTAAATAGAGGATATGAAGGACTCTACGTGCTCGGTTGGATCAGTGGTGCCATTGAATTTGTCTATGTTAAGGGGCTTAAAATGGGTTGACACGTTTACCTCATTAATGTCCTCGGTGAAGGGGAGCCTCGGACGTCGGTCTGATGTCTTTCTTTCTGGCTAGTCCTCTCTGCGTGGGACTTGACTTCCGATGCCCCGGGAGGGGGTTTGGTCTTGGATGCTCGGTTAGTGCCCCGAGGAGAGTGCGCCGGAGGATCCTTCTGGCCGGCCTCGGGTGAGGATTGCTCTCCGTCTGAAGGTGTCAGGGACCTTCCCCTTTTTCGAGCTTTCAAAAGCTTCTGATTTTGCGCCCGTATCTCCTCGTTCTCCTTCCGAAACTGCTTGAGTTGCTCCATAATTTCCTCCAACCGAGGGTTATCTTCACTGAGGGGGGAGAAAAGATGATTGTCGTGGTTCTAGGCGTCCGAAGCCTCATGGCCCTCATGATTCATGCCGCTCCCCCCTCCTCGCAGTCCATTCTGTGTGGTCACCATCGAGCCTTTCTTGTGGAACCGGGGAAAGTTTCACCTCGGCCCCATGGTGGGCACCAAATGTTCCTGCCGAGATCCGGTTTACCGGAACCTCGCCGTGAATGTCAGACCAAGGATGAATAATTGGGGTTGTTTTAGGTTTTGGCTTAACAGAATTCAATAATTCCGGTCCTACGTATCCCGAAGGGAATCAAAGCTGGACGTAGTTCTTGATTCAACCCTTGGCCGTGGTGATCTCGATCTCTTAATTTTGTATCGGACGAATACTAGGGAGCAATGACTCTCTGATAGTCTCTTGGTCGACACTAGTTTCTCTAATACGCTTAAGAGAGAGTCACCTGTGTTCAGTGAAAAGTGTCTTTCTTATGAGGGGTACTCCTCCTTTTATAATAGGATTCCCCTATCTCTTAGAGAATTGATTTATCTCTTAATATCTCTTTTGAGATATGATTTATCTCTTAGTATCTCTTTTGAGATATGATTTATCTCTTAATATCTCTTTTGAGATATGATTCCTTAATTTAAGGGATATTATCTCTTTTAATTAATATTAGATAATATCAGGATTTCATTTCTTTAATTAAGTGATCTTTGGCTTATTATCTTTAATTTCCGGACTGGGCCGGGTACTTGAGCTCGGTGGCCGGGTTAGTAACCTCGGCCCGTACAGAGATCATATAAATTGATCTCATATTACAATGATTTTTCTATGATTTTTTAGAATTATTTGAAAAACTAAATCTAGGAATTGGATCTTGAACAAAACATGGATTTAAGAAAAAAACTTGTGATGAGAAGTGAAGGTATGATCATGGATCATAAGGCTATACCTTTGGAATCTCAAGAAATGATCAAGATCTGAGACTTCCTTTGCAAATCAAGTGAAAGAACTTTGTGTTTTTGTGTAGGAAAGTATAAAAAATGAAGTGAAATGAAGAGTGGTATTGGAGGGGGAAAGGCTGCACGAAATTGGCTAATAGAAGGTGGTCATGATCATAACTAATGAGGACTTGCCTCTAGATAATGAAAAAAGTGAAAGAAATTGAAGAACTTTGCAACATCATCAAGGATGTTCTTTAGGTTTTTTGTATAAGATTTGGTAAAAGACATGAAATGAAATGAATGGAGTGTTGGGGGAGGGGCCGTCGTGAACATGTGGGAGTGAGGAGGTTATTTTTCTTTGTTTAATATTAAATGACAACTATGATTGAAGCTTACCAAAGCTTGGTTAGGTTAGTAAGTAAAATATCTAGATATTTTTGGCTTAGCATATATGAGCATTGATGAGGAAGGTGAGTCACTACCATGACTCACCATGGTGACTCATCCCCTACGAGTCATCATGGATGATTCACCGTTCTGTCTCCTGGTGTATCTCTGCACATCTGTGTCCAATTCCGTTGTTTACCCGATTAGGGTTTTTGAGAGGAAAATGATGAAATAAAAGCAAAATGAAATGAGTTTGGTCTAGTGGAGGGGCTGCACGAAATAGAGTAGTTTTAGAGGGTATTTTGGTCAAAATTCACTTAGAGACACTTTTGGAGTTTCACTTAAAGACCAAGGGCATTTTGGTTTTTTTACTAGAATAAATATCATGATATTTTGGTGTAATCATTATGCTATAAAAATTTGTGTGGTGAAGGTGTTCCTAGGGTGATGTGGCCGTGTTCTACACCACATGAAGGAAGGCAAGTCATATTGAAATTGTCTTGTGAACCATGGTTGAATTAACCAAACATAGGTTAGGTTAACTTAGGGGTAAATTGGTCATTTTACTTGAAGTCATCGGGATAAATGAGTGGTGATGGTGAATAGGAGGTGTGACTGAATTGTGACCACATGTGAGGAAGAAGAAGCAAAATTGATAATGTCTTGCCTTAACCGTGGTTGTCCTTTAACTAGGATAGGTTAGGTTAGGGGCATTTTAGTCTTTTCACCTTAACCATCATTACTTGTCATAAATGTTAGGTGAGTCACCCCTATGACTCACCATCCTAGGTGGCAAGATGTCCCATCATTCGGAGTCTAGTTTTGTCCATGCACGTCCGTTCTCGACTCAGTCAATTATCCGTTTATTGATGACGCACTCGAATAAAGTATACTAACTTATTTATTTTGAGAATTTTCAAAATAACCAATATCGTGGGAAAAATAATATAAACCTAAACCGTTTCGTTCACGAGTCCAAATTAGGTTTTCTGATCAGTAAATTTTTACCGTCAGTGAAAAACACAGACCGGGTTCCGTCTGAATTCTAAACCTAAAATTTCACCGTAACTTCCTTCGATATATAAGGTCTCAAATATGATTTTTTTTTTCTTCAAAATCATTTCTAGATATCCAAAATAATATAAAATATAATTACCGGTCAAGAGAAAACGGGGTGCTACATTTAGGCCCCTCTAAAATGAACTTGATATAAAGTGAGTAAATGATCATATATTCATCATCAATAAGTTAAAATGTGTTCAAATCTCCATATACTTGATTAATAAATAAATGAAGAAATATATCCTCACTTTTTTACTTTACACTCAAATTCATTCTTGATGAGCTTTATCCAAATGTGATTGTAAAAAACGAATTTAAATCCCATGAATTTAAAGTTAATTAATTTGTGGTCACATGTTAATTTTTTTATAAAAAAACTATAAAATACGTCTCCTGTGCTATGCAATCATCACATTCTTCAGACCCTCTATTATTGGGTAAAAAAATTTATGTAGAATGATATGTTTTGATGGGTCTCACATGAAATCCATCCAATAATAGAATGTGTTGAAGAAAATTGTGAGAAGTCTTAGCATTTTTTATCACACATTCATGTATTATCACTTTTGATACGACATTCGATGTAAAATTGACCTTTGCGCCCTCTTGAACACTAATGAACCCTAGATTCAAAACTTTTACATTAATTTTGATCTTCTTTTGACAATACATTAATTTTGATCTTAAAAAAATGATATATATAATTATAATCATATATACTAATATAAATATAGGAAAAAATGTATACACACCCCCTAAACTTTATACCTTTTGCAAATATGTACCCTCAATTATGAGTTCTTCCCAATTGATCTTCAAACTTTAGGTATTAATGAAATTAGTCATTTTGTCAACCCAAAATTTAATCAATAACGATGAATGAATCTAACCATTCGTTTTACTTTATTTTGGACCATTGATAATTGATTACATTTTTTATTTTTTTTAAATTTTTTTGGAAAGGAATTTTATTTTTATTTTTTTAAATGAACAAAAATAATATTTGCATTTCTCCTCTTCTTGCCTTCAATCTTCTTCTTAATCATCTTCTCAGGTTAGTAGTTGGTAGGAGAAACTCACCGACTGGGCCTACAAAAGGACCAAGTATTAGGTTCAATGGCCTTACAACAGATGGTCGGAGCTTACGGCTTCTGTGTTAGGTTCATTATAACTCTTTTGTCCTTTGAGTTACCTGCTGCAAAGAAATTGTCTCATGAATAAAACATAATAATACTTCTGTTGAGTGATAATAGTGTAATAATTATTGAAATAATTTGTCTATCATTTCCATATTGATGCTGACAGGAAATTTTAAAATAAATTAGTTAAATTGAGTATGAAATTAAGGTTAAAACCATAAATTTTTGTTTGGGGTATAGGCAGAGCTAGTCTCCTCGGATTAAGATGCAAAGTTCAGAAAATGGTTCCCTAGACGAAGATCTGTAGTAACATTCTTCTGTTTCTATCCATGCTGTAATCATTCTGTTTTTAATTTTGTTGGTTGTGGAGAGAGTAGGAGGTACTTGTTCCTCCTGGTGCTATGGCCATTCTATGTTAAGAAAAGAAGTCGTTGTTCTGGGCGAAGAAGAAGAAGATTAAAGGCCGTAAGAGAAATGCAATCTCATCTTTTTATCAAAAAATTAAAAGAAAATTGAAATCAATGATTCATATTAAAGCAAAATGAACCGCCGGATTCAATCACCATTAGCTATTTAATACTGGGGTTAACAAAATGATCAATTTCACTTATACTTAGAATTTAAGGATTAATTAATAAGAATCAGTTTAAAGTGTCTATTTATAAACGGGGTAAAATTTAGGAGGTGTGTATAGACTTTTCCCATAAATATATGAGGAGGGAGCTACTTACATAAAAAAAAATTTACACTTTTTACACCTGATATGAGTCATTGCTATGATTAAATCTGATGGTATAATCGTATAGAATTGCTCACTTAATCCCTAATTAGTCATGACCCCATTACCTTTTTTTTTTCTCCTGATTACCCTTTTTTTCCTCACTTTCTCCCTTTCATCCTTGGCTTCCATTTGTGCCATTGATGATGCTTTTGGTCCTTATTACGTTCATCCTTCCGACAATCATGATCTGGCCCTTGTGTCTAAATCACTTCCAAGTGAGAATTACTTTTAGAATGAAAATATCCCTGCCCTCCAAGAACAAGCTTGGCTTCGTAGACAGTTTCCATTATTTATTTTGATGCTACAAATGTCCAATTGCATTTAGCATGGCAGAGGAACAACAATGTTGTGGGTTCCTTGCTTTTCAAGGATGAAGATATTGATTGAATTCACATCTCAAGGGTTCATTCATATTTTTCTTCATAATTCATATTCATTCTAGTCTTTTAAATTGATAATTTTATTTGACATTACCAATACTACCTCAATCCTGATTAGTAGCTAGCTAGGCATTTATCACCTGAAATGAGTTATCATGAGTTTTTCTCTTATCCTTTCAATTCTTTGACAATAATTCCCAATATAAACTATCATAATTGACAACAAACAAATGCGACAGATATTACACACATTTTCCTACACAACTGCAAGGCTATTATCATATGTAGCTATGGAGACATGTTTCAAGTATTAACTAACTGTAATACTGAGTTAACCATTTGATTATGGTTAAACTCAAGTTCATTAACTATTTATTTATAATTAATTTAAAACTTACTAACCACTTATTTAACTCATTTTACCACTTAAAACAAAATTTGGATTTTATGCACCCATCGAAGCAACACAGTAGCTTTTAGATTCAAAATGACTTGTTCTCTGTTTTCTAATCTTCAAAGATGAAAACAAAGCAAATGAGTAAAGTATATGATTCACTTACTTGCTATCTCTGCTCCTTGTTCCTCTTCAATTATTATGCACTTAGTTTCTTCGTTATTTCGTTATTGGGATGGGAACCAATCAATTATCTATTCCGTGTTGATTGATGCTATTCTACTTTTCTACTGCATTCATCCAAAATCCACATCATTTTGTCCCATCATATCAATGTCAAAGTAATTTGGACTTCATAGAAGACTTGACTAAATTGTAGAAAAATTGGATGAGTGTTTGTCAGAAGACTAGAAAATGATAATAATGGTGACATGGTCATGGATGACTTTGAGATAGACTTTTCATTACTCTGTTAGAATTTATTTTCTCTTTGTGGAAAGAAGACATCACACCCTTTTATAAATAATCTGTAACAAAATAACATGGAATTGAGAGCCTTAAGAATCAACATGAATGTGCATGGCAGATTCCTTCAAGTTCTGTCAGAGATTTTTGTAATTTTATACCTTGTAATCCAGGGGCACATTCTGTGCAATGGAGGATTCAATGCCCAGTTCATAGACCATGAAGAAGAGGCTCTTCTTGAGTTCCGTGAAGGCCTACAAGACCCTTCAAATCGCTTATCTTCTTGGGAACCCAGCAAGGATCATTGCCAATGGAGAGGAGTTGGATGCAACAGAACCACAGGTCATGTTATTTCTCTTGATATCCATAGTCCAGATTCTTCAGATAAACTCTCTGGTGAGTTAAGATCATCTCTGCTTGAATTACCATACTTAAGTTATTTGGATCTTAGTGGAAATACTTTCATGCAAAATGTGCCTGAGTTTCTTGGTTCTCTGCATAATTTGGAATACCTTAACCTATCAGACACCAGTTTTAGAGGAACAATTCCCAACCATCTTGGTAATCTCTCACAATTAAAGTCTCTTGATTTAAGTGGCTGCAAGGTTTACTTGTCAGTCAATAACCTTAGCTGGCTCTCTGGTCTTTCTTCCTTGGAAGAACTTGATATGAGTGAGGTTGATCTTAGCAAGGCAAAGAATTGGTTTGATGTAATTAATATGCTTCCTTCTCTTCTGGTGTTGCGTTTATCTACTTGTAGACTTCCTCCACTTCCTTTGCATGTAGCTCATATTAACATCAAATCTCTGAAAATTCTTGACCTCTCCTCCAATGGCTTTTATGCCAAGGTACCTGATTGGTTGTTTGAAATTGGTCCTACCCTTCAATATCTTAATCTTAGCAGGAATGAGTTATATGATCAAATTCCAGACAAATTTGAGAATCTTGAGTCTCTTGCCATTCTTGATCTCTCAAATAATAACCTTGGTGGTCCAATCCCATCAACATTGGGCCAAACACAAAGTCAAAAGGAGCTTGGCATACACTCATCCTTGAAAGAATTGCATCTTTCAAACAATCATTTGAGTGGGAGACTAGAAGAAACACTTTTGCAATTCTCAGAATTGGTTGTGTTGGACATTGCTGGAAATGACTTAAAGGGTATCATTAATGATGCTCATTTAACAAATTTCAGCAGCTTGAGGGTGTTAGACTTTTCATCAAACCATTTGATATTGAATGTGAGCAAAAACTGGACCCCTCTTTTCAAACTTGAGACCATAAGATTGAGGTCCATTGAGCTAGGACCTCAATTTCCAAACTGGCTTCAATCACAGACGAACTTGTCATATATTGATCTATCTCATGCTAATATCTCAGGTATGGTGCCAGATTGGTTTTGGAGTCTATCTAGTAGAGTTGAATACATGAATCTTTCTCGCAATTCTCTCAGTGGCTGTGGGCTTAATTTCTCAACAAACTTGAAGCTCCACACACTTGTTTTGAAAGAAAACTATTTCCATTGTCCATTACCTCATTTGAATCCATCTTTGGAGACACTGGACCTAGCTGGGAACAATTTTTTTGGACCTGTCTCACATGTTTGCAACATGATGGGTGTCAACAGCTCCCTCAGCTATCTTGATTTGTCTGCAAATAATTTTTCAGGGAGCATCCCAGATTGTTGGACAATTGGGAGTAGGTTGGTCATTCTAGACCTTTCAAACAACTCCCTCACTGGCCAAATCCCTGACTCCATTGGTCATCTGGTTTGGCTAAGCTATTTAAATTTGAGAGCCAACAAGCTTTCTGGGAAAATTCATGCATCATTGCAAAACTGTGTGAGGTTATATGCATTGGATGTTTCCAGCAATCAGTTATCAGGAAATATACCAACATGGATTGGTGAAAGTTTGCAGTATATAGAGGCACTGTTTTTCCGCCATAATGAGTTTGAAGGAATTATTCCGTTGCAATTGTGTCAATTGAAACTTCTAAAAATTTTGTACCTCTCTGAGAATCACTTATTTGGCTCCATTCCACCTTGTCTCTTTGATGCCATGGCTTTGGAGGAGAATGATTCATATGATCCATATAATGCTTATCGACAGAGTATGATGCTGTTATATGATAACTTGCGACCATTGTTGCCAGATTTCCTTTATTTGAAAGGAGATTCCTCTTCTTTTTTCTTTGGTCGTATACGTCTTCTTGACTTATCATCTAATGAATTAAATGGCACCATTCCTAGAGAAATTACAAAGATCACAAGATTGGTGGTATTGAATTTGTCAAATAACCAATTGGTGGGTTCTATTCCATCTAATATTGGTGAATTGGGGGAATTGGAGGTTCTCGATTTGTCGAGCAATCAATTGTCATGCACCATTCCCACCAGCATGGCTTATCTTTCATACCTACTGTGTTTGAACTTGTCATACAACACCTTGTCTGGGAAAATTCCACTTGGGACTCAGATTCAGTCATTTGATGCAAGTTGCTATTTAGGCAATCCACACCTTTGTGACCCTCCACTTGACAGAACATGCTCGGGAAACGAGTCACTTGAAGAACTGCAACATTGTAGTGACAGTGAAGGAGACAGAGAACATGAACATGAGCGTGATGGCAACCATGAAGACAACAGTGGGTGGTTGGACATGTCTCCATTCTACATAAGCATGAGCATAGGCTTTTTCACTGCATTTTGGGTGTTCTGGGGTTCCTTAATATTGATCAAATCTTGGAGGTATGCTTATTTCCGTTTCCTAGGCAACATGATTGACATGATCTATGTCACTGTAGCTGTTGCACTTGCTAAATTGCAGAGGAAATTTCATGGCCACCAGGTTCCATAATCACCCAACTCTGTTTGAATGGCAAAATACGTACTGTGAAATAAATTGTACTTGCTTACGGTGTTATGTTTATGTTATTTCAATTTTCAAGTTTAATTGCTAAATTATCTGCTCCTTCCTCGTTTCCTAGTAAATTTAGTACCTGATAGCACCACTAACACAACTCAGCTAATTAATCACCTATTATTATTTTCTAAAATTGTTAATTTTTTTTTACTTTTCAAACTAATGCAACAGCAACGTCTATGAAAAGAGTCAATAAACAAGCCAATGAAGGTAAAGCAAATTTTAGTAAGTCAACAAAGGGCTTAAAACTTTTTTCTTTTTCATTTTTCATTTACTTTTACAATTTTCTTCTTTCTATTTTAAGATTCTCTCAAGTCACGAGTCTTTTTTGCTTTACTCTTCTTAAAAGTAAATTATTTGACAACTTTATCATGTTAACTATTCTTTATGAATTTAATTGTAATGCTGATAACGTTGGTTTTTGGTTTCTGACCAAAATTCATTCGTGACAAATAATTAGAGTTCAAACGAGTGTGGGACATATAAGTTATGTGGTAATCTCGACAGGAATGTGTTATTTTGAAGGTAATGTCTACAAAGTATAAATTTGACAAATTAGTCAAATCTAGTATTATACTGGCAAAGATTTAATGTTATGATAAGTTTATGAGTTTGAAAATGGTGTTTAAGATTGTCGTCAACAAGAAAACTTGATAATGAAACTGCATGTATTTAAAAGAAGAATAGGAAAGGGAACTTTAAAATTTAAGAAGTGAAAGTAGTTCCTATTGTAGAAAATAACTTCTTAATTGAACTCAGTTTATAACGATCAAGAAACAAAAGTCTTGAAAAGAGAGGTTAAGTAAAGTAAAATCTAAAAACAAAAATTGTAAAGTAATATATAAAGTATTGTCAATGTTAATACTTGACAATAAAACTGTTTTGTATTTTGAAAATATATTTCTAATTTGAAAAGAAAAGTCAGTTTCTTAAATAAAAGTAACTTCCTAACTGCATAACTTTTTGTACGTAGTATGAAATGGAAGTAACACTAATTTGAAAAACAATTTGTATAAAGCGTGATTAAATGACTACTAGATGTAATAAAATAAAAGAACTTAAATGAAGAACATGAAAGAAATACTGAAAGTAATGAAGAACATGTTAAGGACTTGAAAAAAATAATCAGTATTAAGGAACGAGGAAAGAACTTTGAAGGATAAAACCAGTATTGTACTGGGTTATAATACTAAATTGAATTGAAGATGAGAAGAGTGGAGGAAATACTTGAATGTAATCCGTGAATCTGCTGTGTGATCGAGATATGTAGGATGTGTATCAAGTAACATCCCTAGATAATGAAATATAGTTTCTGAAATACTAAGTAATTAAGTATGAATACTTGACAGGAAGTAAAACTTAGATTTGAAATGTAAGAACACTACAAATGAATTAATATAGAAAAGGTAGTTATTTATTAAAGTTGATGAAGAACAATTTCTGAGAAATTGAATAGAAACAAATAAAAATGTTAATTTAAGTAAAAGATGTCAAAAAAACTAGGAATTACTTATAATATTAGAGTAAAGGAAAACTTGATTAAACAAGTATGAAGTGTAGAAAAGTAACGAAAGTTACAAAAAATGCATGAAGAACTATTGAAGAAATATTAAAGTTAATAAAAATTAACACAGAAATAAGATGAATCCGCCATCACAATATTGACGGCAGTAAGATAAAGAAGTGTAAGAACACTATGAAGAACATGATGAATAAACTGGAAAGTATTTAAAAAACTTGAAGGAAATGAACCAATATTGTATTGAAATTGAACATTGTATTGATGATAACATGGTGGAAGGAGTACTTGAGTTAATCCGTCAGTCTGCTGTGTGATCGAGACGTGTAGGATGTTTCAAGTTCCGACCACTATTACATTGTAATAACTAGTATTTATAGAAAAAGTAAATAACTTCCTAAAGGTAACTTCCTATCTAAAAGACTTCCACATGTCTTTGGCAGTTCTCTTAAGTTTTATACTTAAACTGCTTGTCAAACAACTCTGACAACTGCTCAATTTCTTGAACCGCTCCGCGTCAACTTGATTGTCTTCGACGGTCTGGCTGCTTGGCGGCTTATCTTGTTGATGCCTTGTCAGCCTTGAAGACTTAGCCATTTTCACACTTCTGTATGTTTGACAACTCTTCTTATCACTTTGTCAAAATGCTGGGTTGTCAATTTATCCTTTCTGTCGGCTAGTGTTTTCTTGTCAACAAAGTATAATACTTAGAAAATACCAGTCATTATTCTGGTTCCTTCGTCAGCCAGTCAAATGCATCCGTCAATAATTAGAAATTTTACCCTTGACAGACGCGCCCTAAATTTTGCTTTTCGACGGCCTTGTTTATCTGACATGTCAACTGAAGAACTTCTTGTCAATTTCACACTTGTCAATTCTTCTATAATCTTCTGAATTTGACGTTCTTCTTTATGTACATTCTTTTGTCACCTTTATTCCTGTCGACTTTGAACTTGGTCACTTTTCCTCTCTTCAATCCAACTCTCGTCTACTTTGGGAATTCCTTATGAATTTGAAAATCTTGCTTTTGACCAATTTTTCTGTCAACTTTCCGTCTGTCAACTTAGTACTTGTCAACTCTCTCTTAGCCAAACCAGTATATACTAATTTTGGGACTTCTTTCTCAATTTTCATGTATCCTCTTTTTGCTTGTCTGACGAAAACTCAAATATGAAAATTCACTCCTAACAATCCCTGCCCTCCAAGAACAAGCTTGGCTTCGTAGACAGTTTCCATTATTTATTTTGATGCTACAAATGTCCAATTGCATTTAGCATGGCAGAGGAACAACAATGTTGTGGGTTCCTTGCTTTTCAAGGATGAAGATATTGATTGAATTCACATCTCAAGGGTTCATTCTGATTTTTCTTCATAATTCATATTCATTCTAGTCTTTTAAATTGATAATTTTATTTGACATTACCAATACTACCTCAATCCTGATTAGTAGCTAGCTAGGCATTTATCACCTGAAATGAGTTATCATGAGTTTTCTTTCAATTCTTTGACAATAATTCCCAATATAAACTATCATAATTGACAACAAACAAATGTGACAGATATTACACACATTTTCCTACACAACTGCATTTCAATTATTTGACAATAATTCCCAATATAAACTATCATAATTGACAACAAACAAATGTGACAGATATTACACACATTTTCCTACACAACTGTAAGGCTATTATCATATGTAGCTATGGAGACATGTTTGAAGTATTAACTAACTGTAATACTGAGTTAACCATTTGATTATGGTTAAACTCAAATTCATTAACTATTTATTTATAATTAATTTAAAACTTACTAACCACTTATTTAACTCATTTTACCACTTAAAACAAAATTTGGATTTTACGCACCCATCGAAGCAACACAATAGCTTTTAGATTCAAAATGACTTGTTCTCTGTTTTCTAATCTTCAAAGATGAAAACAAAACAAATGAGTAAAGTATATGATTCACTTACTTGCTATCTCTGCTCCTTGTTCCTCTTCAATTATTATGCACTTAGTTTCTTCGTTATTTCGTTATTGGGATGGGAACCAATCAATTATCCATCCCAAAAACACCATTGTTGGTTCATCCAACAATTCTCCTTCCGATCAGTCCAAGGTAAAGTTTTAACCCTAATGACCGGTTTTTCGGTTTAAACAGATTTATCATAATCTCTAGATTTCTCTTTCATTTTGACAGAAAAAGAAAACCGTCCTATCTACCGAAGAAACACAGGAAGCAGGTAGGGATATTGATTTGGTGTCTTCCGACTCCAATATGGTATATTTTTCATCATCCTGTTATTTTTCATATATATTACATTCGTGTCTCACCCTGTCCCTTTTATTAGGAAAAAACCTCCCGAGGTGAGGACTTAATGACCATCCGGGAAATTGTCAGCAAAATTGTCAAACCGACAAATCCTCCTGATCCAGAGGTATAAGACAATTTGTTTGTCATCTCCCTTTATTTAATTATTCTAGTTCTGATTCATTGATTTTCTTACCTTTACAGGTTGAAGAAAATTTAGAGCACTTGGCTCCTGAGGGTGAAGTTCTGACAAAAGATTATTTAGACCCCAAATCCACTCAGGAACTGCCCCCCACTTCTCAACAGCCTGAACCAACTCTTCAGACTCCAACTCCAACGGCTAACGAGCCAGCTGAAGCTGCTGTCATGATTGAGATTCCAGATGAAGATATTGATAAGGAGGCCTTACTGGCTAAAACAATTCCTGTCGTCCTTCCTCCGCCTCCAATTAGGCCTCCAACTACTAAGTCTCCCGAACCCAAACCAGCTCTTCATTTCAACACTTGGATCAACATGCTGGCTGAAGTCAGTCGGAAAGAATCAACTTTTTCTGCCAACTCTTCATCAACTCAACACGACTCTAGTGATTCTCGAGTTATCAATCTTATGCATGATCTAAGAGCTCTTCTTGACAACTCCTTCAGTATTCTTTGCTCTGATGTTAACGTCCGACAAGAACTGTCAAGACTGATTAAAGAAATTACTCCCCTTCATTCCACTCTTCCTTTGTCTAGTCGCACCCATTTCCTATCGATCTACAAATTTTGGGAGCGGTTCTCTGACAAATTAGATAAGATGTCTTCTGTCGCTCCTTCCTACAAAGAGGAGGAAAAGATTAAGTACAATCTTCTAGCCAAGTTCCAGGATCTAGAGGCCTCCAAACAAAAAGAGCTTGATCTTATCTTGATAGGAACTCAGACTAAAGAATCCCTCCTGGACTACCGAAAAAAGTTGTTGGCAGAGATTGAATTGACAGACCAACAGTGTGCCAAGTTTGACAAGGCTCTGGAGAAAAGCAGAGACAAAGTCAAGGCCATTGATGACGAATCTGTTCAACTTGGCCAAAGAGCTGAAACTGTAGTTGGCAAACTTCGTGCTCTACAGCCTGAATATGATGCTGCAGTTGCCAACAAGGCTGATCTTACCTTTGCATGGGATCAGTTGTCTCTTGACATTGTCTTAGACAAAAATTGATGTGCTGTAATTTTCTTTATCTATCAAATTTTGTGATTTCGACACTTATCTTGTCATCCATTTAATGAGAATGACTCTTGGTTTACTTTCACATTTATTTAATTTTAACTGTTGGTTCCAATAAATTTCGTAACTTACCTGTATCATTTTACAATTAATTTCGCGGTAAGTTTCAAAACATTGGTAAACCCGCTACATTTAATTTCTTGTCCCTCGAGACTACTTATAAATAGCAAGGCTTACTTCTGACAACATTTGTGCCCTTAAACACTGTGATTTTACATAAAATATGCTCCCATCAACGACCTTATTTTTCTTACTACCTCTATGGGAGCCTGACCTTACAACCTTTACCTCTCAGATTCAAGGTCTTTGTCTTGATGGTCATCTTGTTAGTAAAGATCAGTAACCAACGTAATGGGCACGGTAGAGATCAGCAACCAACGTAACCACTATAGCTGACTACCGCGGCCCACCTCTGGTTAGAGCAGACTTGAAACAGAATGAGTGCATCTGTTTCCAGTTCCGTCATCTTCTTCTCGAAGGGTGGTTATCTCTCTTGGTGTTGTCTTTACTACACCATAAGCAACCACCACCTTCTGGGTTAAATGATGGTGAGATCTGCTCGTGCCAGATTTTTCCTTTACACTCTGCGCACCATCGACATATGAAGCAGATGAAACCTCATCAAATCGGAATGAAGCCTCAACAAATTAGGTTACGCTGTTGCATTGTCGAAGTGTGAAGGATAAAAGTCTGCCTATCTTATCAGAGTTTCGGACTCTTAGTTATTTTTAGGAATAAGTTAGCTTTGATTGATCATTTGTACTTTTGACAAACAATGAATAATTTGTACTTTTGACAAACAATGAATAATTTAGATTGACAATTTGTACTTTTGACAATGTATGGTTGTATTGCCAAGTTAGTGAATAAAATATTCTCATTTATTTTCACTTGTTGTCAATCTTTACTTCCAGCATTGTCGGTTGATATTTCTTCAAATACTTGACATTAATTGAATTAATTCCTAGGCCCGTATGGGCATCAACAAGTGCATATGCATTTCCAGAAAATGCTTTAGAAATCTTAAATAGTCCTTCCCATTTTGGTGACCACTTACCATACTCTCGACAACTTTTATCCATAGGCAAAATGACTTTCCACACTAAGTCATCTACTTTGAATGATTTAAACTTAACTCGATTATCGTAGAATTTTGCAATTCTTTCTTTATGTCGAATCAAGTTTTCCAATGCAATCAACCTTTCATCGCTTAATTCGTCCAATTCATCCAACATTGCATCCCAATGTCGGTCGACTGGCAAGTCATCTTGTCTTTGAATACAAATTGATTGAAGATTGATTTTGACATGCAATACAGGATCATGTCCATATACTAACCTGTATGGTGAGGTTCCTGTCGACTGTCTAGGTGAATTCCTATATGCCCACAGTATTTGGTCAAGAGTGTTATGCCAGGTCTTAGGTTGTCGACCCACATGCTTTTTAATAAGACCAATAATAATCTTATTTATGGCCTCAACTTGGTCATTAGCTTGTGCATAGTACGGAGTAGATGTTAGCATATTTATATACCTAGAGTTGGCATATTCTATAATTTTCTTTCCGGTAAAAACTGATCCTTGATCAGTTGTCAAGGTTTCCGGTATTTCAAACTGACAAACAATGTGATTTTCAACAAAATCAATCACATCTTGTTGGGTGACTGCTTTAAGGCAAACTGCTTCTACCCACTTGGTAAAATAATCAACCCCAACCAAAATGAATTGATGTCCTTTTGATGAAGACCCGTATTTGGCCAATTAAATCCAAAGCCCATCCTCTGAATGGCCATGGTTGGACTATAGAATGTAATTCGCTGGCCGGAACATTCTGTATGTGGCCATGTTTCTGACATTGCTCACAAGACTTGGCAAACAAAATGCAGTCCCTAACCATAGTTGGCCAATAATACAAACTCCGTCGGAGCACCCATTTCATTTTCTCTCCTGCTTGGTGGGTCCTACATATGCCTTCATGGACCTCTGACAAAGCCAAATAAGCATCTTGCTCACTTAGGCACTTGTGTAAAGTTCCGTCGGCATACCTTCTATGTAATAGTCCACCCTGCATAGTATAATTCAATGCTTTATATTTTATCTTTCTATCTGCATTATAACTTGGGTTTTCCAAATATTTGATTATTGGTAATCTCCAGTCATTAGATAGAGTTACATCATTTACCAAGACATCTCTTTCTTCAAGCGGATATAATAATTCTCTAATCTCCACTAACTCTGACAAAGTCTTTTGAGATATCTTGTACCCTGAAGCAATTTGAGCTAACTCATTAGCCTCTTGATTCAGTTCTCTGGGGATATACATGGCAATTACGTCATCGAATTTTCTCATTAACTTACTTGCTATGATACAATATTTTGTCAAATTATAACTGACACATTTGTATTCTTGAGTAAGTTGTTTAATAAACAACTGGGAATCCCCAAATATCTGCACATTTCGTGCCTTCATTTCCACTAGTATCTCTAATCCGACAATCAAAGCTTCATACTCAGCTTCATTGTTAGAACGTGGATATTTAAGCTCAAACATGAACTTAGTAGGAGTTCCGTGTGGAGTCACGATTAAGATTCCTACTCCACTATCTCCTTGATGCTTGACCCATCAAAGTAAAGTTTCCAAGGTTGTAAAATGACAAAGTTTATTTCCGGCACATCCAATCCTGGATGTTCTACCAAAAAGTCGGCAACTTCCTGACCTTTGACAACTTTGGATGGCACGTATTGTAAAGAATATTCCGACAAAGCAATGGTCCATTTACCAATAAGCCCATTAAGGACTGGTTTTGACAACATATACTTTATTACATCAGTATTAGAAATTACTAATACATTACAAGGCATCATATAATATTTGAGTTTGGTACATGAAAAATACAATGCTAGACATAATTTCTCTATAGCACTATATCTTTTCTCAGCATCATTTAGAACTCTGCTTAGATAATACACGGCCCTTTCGACATTGTCATAGTCATCCTGGGCCAAGAGACATCCTATAGTATCTTCAGATGCCGATATGTACAACTTCAAAGGTCGACGAGGCATAGCAGGCATCATGACCTGTGGATTGACTAAGTATTGCTTGATTTGGTCAAAAGCCTCTTGATGACAAGATTCCCACACAAAGCTCCGTTCCGCTTTTAACTTGACTAATGGTGCAAATACTCTTGTTCTTCCTGACAAATTCGATATAAACCTTCACAGAAAGTTAACCTTTCCTAGGAAGGACTGTAATTCTTTCTTATTTGTCAGTGCTGCAGCTTCCATAACTGCTTTGGCTTTATTTTTGTCCACCTAGATTCCTTTCTTATGAACTAAAAAGCCCAAGAATTTGGCAGCCGACACCCCGAAGCTATATTTTTCCAGGTTCATTTTGAGATTGTGTTTCTTCATCCTTTCAAACCCTTACTTCAGGTACTCTAAGTGATCATCTTTAGTTTTTGATTTGACAACTACATCATCAATATATACTTCTATAAATTTCCCAATCACATCATGGAAAATAGTATTCATTGCTCGCTGGTAGGTGGCTCCTGCATTCTTTAAACCGAAAGGCATGACAATCCATTCATATGTCCCAATTGCTCCCGGACACTTGAAGGCAGTCTTTGACACATCTTCTTCGACTATAAAGATTTGATTATAACCTGCATGGCCATCTATATATACAACTTAAAATTTCATTTCCTGATGCTGAGTCGACAAGCATGTCGGCTATTGGCATCGGATATTCATTTTTGGGGGTAGCTGTATTTAGATTTCTAAAATCTATGCATACCCTCATTCTGCCATTCTTTTTAATATCAGGAACTACATTAGAAAGCCAATCGACATACCCGGTTGTTCGAATGAACTTTGCCTTAAGCAGTCTTTCTACTTCCTCTTTAACTCTATGTACCACCTTTGGGGCAAATCTTCTACTCTCCTGTTTAACAGGTTTGCAATCCTCCCTGAGTGGTAACTGGTGTTCGACAAGATTCTTGCTTAAACCAGGCATTTCATCATAGTCCCATGCGAAGCAATCTTTATACTCTGCAATTAGTCTGACAAGTTTTTGTTTGTAATCCTCTGGCAGAAAAACACTCACAAAGATAGGCCTTTTCTTTTCCTCCGTACCTAAGTTTATTTCTTCCAAGGGATCTTTAACTTCCAAATTTTGCTTAACTTCGACTCCCTTTTCAAAACATAAAGGGTCATCGTCAATGATACAATCCGCTCACACACTTTCTGAAGTGTGTACTCCTTTGTCGGCCAGATAGGCTGACAATCTTCTCAGTTGTATTTCAAGGCTCATTGTCGGAATTTGGTCGAGATTTGTCGGCCTCTTCCTTTATCTTAACGCCAAATTGACTGAGAAGACTCACTTCCAATACATCCTTGTCAATGACCCCTTCGTTGGTAGTTATAGGTCTGACGTTTGGTGAATATACCTTGAAATCAACATGTAATTGCTGAGTATAACAAGCGCTGTCATCTAATTTGACTATTTCTATCTGATCTTGCGCATACCACAACATTACTTTCTGATGAACTGTTGACAGAATTGCTCCCACAGCATGAATCCAATCCCTGCTAAGTAATAGGTTGTAGCCTGACTTGGTGGGGATTATCACAAACAGTGTCATCCTTTCAACGGTGCCAACTTGAATATTCAACAAAATGACGCCATCTGACGGAGAAGTTTTTCCAATGAAATCAGTGATGACCATATCTGTCGGAATTAAATCCGACTGATCCTTCCCTAGCTTTTTGAACATTGCTCTTGGCATCAGATTCACAGCAGCTCCCCTGTCAATTAAAACCCTGTTGGTAGGTCTTCCATCTATTACGGCCTTCACATGCAATGGCCTTAAGTGGTTCCTCTGCTCATTGGTTGGCTTTTCAAACTGGGCCACGTTATCAAACACAGTAACCAAGTTTTCTTGGACATACGTCTAAAAATCACCTGGATCTCTATCATTGTTGACAACATCATCATTGTCGGAGAAATCAACTTCGAGATATCCCTCATATTCTGCTAGGATAAACGAAATCAATCCTATCTTCATTCTCATACCTGGCTCCAGTATGACTTCATTTTATGGATCTTCATCCAAAAACGCACCTCCAACCATTCTGTCATGATTTCTTTTTAAATCACTTTCATCATCTGATCCTGACCAATCTGACAGCGGTCGGGCTACTCCCGCGCCACAATCATCCAGTGCTTCAATGATGTTAGCCAGATCTTCATTTTGGCTATTTATGTCCATGTCTTTACCAAGGTTTATATCATCATTTGGATCATTCAATGCCTTAATGACAGCATCGAAAGACACTTCTTCTTTGGTTAAATCGTACTCAGGCTTGCCAACTATTGTTTTTTCATTGTTGCCTCAAACTCTTTCTCAAGTCCTGCAACCCTTTCCATGTCTACTAGCCCGACAGGCCATTTGCCTGTGGATCTTGTTGGTGGTGATGCCTGCTCTAAGGCCTTCTTCTTATCTACAAAAATCTATGACATAGGCTTATTCTGTCTGTCTTGATTAATAGGCCCCATCGTATCAACTTCCATGGGATGGGTCTCTATCACGCTTTTCATTTTGGCATCTCCACTCTTGTCAGCTATGTTGTCAGCCACTGCTACCAGACAACTAGTATCCCGTGAAGGCATTTCCTTTCTGGTGATGCCCTCTTGCTTGGAAAGCTTCTTCTTTTGAGCCCATCGGAGCCTCTGTAGCCTCCTCTTTTGACTCTTAGATATAGCCGGCTGACTTGACGGTCCTGATAAACCAGGTCCTGTCATCTGAGTGTTCTGAGATAATTGCCCCCTTTGGTAATCCTCATTCCCGAAGGGTGGATTGTGATTGTTGAACTTATTTTTTCTAACCCATTTCTAGTTTCGTAATTCGGGATTGCAAGTCATAACGGGATTTCTTACCCATCGATCCACCGTTACATTGGATGGGGGTTTCCTGGTCCTGACAAAATTGAAACCTCTGCCGACAGACTGGTTACTCCCCATTGATTCTCTGACTGGCTCTTCAAGCCAACCTCCAGTATTGTTTTGTCTAGATCTTGCCTGATACGTATGTTGCTGACGACTACCTGTTTGCCTGTTAACAACATGAGTAATATTCCTGTGCACAGTGAGAGCCAGCATGGTTGTTCGGGTGCGAGAACCTGCCTTGACTATTACTATCACGAGACTCAGTTCTGTCTTGTGGGTGATATGGTGGCGTTTTCTGCCCCATTGCCTTCTTGGCAGTAGCAACGTCATAAAAGCCTTCACATTTTGGGCAAACTTTGAAGATACCACCAGATTTCTTGCGTGTCATGAAGTCGACAAGCGGTTCCCCTGGCTTTGGATAGATATCAAATGAATCTTTCAGGCCCATCTGAATATTTTGTCCAACTTGGCGGCCAGTTTTGTTAACTTCAGGACCGAATGGTTCTGTATCAATCTTCATGTCTGGTTTCTTGTCTGAAAACTTTAGTCTTCCTTCTGTCAAACCTTTCTGAATGATGTCCCTGAAATGTATACAGTCATTAGTTACATGACCAAAAGTATTATGAAACTTACAATACTTCCTATCTTTTATTTCATGGGCTTTCAATAGCCTATGATCATCTCACAACTTTAACTGCTTATCTTTGAGCAGTATGTCAAATATTTGGTCGGCTTTGGTCACGTCAAATGTATGCACTTTCTTATTGATGAAAGGAATCCTTTCTCTTGCCCTTGCAGGCCTCAAGGCTTGACATATATAAGGGGGACCAGTTTTCAATTCAACATAGTCTACCTCATATTCTTCAGAATTATTGACCTCTTCGTCGGAATCACTACATCCGACAAAATTAATCTTTTCTCTTTTGAGGAATTTCCTCTGCTTGAAAACCTTTTCGGCCTTCAGTTGTTCAATTTGTTGGACTTTGTCACCCTACTGGGCAAGATCAATTAGGTGTTGGTTGACCAATTTCTTCCTAATGTGATAATCTAAACCCCCGACAGCAATCTTCACTATTTCTGCCTCGGGGATATGGGTGAAGCAACGACTCCTCATTTGACGGAATCGAGCAAGGTAATCATCGACAGACTCGTTATTCATTCTTTTAATGTCGAATAAGTCTGTCAACCTAATTTTTAAATCACCCTTAAAGAATTGATCATGAAAACTCATCTCTAATTGATTCCAGGAATGTATGGAATTAGGTCTCGAAGTTGAAAACCAATAAAAAGCATTCTTAGTTAATGAACTAGGAAAGAACTTCATTTTTAGTCCCTCCTCTAAATCCAAATCTCCTAATTCGATCGTATATCGAGTACTGTGCTCGACGGTTAACTCTCCACTTTCCCCCGAGAATTTTGACAATTTGGGCATTTTGTATCCTCGAGGCATTTCTGCCTGTTGGACCCAGTCAGGAAATGCCGATGCAAGAAATAGCTGATTGGCAAAACCTATGTTAAAACCAAACCTATTCAATGCTTGTTCGACAACTTGGTTAACATTATGGTTTAGAACATTTTGATTAAGCGCTCCAAGAGCACCCTGGTTTATGATAAAGTCTTCGTCTTCCTCTGGCTGTAGAATGTGTATATTTTCACTTCTCAAAGGGACTCGACGATGGGGCTGTGGCCGCTCGTCATCTTATTTGGATCCATCAAGTTGGATAACTTGTGGTTGTTCAACCTGTGGTTGATTATTCTGACCGTGGTTGACATTCCTATTGACATTTCTATTGGGATTTCTATTGGCATTTTGGTTGTCATCCGGGGCCAACACACCCAAGGCTCTATTTAACCTATGTATCTCATTTGCCAATGTCATGCATGCATTATTTGTGTTTTCCATTAATGGCGTAATCACTGTACCCATTTGCCGAGTAAATGCATTCACCACGTCAAAATTACTAGAGTCAATTTGTTATCGAACATTGGCTAATGTAGCCTCTGACAGACCAACAATATTTTGCGGGGGTTGTCTAAGTGGGGATACTTGTGGCCTTACTACTGGACGCTCTTGTCGAGTATGGGTCATCACCACTGACCCTGTTATCCCATTCACTTGACTGGGGATTTGCCCCCCAGTCGACGGTCCTGCTTGTCCAGATGTATGGGTGGCTGTCGTTACTCCATTTGGATATGGTATGTATGCAAATGGGGTATTTGGGTTGACAGTGGTCGAACCGTAAGGCATTCCATACAAAGGTTGTGGCAAAGGTTGCGTAGCCCCTATTAGGTTTGAA
The DNA here is from genome assembly GCA_030762895.1 of Sophora flavescens. Classification (NCBI taxonomy): domain Eukaryota; kingdom Viridiplantae; phylum Streptophyta; class Magnoliopsida; order Fabales; family Fabaceae; genus Sophora; species Sophora flavescens. Next base: position 182,028,287 of record CM061062.1, on the reverse strand, counting down.
TTCACAACACTCCGGTAGTTGGTGGATTTATTTGTTGTAAAACTGGGGAAGTTGGTGATTGGAATGTTCCTTGGCCAACTTCGTCAAGCCTATTGACAACTTGAGCATAGGACACGTCTCTTCTCGCCAATAAACTATTAGTGCTATTATTTCCTTCATTAGTAGCGTTAGCCATGGTTGTAGGAATATTATCAACTGGCGCAATAGTGGTTATAGGATTAGCATCCACCGTTGACACAGCGGCGTTAGTACTGACTATGCCTGCATTACTTGCATTACCCGTATTCAGAGTTTTAGGAATCAGATGACGTTTGAATCACTCTCCCACTCCGTAGACGCATACAATAAATTTGTATGTCAGAGTTCATGACACTATACGAGTTACTCTAAACTCGTCCCACCGGGCGTGCCAATTTGTTCACGTTGGATTTTGGTTTCTGACCAAAATTCCTTCGTGACAAATAATTAGAGATCAAACGAGTGTGGGACCTACGAGTTATGCGGTAATCTCGACAGGAATGTGCTATTTTGAAGGTAATGTCTGCCAAGTATAAATTTGACAAATTAGTCAAATCTAGTAATACATTGGCAAAGACTTAATGTTATGATAAGTTTATGACTTTGAAATTGGTGTTTAAGATTGTCGCCAACAAGGAAACTTGACAATGAAACTGCATGCATTTAAAAGAAGAGTAGAAAAGGGAACTTTAAAATTTAAGAGATGAAAGTAGTTCCTATTGTAGAAAATAACTTCCTAATTGAACTCAGTTTATAACGATCAAGAAACAAAAGTCTTGAAAAGAGAGGTTAAGTAAAGTAAAATCTAAGAACAAAAATTCAAAAGAAGGGTTGAAGAAAATAAGATCTAGACAATACTACTTGCGGAAAATGAAAGAACTTAGATGAATAACTTGAAAGAAATACTGGAAATAATGAAGAACAAGTAAAGAACTTGAAGAACACGACCGGTATTGCACTGGGTTTTCATATTCAATTGAAATAAGATGGGTGGAGGGAATACTTGAATGTTATCCGTCAATCTGCTGTGTGATCGAGATGTGTAGGATGTGTATCAAGTAACTGACCCTTATTACATTGTGATTGCTAGTATTTATAGGCAAATAAAATAACTACCTAGAAATAACTCCCTATCTAAATGACTACCACATGTCTTTGGCAGTTATCTTAAGTTTTATACTTAAACTTTTTTGTCAAGCAATCCCACTACCTGCTCAATGTCTTGAACCGCTCCGTGTCAATTTGTTTATCTTCGACAGTTTGACCTGCTTGACAACTTGTATTGGTACCTTTCGTCGGATTGGAGACTTAACCAATTTCTTCAATTTTCTATTTCTCTTGACGACTCTTCCTTCGACTAAGTCCTCCTTTATTATTTTGTCAAGAATTTGATTGTCGAATCTTTTCCTCTGTCGAACTGTATTTTCTTGTCAAACCAAATATCTTCAATACTTAGAAAATTTTGATTATCTCCTCAATCCCTTCATCATCCTATCAAGAAAACATCTGTCAGAAATCTAAAATTTCATCCTCAACAAATGCATCGTCAATGTAAAAGTCTTTTGCATCATCAACATTGCCACATCATAAAAAAATGACTTATAATGAAAACGTTAAAGGTCACATATGTAATCATGTATAATATGCTTAGGTCTATTTGTTTTAGATTTAAAAAAAATTGATTTTGAAAGAATTGATTCTAAAAGAATTGATTTTAAAAAAAAATATCGAGTTTTAAAAAAACTGATTTATATTTGATAATGATATTTTAAAAGCGAGTTTAGAATAATTAATTTTGTTTGGATACAAAGTAAAATCACTTATTAGGTGTAAATATAAAGAATTTTGTGGGTCTACACCCAGAATCAACTCTTCTCAACGGAAAAGCAAGAATTTATTGCTTCACCTAGAATTAATTCTACCCAACCCAGAATCAAATTTTTTTCAATGCAATTTGATAAGCAGAAACCCTCAAATTCTTAAAATCACTTTTACTTCCACTAGAATCAAGTTTGAGATGCCCAAATTCTTAAACAAGCATGCACTTAGTAGTGCAAAAAGTTTTACACGATAAACGTATTCTTAAATACTTTTGATTTTTTCGCATTTAAAGAATGTGTTTACTTTTAATACATCATCATGATTAATTTTTTTATACTGCAAACCAATTATAAATTATCCTATGTGTGACTTTTAACATAATTATGAGGAGTCAAACATTTTTTAATAATGTGACAGTTTATAATTGATTGACAGCCCAAAAAATCTTTACGCACAATATATATCAATTAAATTCTTAAAAAATATAAGATGAAAACAAGTTAACTTTAAACTGAAGATTCAAACACCCAAACTAACTGCTCTCATAAAATTTAAAGGCATACCAAAATTAGCTGAAAACCTCAAAGTAGTATTATCAGTGTTTCTACACACAATGTTTAAACTTCATTGATAATTTTTATCAATTTTGTCCTTTAACATAAAATCTTCAATAATATAGTCCCCCGTCTAGCTTATGGAGACATGTTAATAAAATTTGTTAAATAGTAATTTTTGTTACTTAGAGCATTTTCAGTGGTGCAAGTGTACAACTCATTGGAGTTGCCTAACTCATCATTTTATGGGCCTTATCATAAGTTACCACACATATTTATTTACATTTATTTTTGTTTCAATTTAAAATATTAACTCTTTATTTTCATTTGATATTAATATTTATTTAACACTATTATTTTTCTTTCTTTTATTGTTATCGCAGTTCTTACTTCTTATATAAGAATCGGTTGCTTTTATACGCAACTGTACATGCATGTGGCATCCACACCGGTTTGCTCCAATGGTGCAACCCAACCAGAGCCTGTCATTAAATTTAAGAATCTGTTAAACAACTCTCACTAGAATTGATCTAACATGACAATGTTTAGTCAATTTTTGTATAACTAGTTTTTTGCAAAATTATTGGTAGGAGATGATAATTAACTAAAGACTAAAGGCCCAAAATCGTCCCTGGCAAAAAAATCAGGATACACTTTTAGTCCTTAAGAAAAAAAAAGATCACCATTCAATTCCCAAGAATGGCAAAAAAGGGACACATTAGTCCCTCCGTTAGTCTCTCCCTCCATATGTCTGTTAGTTTGCTGAGGTGTACGGTTAATATGCTTATGTATTTGTTACGGTGTTGAGTTGTATCGTCCGATATGCAATTTGTTAAGAAAATTAGATTAAAGGCCCAAAATTGTCCCTGACAAAAAATTATGGTACACTTCTGATCCATGTACGTCTTCTTCCTCCATCACCAACTAAAAACCCTAACTCCATTGAAGTAGCTTGCTGCATGATTTCTTTCTCTGGTTCACACAGTAGTGCTTCAAAATGCTGCATGATTTCTTTCTCTGGTTCACACAACAATCCTTTCTTTGCCCCTCTTTGTCTTCAACCTTCCATGCTTCATCCATCTCCATAGATCCCCACATCCCATCGCACCGTCGTCGTACCCACTGCAACGCGGCCTCTCCCATCCGCCGCTTACAACCATAGGACCCGGTTGTTTTCCCTCTTCCCTACCGTTGTCAGCTACGAAACACGACATTGTTTGTTCTCCACCATCGCAGATCTGCCTCCTCGATGCCGTCAGTCGCGCACCTCCGTCTCTCTCCCTCCATCGTTGCAAACCTGGTTCAGTTGAAAGAATAAGTGAAAGAAAGGGTTGGCATGGTTGTATCGAGAAGCAGCCTCTTCCCTGCCCTCCTTCTATTGAAATTAGCGCATGATGGTAATTGAGGAAGAAGGAATACAGGGAGAGAAGGAATTTCTGATGGAGTTAGGGTTTTTAGATGGTAATGGAGGAAGAAGAAGTACAAGGACCAGAATGGGTTTTTCTTGGTTTTTTAGATATAAGGGTTAATAGCTTTATCTTTGTTTTAATTTTTTCTAGCAAATTCCATGTTGGACGGTACAACTCAACACTGTAACAGACACATAAGCGTATTCAACGATGCACCTCAGGAAACTAACAAACATTTGAAGGGAGAAACTAACAGAGGGACTAACATGTCCCTGTTTTGTCATTCTCATAGATTAAATGGTGACTTTTTTTTTCTTAGGGATAAAAAGTGTACCCTAGTATTTTTCTAGGGACGATTTTAGGCCTTTAGTCTTAAATAAATTTTTCCCTAAAATAATTATACAAATATTTTTAAACCCATAACACATTTAGGTAAAGTCTAGTCAAAGGACTAGCACCCATAAAAAAAAGTGTTGGCAAACGATTAATGTTTTTATTTCAATAGAAATAGGAACAACAACACAAATTGAAATATTGTAAAAAAAAATTATGAGGATTAGGTAACATAGTAGCCTCCCGAGCAAACTCACGAGCTATTACATTTCCATGTCGCCTAACAAGCTAAAAATGAAGTTTGGCTCATAAAATATAATATTTTGTTAAATGTCAATTATTTTGATGGATGAATAATAAAAGAATCTAACTATTCCGTAAGTCGATATGCTGAGAGAAAACTAGCCAAAAATGTATGTCGCTTAGTGTAACATCCTATCTTTCAAAAAAAAAATATAGATATTTAAATTAGATGGGAATGAGGGTTGGATAAATCAAAACTATTTAAGAATCTAAACATATATGCAAGTTTAGAGCAAAATTTAAGCAACTCAAAATTTTCAATAGGCAAGAACCTCAAGCAGGCACATCAAAACCCCCTTTTGGAAACACGTCAAATTAAATCCTTAATTAAGGTGGTTTATCATTAACAAAAGTAAAAGATAATCAGCCATAAATATAGATCTTAATCATAGCTAGATAGTGATAATCAATTTACTCAAGTTTTACTCATAATAATTAATTAGCACTAATCATATTTAACTATGCTTTAGTTACAAGTAATAAATTATTAAATATAAAAAAAATAAAAACTTAAATGTTGAAAGGAGGGGACGGTTGGACCTCCTGATGCCTTGCCATCCATAACTTCAAGTCACCTAAGTCTCCATGTTGGGTGAATTACAATAAATTCATGGTTGAATAAGGTTTTATATTAAGTAATTTAATGTAACAAAGAAAAAAAGAAAGAAAAGAAGATAGAATCAGAGTAGCGTGAGAGAATTGCAAGAGAGAGAGAGTGAGAAAAAGAGAGAGTGAGCGAGAAATAGAGAGAGGCCATGAGAGAGAAAAATTTCGGAGCCGATTCCGAGTGATCTGTTCGTCCTATCGAGAAACCGACTATATCATTGTGATCCTCGCGACGTCTACTTCATCATCCTATCTTTCTTTTCTTGATTAGGCTAAGGTAAGCCTATGTCCTTTTTATGCCGAAATGCCGTCGGCGATGGTATTGAGGTTATCTTTGAATCCGTTTATCGGCTTTCAATTTCGTCTTCAGATTTGGGTTACCCGTAACACGTGCTTCATGAATACGTGTTCAGGCGAATTTTCGGAGCCCTGGAGAGTGTGGCACTGCACGTGGCAGCAAGCTGGGGGATAGGAGGAGTTTCGTTTCGTTGCTCCAGAGCTAGCTTAAGATACGTCAGGTGGGAGAAAGAAGCCTCCTATCGTCGGAATTGGCTAAGTAACATATTTTACAATAATGGCGTAGGACGACCTAAACCTTATTAGTGGGCGAATAATTGACAATGTCAATATCACATTGGCGACTACTTAGTGGTACCAATGATGATGTGGAGATTGTAGTTTTATCGCTGTTAGGTTAATTTTATGATATTTGAGGTTGTTTGATTTTATCGTATTTGAACTGCTTGTTGTGTGCTGTTTGGATTAACATGTTAATTATAGTTTATTATGTTTATTTAAATATGTTATTATTATTAATATTTTTTTATTATTTTATTATGATTTCATTGTTGATAATATGTATTGAGTGATAATAAGTTTTATCTGTGACGATATGCTCAGTTGGCATCTAGGTGATGATAGATGATATCTTAAAGTGATGCATGTTGGGGGACAGTATTATATGTGACTTAGTTGTTCCTAACCTGAGTAATTAAATATCATATTTATGATGAGATTGATGATACGATGAGACTTGAGATATTATATGAGATAGTCACGAGATTGATGATATGAGGAGACTTGAGATATTATATGAGATGGCGATGAAAGGTTGAGGCACTAGGCTATGAACTGGTACGAGTCTGTGAGACACATATAGATGTATGGTGTTGATCACAGCCGTGTGAGTGGAACACACGAGGTCAGTGTGAGTTGATGAGTGTGATTACACCTCATATTTCTTTATCATATTGCATGCATTTTCATATAGTTTAGGCATATTTAATTTATTTTTGTTAGTTTTTACCTTGGAACGGGTAAGGCGGATTTGTGGTGTTTGTATGCTGGAATTGAGGATTAAAATGCTCAGGATCATTTATGTTGGAGCTTGCATGAAGACGAAGCTTCAAAAGTAAGAAAAATGAGCCAAACAAAGCCCATCATGACCTTGCCGTGACAGCCATGACGGCCATGATTGAGCAAGACTGAAAAGAAAAGAATGAAAAAGTCAGAACCTGTCACGGTCAGGCCGTGATGGCTATCACGACCATGACAGGCCATCAATGCCAAGTTTTCTAAGATAGAATCTGTCACGGCCTGGCCGTGACAGCCATCGCGGCTGTGACGCGCAATATCTGGAAATTTAATTGCTGATTTGAACTGATTTTATTGCAATTTTGATCCCAAGTTACCCTACATTATAAATAGGACTTAGATGCTCAAAAATAGGGATCCCTTGGGCTGCTACCTTAGGCAAAAATTAGGATTTTTCTTCTTCTCCAATTTCTTCTCTTCTCTTAGGTTTTCTTTTATGCTTTTGTTAATCAAGCTTGCTATGAACATGGCAATGCTTGAGTAGTTGTTTTTATTTCTAGGAATTGGGGTTATGCCCAAGATTTGTTTTATGTTATGAATTGACGTTTTACTTCTTGTTAATTTCAATTCGCTTTCGATTTAATTCCTATTGCATGAATTACTTGTGAATTTGGTGCGCACTTATTTGCCTGTCATAGATACTCTAAGGAGGAACCTAGCGGTGAACTTAGGTATTGGATCTATAGGGATTGAACTTAGGACTTAAATCACGAGAGTTAGAAGCGGTCTTTCGAGGGTTCATTGAGTTGTCACAAAGCTTAAAGGGTTCGATTTAAATTCAATTACCACGAGAGTAGGGGTTGGTTTAATCAGACATGATTCTTGTATCCCGAGAGGGAACATTAACTTATTTAGGATAAATTCACCTTCAAAGCAAATTTCGATAATTAACAAGAGTGGTAGTCAATTTAGTAACATGAGAAGTCTTGTTGGTAACCCAATTCCTGGAAATCTCTTTTGATATTGAAACAATCCCATATTTGATTTGATTGCAATTTTGTTTGATTGCGTTTAGATATTTGATATTGTTAGTTAATCTTTTAAAAACCAAATCTTTTTCAAATCTTTTTTTTCCTAGTCCAGTTTAATTGATTTAATAATTGATAGTTATTTTAGATCACGGTCCCTGTGGATTCGATCTTTTTATTACTTGACGACGAAGTCGTTCACTTACGGATTCGAGCCCATCAAGTTTTTGGCGCCGTTGCCGGGGATTGTGCTTTCTTGAATCTCAATCTAATTTTTAAATTGATTTTTCTGGACTTTTTTTTATATATTAAATTTTCTCTTTTTTCATTTATCTCTTTTTCTTTTTCTAGTATCTATCTCTCACTTTGTCTTTGTATTTTTCTATCTTGTGCGAAGATCCCAAAGTCTTGGAAATCTCATTGAAGTTGACCTCGAGATCGAAAGGACCTTCTATAGACGTGGGAGACTACAAAGACAAAGAGTGAGAGAGAGGTTGATTCCCATTCCACTCATGGCGAATCCACCGGATACCAAACCACTGAAGCACTACGCAGCCCCAAATGCTACGGGTTTGAAGTTGACCCAAAGTCTTTTATGCGAAGATCCCAAAGTCTTGGAAATCTTGTTGAAGTTGACCCCGATCTTGAAAGGACCTGTCGTAGACGTGGGAGACTACAAAGACAAAGAGTGAGAGAAAGGTTGATTCCCATTCCACTCATGGCAAACCTACCGGATACCAAACCACTGAAGGACTACGCAGCCCCAAATGCTAGGGGTTTGCGAACTAGGATTGCTAGGCCAGAAATTGAGGCGGAGAACTACACTATACCGCCTCTGTTAATTGGCATGATGATGAGTGTGATTCCACCTCATCTTTGTCCATCATTTTGCATGCATTTTCATGTAGTTTAGGCATATTTTTATTAGATTTTAGGTTAATTTTCCTTTGGAACGGGTAAGGCGGTTTTCGTGTGTTGTTTTGCAGATATCAAGGGTAAATTGCTCAAGATCAACCATGATGAAGTTTCGATGAAGATGGAGCTTTAAAACTGAAGAAAATGAGCCAAACAGAGCCCATCACGGCCTAGCCGTGATGCCCATCACGGCCATGATCGAGCAAAACTGAAAAAGAACAAAGGTCAAGTCGAGTTCATCACGGCCTGGCGTGTGATAGCCATCACGGCCGTGACCCAAAACCACCACAAGTCGGAAAGCTGTCCAGGGCCAGGCCATGATGGCCATCACGGCCGTGATGGCCGCCGTCACGGCCAGGCCGTGATGAGCATCACGGCCATGACGGACCAACCAAAGAAGAATTTTCAAGGCAGAATCCGTCACGGCCAGGCCGTGATAGCCATCACGGCCGTGACGCGTATTACTTGGCTCGGAAGAAACAGAATTGGATCTAATTTGAGTTGGATTAGGACTCTAACTGCCCAATTCTATAAATAAGGGACCAGGCAGAGGCAGAAAACATCAGACCTTTGGGGCTACTACTCTAGGCATAGATTTAGGATCTCTTTCTTCTTCTCCTTCTTCTCTTAGTTATTTTCATGTTATTTGTAATCATGCCTGTCATCTCCATGGCAAGGCGTGAGTAGTAGCATAGTTTCTAGGGATTAGGGCTCTGCCCGAGTTTGTTTATGATGTAAATTTGATGTAAACTCTTTGTTAATTACGATTTACTTTAGATCTGATTTCTAGTGTTTAATCAATCGTAAAATCGGCGACCGTTTATTTGCGTGACGTAGACGTTCTAAGGAGGAACCTAGCGGTGAACTTAGGATTTCTAGTGTGTTTCACACGTAAAGTTCATCGGCGACGCTTATCGGCGAGACGTAGATATTCTAAGGAGGAACCTAGCGGTGAACTTAGGTTATTTGCATGACTTAGACATTCTAGGGAGGAACCTAGCGGTGAACCTAGGTGTCGGATCTATAGAGTCAGACTTGGGACTGAAATCACGAGAGTTAGAAGCCGTCCCTCGAGGATCAACGAGTTGTCACGAAACGCAAAGGGTTCAATATGGGATCGACTACCACGAGAGTAGGGGTCGGGTCAATTGGGCACGGCTTTTGTAACCCGAGAGGGAGCTTAAGCTATCAGAGGATAAACTCGCCTTCAAGGCAATTTCGCTAATTAACAAGGGTAATCAACTTCATAACGTAAACGATCTTGTGGTAACCTAAATCCCTAGGAACCCATTTAGATCTGAAAAATCAAAAAGATTTGTTTTCTGTTTTGTTTGATTCTGTTTTATCTCTTAAATTCAAATTCAAAAACCATTTCAAAAATATAAAAATCTTTTTAAACAGTCCAGATCTAATCGATTTGATAATTAGTTGCGATTCGAGAACACAGTCTCTGTGGGATCGATATCTTTTATTACTTGACGGCAGTCCGGTACACTTGCCGGAATCGCACGTGCATCCGCACGCACATCAAGTTTTTGGCGCCGTTGCCGGGGACTGTGCCTTTTCGAATCTCAATTCAAATTTTGAATTGATTTTTCTGGACCTTTTCTTTTTGTTTGATTTTTATTTCTGAAAAAAAAAATTAAAAAAAAAATCAAAAATTTCTTTTCCTTCTATTGTATCCATCTCTCTGTGTGTTATATGCAAAGATCTCAAGTCTTGGGAGCCTTAGTGAGATTGATCCGGAGATCGAGAGGACCTTCCACCGACGTAGAAGACTACAAAGAGAGGAAGAAAGGTTGAGTCCCTTTCCATTCATGGCGAATCAACCGGATACAAAGCCTTTGAAGGACTACGCAGCCCCAAATGCGAGAGGCTTGCGAACTGGGATTGCAAGGCTAGAGATTGAGGCGGAAAACTATACCATACCGCCCATGCTAATCAACATGATTAGGCAACATCAATTCGGAGGATTGCCTTCGGAGGACCCGACCGATCATATAGAAACATTCTTAGAGTTCACCGATGCAATCAGGATTAATGGAGCCTCAGTCGATGTTGTGCGTTTGAGATTGTTCCCCTCATCTCTCACTAGAAAGGCGAAGGCCTGGCTTAAGCAAATCCCCGCTAACACTTTGACCACTTGGGACCAATTGGAGCAGGCGTTCTTGGAGAAATTCTTCCCTCCATCCAAGACGGCCTACATAAGAACCCAGATCACCGGCTTCTTCCGAGAAAGACGGAGAATCATTATCTGAAGCCTTGGGATCGTTACAAGGGACTGCTGGAGTCGTGCCCACATCACGGACTCGAGAGGTGGTTAATAGTGCACACCTTCTATAACGGATTGGACTACTCTTGAAGGTGTCACTAGATTCTCGCAGCCGGTGGAGCGTTTATGAATAGGCCTCTCACCGAGGCATTCAACATCATCGAGAATGTCGCCACCAACTACCACCAATGGGGATCCGAAAGAGGTAATAACCCGAACAAGATTTCGGGGGTAAGTTTGAGGTAAATAGCACAGATCTTATTATGTCAAAGATAGACTCACTTAATAAACGTTTTGATCGATTGGAAAGAGCTAATGTGAGTGCATTAGGTGCTACTAACCTTGTTTGTGAGATTTGTGGAATGCGGGGACATGACATGATGGGATGCCCACATGGATCCATGGGCTTCGGGTGAACAGGTGAACTCTTGTAACAACTACTATGATACGAACCCGAAGCTGCCCAACTATGCTCCCCATATCCCTACAACCAAAGAAGGAACAACCCTTACCTCTCCTACGGCAACTACAAAGAACACGCTCAACCATGAGTTCCAAGAAGGTCAAGGTAATAAGAGAACCACACCGGGGTACCCTCAGTACAAAGATCTAAACTCGAGACTTTATTTGAAAGTTTTGTCGAAACTCGGACAAAACAGAATGAGGAGTTTAGACAACAAGGAAGGGCAGTGAGTGAGGCAATAAAGGATCTAGCATCTAAGGTAGACAACTTAGCAACTCATAACAAGATGCTAGAAACCCAGATTGCCCAACAAGCCAAGACGTACTCGAGACCTAAGGGTGCATTCCCGGGCAACCCAAGCAAATCCCAATGAGCATTGCAATGTCATACACTTGAGGGATGATAAGCTTGGGGCGGGGGTAGCTGAAATGGACGTGGAACCGGAGGAGGACACGAACGAAAAAGAAGAGCCAGAACCGAAATATGTCCCTCCACCACCGTACCAACCCCCGATACCTTTCCCACAGAGGTTGGTCAGGAAAAATCAAGTAGATGTAGAGACTAAAATGCCTACTAAACTGAAAGACCCAGGTAGTTTCTCCATCGCTTGCTCGATTGAACAAGTGCAAATTGACCAAGCCTTATGTGACCTAGGGGCTAGTGCGAGCTTGATGTCCCTCACTATCATGGAAAGGTTGGGAAGCAAAGAGTTGAGACCATTCAAATTCCCCTTACAAATTGCGGACGGCTCAACTAGGACTCCTCTAGGCATACTAGAGAATGTTCCTGTAAAGGTAGGGAAAATTCTCATCCCTACCGACTTCCTGGTATTGGACATGAAAGGGAATTCTAAATTCCCCATCATTTTAGGAAGGCCATTCTTGGCAACCGCTGGAGCATTAATAGACGTAAGGAATGGCAAACTCTCTCTAAATGTAGAGGAAGGTAGGGTAAATTTTCAGTTGATTAACTCTTGTAACAACCCTCCTTTTGAGAGCCATGTGTGCAGAATTGATGTAACGTCTCCAGCGGTAGAGAAAAGAACTTAGCATGGAAGCAACCCCAAAGATATGCATGGTTGGAGATGCACCCAGTGGTGAAGTTGGAATTGCTGTCCATGCAGAAACAATACTTCCGCCGGGAGGAAGGAAGGCTAGGAAGCTCCGAGAGAAAAGAGCAAAGCGGAGCGTTACATCGGCCGTATGAGCAGAAACGGCTATTTGAAGGAGCTCCATGGAAAAGAAGTGTTCCTGCACTTCTACGCCCACCGACCCCGTTGACTTGAGGAAGTATGGTCAAGCTTAAGACCATAAATAAGCGCTTCTTGGGAGGTAACCCAAGTTTTCTTTCCCTTTTTCCTTTTGTTTTTGATTTAACCTCTTGAATAATTTGAGAAGATCAAGAGGCAAAAATATCATTAATAAGTTTGTCTAGTGTTTTCAGGTTGAGAAAGAGAAGAAGAGCATAAAAAAATAAAGTCAGAGGCCATCACGCCCTGGCCGTGATAGTGGTCACGGCCGTGATGAACTAAACAAGAGCACAGAGAGCATCACGGCCTAGCCGTGACAACCATCACGGGCGTGATGAGTAGGATGCCAAGATCAGAGAGCATCACGGCCTAGCCGTGATGTAGATCACGCCGTGACAGGGGCAACTCCCGAGGATCGAAAACGATCACGGCCTGCCCGTGATAAGCCTCACGGCCGTGATACAATTTCTACCCAAGTTTTGACTGGAATGTGAAGCCAACACCCGCTACCGACTCGGTAAGTTGTTCCATTTTTCTCCTCTCTCCGACTTGATTATTTACATTGGAGACAATGTAAGTAATCAAGCTTGGGGTGGGGGGTATTTATTTTTGCATTTGCATTGTTGCATTCATGTTGCATTCACATAGGCTTAGATTGGTATGATCACATTCTCTAGATTTCCCTCACTTAGAACATGCATCCGATTGTAAAAACTTGGAGCCAAATGAATTGAGATAGTGAATTTTGAACCCAATTTTTCATTATTCTTGTGATATGGCTAAAAATAAAAATTCTTGAGATAATCATTTGATAGTTGATAATTAGCATGTGGTTCCTTAAACTTGTGTACCTCACTGATTTTTGAACTACTAAATGTAAGATTTTGAGCCAAAAGGGGTATTCACTAAATCTACCCCATTTCTTGTGCTAGAGTGTTGTAATTCCTCTTGGACTGTATTTTCTAGAACTTGACTTGAAACCATTTCAAAACTTAAAAATTTCTGAAAACATTTTTGGAAATGATTGAGGCACTAGGTATTTTTCCGGCCTCCCGAGCTTTGAATGATAAATGCTACCCCTTAGTTGCCCAATTTTGAGCCTAAAGAAAAAATACTTTTCTTGGTACCTTGAATTAATTTGATAAATAGTGCTTGGTATGGCACCTTTTAAAGTATTACAAAAAGGGCAAAATGGTAGTTGGAAAAAGTATGGGATGAAAAAGCTAGAAAGTAATTTCTCTTGAGCTATAAATCTCCCCTTCTCCAAACAAATAAAAATGAAATAAACAAAGAAAAAAAAAATGGAGAAGGGGATGACAAAGAAAGTGAGAAATGAAAAGAAAAAGAAAAAAAAATTAAATGAAGGAAGAAAGGTGGAAAAGTAAACCAAAGCCCAAAAAGGGGTATTTTAGAAGGTGTCATGCTTTGTAATGTTTGATAATCTGTCTAGCCTTCTTGAAATTCCCTTTCCTTGATTTTCCCACCTTACAATAAATCCCATGGCCACATTACAACCAAAGGAAAAGACCTCTTGATTCTTAAGTGTTTTCTTAAATAAAGTAGAGATTTGGTTAATAGTCAAGCCTATGGTAAAATACTTTACTTGAGGAAATGGAGTGAATTGTCATAAACCCTAAAACACTTGAGTAAGGTGAGATGAGTGCCCAAATCAGTGAGGACATGAACTTGAAGAACCTAAGCTTCTAATTGGACTTGAACTTGATTATCTCTTGAATGCTTATTAAAAATGCCTATTACTTGGATTAGCTTCTAGGGTTCTTGGTTCACTATCCATGCTTTGAATGATTTATATCTTATGGCCTGAGTAATTGCTTGAGGACAAGCAAAGTTTTAAGCTTGGGGTGATTTGATGAGTGTGATTCCACCTCATCTTTGTCCATCATTTTGCATGCATTTTCATGTAGTTTAGGCATATTTTTATTAGATTTTAGGTTAATTTTCCTTTGGAACGGGTAAGGCGGTTTTCGTGTGTTGTTTTGCAGATATCAAGGGTAAATTGCTCAAGATCAACCATGATGAAGTTTGGATGAAGATGGAGCTTTAAAACTGAAGAAAATGAGCCAAACAGAGCCCATCACGGCCTAGCCGTGATGCCCATCACGGCCATGATCGAGCAAAACTGAAAAAGAACAAAGGTCAAGTCGAGTCCGTCACGGCCTAGCCGTGATAGCCATCACGGCCGTGACCCAAAACCACCACAAGTCGGAAAGCTGTCGGGGCCAGGCCATGATGGCCATCACGGCCGTGATGGCCGTCCACGGCCAGGCCGTGATGAGCATCACGGCCATGACAGACCAACCAAAGAAGAATTTTCAAGGCAGAATCCGTCACGGCCAGGCCGTGATAGCCATCACGGCCGTGACGCGTATTACTTGGCTCAGAAGTAACAGAATTGGATCTAATTTGAGTTGGATTAGGACTCTAACTGCCCAATTCTATAAATAAGGGACCAGGCAGAGGCAGAAAACATCAGACCTTTGGGGCTACTACTCTAGGCATAGATTTAGGATCTCTTTCTTCTTCTCCTTCTTCTCTTAGTTATTTTCATGTTATTTGTAATCATGCCTGTCATCTCCATGGCAAGGCGTGAGTAGTAGCATAGTTTCTAGGGATTAGGGCTCTGCCCGAGTTTGTTTATGATGTAAATTTGATGTAAAATCGTTGTTGATTTCATAATTGTTTTAGATCTGATTTCTAGTGTGTTAATCACTCATAAATTTCGGCAACCGTTTATTTACGTGACATAGACGTTCTAAGGAGGAACCTAGCGGTGAACTTAGGATTTCTAGTGTGTTTCACTCGTAAAGTCCAGCGGCCGCTTGTTTGTGAGAAGTGGATGATCTAAGGAGGAACCTAGCGGTGAACTTAGGTTGTTTGCATGACTGAGACATTCCAAGGAGGAACCTAGCGGTGAACTTGGGTGTCGGACCTATAGAAGTCAGACTTGGGACTGAAATCACGAGAGTTAGAAGCCGTCCCTCGAGGAGCAACGAGTTGTCACGGAACGCAAAGGGTCCAATCTGGGATCGACTACCACGAGAGTAGGGGTCGGGTCAATTGGGCACGGCTTTTGTAACCCGAGAGGGAGCTTAAGCTATTAGAGGATAAACTCGCCTTCAAGGCAATTTCGGTAATCAACAAAGCTAAATCAGTTAGCAACATAAACAACCTCAAAGGTAACCCAAATCCCTAGGAATTCGTTTAAATCAAAAACCCCAAAAACATTTGTTTTCTGTTTGTTTATCATTTCAATTTCAAATTCAAACATTTTTCAAAACCCTTTTTAAAACTGTCCAGATATAATCGATTAGAATTTAATTGCGATTCGAGAACACAGTCTCTGTGGGTTCGATATCTTTTATTACTTGACGGCAGTCCGGTACACTTGCCGGAATCGCACGTGCATTCGCACGACATCACATGATTAGGCAACATCAATTTGGAGGATTACCCTCGGAGGACCCGACTGATCATGTGGAGACATTCTTGGAGTTCACCGATGCAATAAGA
This sequence comes from Sophora flavescens, assembly GCA_030762895.1. Classification (NCBI taxonomy): domain Eukaryota; kingdom Viridiplantae; phylum Streptophyta; class Magnoliopsida; order Fabales; family Fabaceae; genus Sophora; species Sophora flavescens. The sequence continues at coordinate 182,012,471 of CM061062.1, read as the reverse complement.
ATTCAAGGTGCCCCGGTTGATGCTATTCGCTTGAGGTTATTCCCCTCCTCTCTGACTGGAAAGGCAAAAGCTTGGTTGAAGCAAGTGCCCGCTAATACTTTGTCAACTTGGGACCTATTGGAGCAGGCATTCTTGGAAAAATTCTTCCCTCCATCCAAGACTGCTTACCTACGAACTCAGATCACCGGCTTCTTCCAAAAGGACGGAGAATGCTTATCCGAAGCTTGGGATCGTTACAAAGGATTGCTAGAGTATTGCCCACATCATGGGCTCGAGAGGTGGTTGTTCGTGCATACCTTCTACAACGGATTGGATTACTCTTCGAAGGTGTCACCTGACTCCGCAGCTGGTGGAGCCTTTATGAATAGACCTCTGACTGAAGCGTTCAATATCATTGAAAACGTAGCCACCAACTATCACCAATGGGGTTCGGAAAGAGGTAATAACCCAAAAAAGCTTTCGGGGGGTAAGTTTGAAATAAATAGCACTGATCTAATTATGTCTAAATTTGACTCATTGAATAAACGCTTTGATAAGCTTGAAAAGGCTAATATGAGTTCAATAGGTGCTACTAATGTTGTTTGTGAGATTTTTGGGATGCAGGGACATGACATAATGCAGTGCCCACATGGTATTGCTCCTGGATCCGGTGCTTCGAGGGAACAAGTGAACTCTTGTCACAACTTCTATGACACGAACCCGAAGTTGCCAAATTATGCTCCCCCAAATCCTTACAACCAAGTGAGGAAGCATAATCCTTATCTCTCCTACGGGAACTACAACAACACGTTGAACCACGAATTCCAGGAAGGCCAATGTAATAGGAAACCCGCATTGGGGTATCCTCAGGTACAAAAGTCTAAACTTGAGTCTCTTTTGGAAAATTTTGTTGAAACTCAAACAAAGCAAAATGAAGAGTTTAGGCAACAAGGTAGGGCAGTCAATGAGGCAATAAAAGAGTTGACATCTAAGGTAGATAACTTAGCCATCCATAATAAGATGTTAGAAACTCAGATTGCCCAACAAGCTAGTACATATTCTAGAACTAAGGGTACGTTTCTAGGATAACTCGAAGTTAATCCCAATGAGTACTGTAATGCTATATACTTGAGGGATGATAAGCTTGGGGTAGTTGAAAAGGATGTAGAATGTGAGGAGGACATGAGTGAACAAGAAGAGATGGAGCCAAAGTATGTCCCTCCACCACCTTACCAACCCCCCCAATACCTTTCCCACAAAGGTTGGTCAAGAAAAAACAAGTAGAAAAAGCAACTAAGAGCTTAATTGTGGAGCATGATTCCATAATAAAAACTAATATGCCTCGTAAACTAAAAGATCCAGGAAGTTTCTCTATTACTTGCTCAATTGGAGAATTAAAAATAGACCAAGCCTTATGTGACTTAGGGGCTAGTGCGAGTTTGATGCCGCTTACTATCTTTGAGGGGTTGGGAACCAAGGAATTAGGTCCATCCAAGTCCTCTTTACAATTTGCGGATGGATCAACTAAAACCCCTCTAGGCATACTAGAGAATGTCCCCATAAAGGTAGGGGAAATTTTCATTCCTACTAATTTCATGGTGTTGGACATGAACGGGAATTCTAAATTCCCTATCATTCTAGGAACGCCATTCTTGGCCACAGCTGGAGTAATAATAGATGTGAAAAATGGTAAGCTCTATTTGAATGTAGAGGAAGGTAGGGTGGATTTTGATTTGACTAACTCATATAACAACCCTCCTTTTGAGAGTCATGTGTGCAGGATTGAGATAATGCCTCAAAAGGTGAAGGAAGAGCTTAACATGGAAGCAACTCCGAAACTTTGCATGACAAATGATGCACCAAATAATGATGAAGTTGGAGTTGCTCAACATGTGGAGTTAAAACTTCCGCCGGAAGGAACTAAGGCCATGAAACTCAGAGTGAAAAGAGCAAAGCGAAAGTGCAATTGGCCATATGAACAAAATAGGCTCTTTGAAGTACTTCCATGGAAGAGAGGTGTTCTTTCACTTCCAAGCCCAGCCGATCCCCATTGACCCAAGGGAGTATGGTTAAGCTTAAGACCGTAAATAAGCACTTCTTGGGAGGCAACCCAAGTTTTATTTCCCTTTGTAATTTGTTTTTGAATTTTGTTTTTGAATAATTTGAGAAGATTAAGAGAAGAAAGATCACTAATTGATGGTTTTGCCAAGTATTTTCAGGTTATGAAGGCAGGAAGAGCAAAAAGGCATGGAAAAATAAAGTCAAAGGAGATCACGGCCTAGCCGTGACGAGGATCACGGTCGTGATGGGCCAGAAGCTGGGAACCAGAAGGCATCATGCCCAGGCCGTGATAGCCATCACGGGAGTGGCACGAAGGAGCCCAACATAACAGAATTGATCACGTCCTTGCCGTGATGAACATCACGGCCGTGACACGTCTTCCAGCAGCTCTATGACTGGCATGTGAGCCAGCACCCTCCACCACCTCGGTGAGTTGTTCCATTTTTCTCCTCTCTCCGACTTGATTATTTAGATTGGGGACAATGTAAGTTTTTAAGCTTGGGGTAGGGGTATTTTTACTTTTTTTTTTTTGCATTTTTGCATTTTTCATGTTGCATTCATATAGGTGTAGTTTTGCATAATCCCATGATTAGATTGCCCCTTGCTTAGAGTATGCATCCAATTGTGAGAACTTTGTGCCAAATGAATTGAGACAGCGAATTTTTGAACCCAATTTTTGTATTCTTGTGATAGGTTAAAAATAAAAATGCTTGAGACGATCTTCTGATAGTTGATAATTAGCGTGTGGTTCCTTAGATTTGTGTTTCTCATTAATTTTAAACTACTAAATCTGAGATTTTTTGAGCCTAAAAGGGGTACTCACTAAATCTACCCCATTCTTTGTGATTGAGTGTTTTATTCCTCTTGGATTGTATTCTCTAGAACTTGACTTGAAACCGTTTTGAAACTTAAAAATTTTTGAAAACATATTTGAAAATGATTGAGGCACTAGGTATTTTTCTAGCCTTATGAGCTTTGACTGACTAAATGCTACCCCTTAGTTGCCCAATTTTTAGCCTAATAGAATAAAATGCTTTTCTTGGTACCTTGATTTATTTTGATGAATATGCTTGGTATGACACCTTTTAAAGTATTGCAAAAAGGGCAAAAAGGTGGTTTGAAAAATAAATTGTGGGATGAAAAAGTTAGAAAAAGATTTCTCTTAAGTTGAAAATATCCCCTTCTCCAAATAAAAAAAATGGAGAAGGGGATGAGAAAAAAAAAAGAAAGAGAAAAAGAAAGAAAGAAAGGTGGAAAAGTGAATTAAAGCCCAAAAAGGTATTTTAGAAGGTTGTCATGCTTTGCATTGTTTTATATGTTGTTAGCCTTCTTGAATGTTCCTTTTCTTGATTTCCCCACCTAACAATTAATCCCATGGCCCCATTACAACCAAAATAAAAGACCTCTTGATTCTTATGTGTTTTCATTAATAAAGTAGAGATTTAGTTAATAGTCAAGCTTATGGTAGGGTACCTTCCTTGAGGAAATTTAGTGAATTGTCAAATATCCCTAGACACTTGAGTGAGGTGAGAAGAGTGCCCGAATTAGTGAGAGGCATGAATCTAGAGAACCTAAGCTTCTAATTGGACTTGAAATTGATTGTCTCTTGGTTACTTATTCAGATGAGCCTGCTACTTGGATTTATTACTCGTGTTCTTGGTTCACTGTCCATGCTCTGATTGTTTATCTTGTCTGGCCTTGGTTATTGCTTAAGGACAAGCAAAATCTTAAGCTTCTAGTAGTTTGATGAGTGTGATTACACCTCATATTTCTTTATCATATTGCATGCATTTTCATATAGTTTAGGCATATTTAATTTGATTTTTGTTAGTTTTTACCTTGGAACGGGTAAGGCGGATTTGTGGTGTTTGTGTGCAGGAATTGAGGATTAAAATGCTTAGGATCATTTATGTTGGAGCTTGCATGAAGACGAACCTTGAAAAGTAAGAAAAATGAGCCAAACAGAGCCCATCACGGCCTAGCCGTGACAGCCATCACCACCATGATTGAGCAAGACTGAAAAGAAAAGAACGAAAAAGTTAGAACCTGTCACGGCCGTGACTGTTACGGCCTGGCCGTGACAGCCATCTTGGCCATGACGCGCAATATCTGAAAATTTAATTGCCGATTTGATCTGATTTTGTAACAACTTTGATCCCAAGTTTCCCTACATTATAAATAGGACTTAGAGGCTCAAAAATAAGGATCCATTGGGCTGCTACCTTAGGCAAAAATTAGGATTTCTCTTATTCTCCAATTTCTTCTCTTCTCTTAGGTTTTCTTTTATGCTTTTGTTAATCAAGCTTGCTATGAACATGGCAATGCTTGAGTAGTTGTTTTTATTTCTAGGAATTTGGGCTATGCCCAAGATTTGTTTTATGTTATGAATTGACGTTTTACTTCTTGTTAATTTCAATTCGCTTTCGATTTAATTCCTATTGTATGAATTACTTGTGAATTTGGTGCGCACTTATTTGCATGTCATAGATACTCTAAGAAGGAACCTAGCGGTGAACTTAGGTATTGGATCTATAGGGATTGAACTTAGGACTTAAATCACGAGAGTTAGAAGAGGTCCTTCGAGGGTTCATTGAGTTGTCACAAAGCTTAAAGGGTTCGATTTAAATTCAATTACCACGAGAGTAGGGGTTGGTTTAATCAGGCACGGTTCTTGTATCCCGAGAGGGAACATTAACTTATTTAAGATAAATTCACCTTCAAAGTAAATTTTGATAATTAAAAAGAGGGGTAGTCAATTTAGTAACTTGAATAGTCTTGTTGGTAACCCAATTCCTGGAAATCTCTTTTGATATTGAAACAATCCCATATTTGATTTGATTGCGATTTTGTTTGATTGCGTTTAGATATTTGATATTGTTAGTTAATCTTTTAAAAACCAAATCTTTTCCAAATCTTTTTTTTCTAGTCCAATTTAATTGATTTAATAATTGATAGTTATTTAAGATCACGGTCCCTGTGGATTCGATCTTTTTATTACTTGACGACGAAGCCGTTCACTTGTGGATTCGAGCCCATCATGAGTCACGAGTGAGTGCCCCGCGGGTGACGAGGCTCGAGGAAGACTACCGTGGCGGAGTCACGGGTGAGTGCCCTGTGGACGATGAGGTTCAAGGAAGACTACCATGATATTCTTGTATGTGGTCACAGGTAAGTGCCTTGCGGACGATGAGGTTCGAGGAAGACTACTGTGACACTTTTTTAGTCGATGTGGACGACTGACGAATATCCCTAATCAGACGAGGGATGTGTGACAGGATTAGGTGGTGGCCACGTCAGCATACATGATTAGTTGCATGAGTGCGAAGGGTAGAGGAATATTATCTATTTCGAGGATGATTGTTATATCTATATGTGGGTATTATGTGATGCATGTTTGTGTGTTATTATTGTTGATATGTTATGTAACATTTTCCATTTATGATGATAACATGTTTCTTATCTCCCTATTTCTTTCTTATATGTTTTATTTATATAATCAATATGAGAAGACCCTGAGGAGGAGTCAGTTACTGAGGAGCTAGATGAAACCCCTTTATGAGCCAGAGGCTGGAGGAGGAGTAGTGGACCCGAGTAGTTGAGTATAGAGTTTATGGCCAGTGTGTCTTTTTGCGGATTGTGGTATCTTCAGTTATTTTTTTCGGATTGTACTTTTGGGGACCTACTCTGATGTGGTACCCTATATAGTACCTTGTACCTTTATGTATATGTATATCTATGTGTGATGGCTATGTTTCCATTCTTTATGCTTAAAGTTCTAAATATTTATGATTTTCTGTTTTATATGTTTAACGCTAATATCACGATTAAGTTTTAGTTAAATTTATGTTTTTCTTTAATGGGACATCGGGGTGTCACACTTAGGAGAAAAACATTTAGTGATAAATTTTTTGAGACTCCCGAGATTAATTCAACCCCTATGCATCCTAATGCTATTTATGATATAAAAGTTCTTGCCAAGTTTTTGGGAGATGAGGATGAGAAAGATCTAGCGAATGACTCTCTTTCAGCAAAGCAGATTAATGATATTGCTATCGATGATGATTCTAATTTCATAATGGTTATATATAAATCTCAGAAGTATAATCTAGTTTTTGGTCCCTCTTTTCTTTTGTGTTCTTAAATGATCCCTTATCTTTATTTTAGGTTTCAATTTGGTCTTTTTAATTTAAATTGTGGTATGGAGAGGACCACATTGGTATCACTTTTACAAAACAAGAGACTATTTCGAAACAAAAAAATAAAAGAGGAACCATTTCGAAAAAAAAGGGACCTCATAGGTTTAACTTTTGAAAAATAAAGGATTATTTGGCAACAAAAAATAAAAAATGGACCACATTGGTATAACTTTGCAAAATAAAGGACCATTTTGGAACAAATAAAAGAGAAACCAAATTGAAATCTAAAATAAAGATAAGCGACCGAATGTATAGTTTAACCATTAATTTATGGTAACATAAGATCATCTTGTTTATAAATAAAAGGAGGGTTTGATTCGTTTACAGCTTTTAATTATTATTTAAATTATAAAAATACTATATTATTTTTATTTTATTTTATTTTATTTATGTTTTTAAAATTGGATTAGGATTCTCTCCTTTTATTCTCTCTTTTTTATGACATTAGTGTATAAAACACTTTCTACGTTAGGATTCAACATCAGTTCCATTTTAACCGATGTCAAAAAGGAGGCGGTGACAGTTTTGAAATTAATGCAAACACTTTTAACATCGGTTCTAATTTTAACCAATGTTGAAAGTTTTTAACATCGGTTACATATAACAACTTAGATGTCTAAAATTAAACCAAAAAAAAATCAAACTAACTTTAGACAACGGATCCGGCTTGCATGGATAAGAGCAATTGGTTGAAAATCAACCTATGATGCCAAGAACAAACCACATGAGAACTTGCTCTTATATATCCTGTCACGGCAGACTGCAGAAGATGTAAGTTTCAATATGTCTCTTCTTTATTATGTTTTTTTTTAGTTTCAACTCATGTGACAAAAATTCATTTATTTCTTCTTTTTTAGCTGACTTGACGACCATTTAGGAATGAATCCCCGTAAGCCCTATGCCTCGTAGAAGGGTATAGGGAGATCGGTGACCACAATCGTTGCTAGGTCATATGCCATGAAGCATTTCCAATACGTGGCTCATCGACAATTGTTGGATGGAGATCCCAACATGGACCTTGTTAATCAGTGGGTGGGTAACCTTTTGCAGGTCCTAGATGGATGCGACACCCCCTTTTCAGGTATCACATTTACGTAACATTACCCAAACATCAAACTAAATAAAATATTAAGTTGCTGGTTTTCTTCGGAAAATAAGATGCATTTTCTAATTCCCTATACTTCTTTTTTAAAATAGTGATAAAATTTTTTCTTTTTTCTACACATACATTCAAACTCTCATAATATAATATACACCACTATATATATTTCACATATACTTCTTTATTTTACAAATGACCCTTTTCCTACTAGGTCACTATCCACTTGTCATATATGTTTTACATCATCAGAAATTTTTACAACTAAGTCATAGTGGGTGTCTGAAAATACTACGCAAAATATGACTCTAGGGAGTCACTAAGTCAGACTATCCTAAAATTCCCACTCTTACTAAAACTACATCCTAAGCTGGTCACCACTATATAAAACCATTGGGAAGCCCAGTGTACACTCCCCCACCCTCTGAAGATGTGTCTGGAGAGGATACAACAGCCCCTTCTCCAGCAGCTCCAGACCCTTCGTCTGCTATAGGAACATAGTCAGGATTTTCCACCGGATTCTCCTCTGGGTCTTCCTCCATCTCCTCCGGAATGTTCTCTGGAACTAATATTATAGGTGCAGGAGGTGATCCTGGTGCAACTTGTTGTAGTGGTTGAATAAACTGAGGCGGTTGGTGTTCCAGACTCCCATGTTGTACTAAATACTGTAGTATCATCCAGATGGGTGGTAGCGATATCTCAATTGTTTCCCTGCTATGTACTAACTGTTGTGGTCCTTCAGCGACTGTACCTCGGAGAGTCCTTACTGGACCAGTATAGGTAGCACTCCGAGCCCCTGGGTTAATAACCCAGCCGTCTCCTCTATCAGCATTGTCAAACGTCAGGGATCGTACCCCCGAGTAGTTCAAATCCACCTCGTCCGGATCCATCTAAAATGTTTATAAGGGTGAGTTTCCAATATATGAGTTTTATAAGACAACCCCATGCAAGACTCTCAAATAGCAATTACCAAATATTCACAATATAATAACATGAATTCTAACAGTAAAATGATATAATTCACAGGGCTTCATGCCCGACACTCATCGTCATTTTATAAAAATGCATGACACTTCTATGTTCAATTTCTAATTTGATACCTAATCTCCGGAGATCCCACAACTTTCTGTTTCGTTTCAAGCTGATCAGGCTCGCACATGGCGCATTGTAAAAACGAACAAAACAATGCCCAAGAAAATAAATGGTGCACATCCCCATTCCCGATAGGATGTTCATGCCAGCACCTAACACAATTGTGCACATCCCCATTCCCGTTAGGATGCTCATGCAAAGCACATAACACAGTTGTGCACATCCCCATTCCCGTTAGGATGCTCATGCAAAGCAATGACACTATTCCCCCATTCCTGATAGGAAATAGCGGCACATATATTCAATCTGGACACAAAGTCCTATCAATTTGGACACAAAGTCCTATAAAAGATACATTGATCCACTCCGGACCTCAATGATCATCACCACCTGACACGTCTGCCATATACATTGATCCACTCTGATTCAATGCCATTTACATGACACAATGGCCATTAAATGCATGAGAAAAACTTTTATTCTCGTTTGTTTTCTTTGTCGTAATAATCTTTCCTCGTCAAAGCACAAAGCTTAACGACCATGCTTAATTCTTTTAATTAAGACTTTTCACTTAAAACAAATACAGGACACACACAGTCCAAATCTTTTAATCTCAACATAGGACATACAGTCCGAATGCTCAATCACGATGCCCTTAAACCGATGCACCAGTTTTAGGCTCGCGGATATGGAACTCACACTTTCCACATCAATTTAGGACACACAGTCCAAAAACAAAACTTGCAGGACACTCCGTCCCATGACACAGATCCTTGATCTACATGTCCATACAACACTAGAACCCCGACGTCTCGGTTTCTAGGCTCATCTATCTGCTTGTAAAGCATTTTGCTCAGTGAAAAACAAACAAAAGCTTTGAAAACTCATCCAAGTTTAACGGAATACTTTCACTGAATAAAAACATTGTTACATAAATTCTTTTCTGTTAAAACATTAATAAATTTCAAAAATCATTTATAATTTCCTTTTATTTCTAATTATTTCTCTTTAAGAAATAATTTCCAATAAAGGTCAACAAAACAAAAAAAATTTAATAAATAAAAAGATTAAATAAATAAATTTCGAAAATTTAAATAATTAAATATTTAATATTAAATAATGTTAATTAAATAATATTAATTAAATAATATTAAATAACTAATATCACTTCTCTGTCAGAAGTAATTGTTCTGACTGCTGTAAATATTAATTTTGGAACTTAATCACTTTAAATAACATTTTATAATAAAATTGAATTTATTATATAAAAATTAGAGCCTGTGAAAAATTTCACGGTTTCGCCCTTACTATTGCTTATTTACAGTGTTTTCACAAAATATTATTAAAATAATAATTTTTTTTCATTTTTCTCAAAATCTCCCAGATTAATCCCTCAGATTAATTATCCAAGTTTATTAAGTTTTTTTATCCTTAATTAATTTTTTTAACACTGACTAATGTCAGGTTACTCAGTCTAACACTCAACAGCAGATAAATTCCAATCACTAAATGACATGGCATATATCAATTTATGACATGCATCACAATTATAATATAAACAAATAATCAGAATCATGTAAGTTCACACATCACTTCAATTCAATTACTCAGATAAACATCACATCAATCTAGCAATTAATAGTAAACAGTATAATAAAATAAACTATTGCATACATAAAATAAATACATGACTCCACAAATAAGCATGAGATTATCTCAACTCCTCAGGCATACCCCCCTTACCTCTTGAAGACCACACTATATTTCCTGTTAATTTTCTGATTTTGATCTGATTTTTCTCCGTCAGCTTGACTCAGCTAGCTCAGTTATTTCCTTCAAACGAATTACAACCAAAATAAATCAAATCAAACAACAATTCACTTGGTTTATGAAGGTTAGGGTTCGGCTTCAACCCATTATCTAGGTTAGGGAAATTTAAAATTTGATTAACTTAAGGATTAATGATCCATAAGTTAATGAAGCATGATTAATCACTTTAACCATGATTATGAACTAAGACATGAACTAAACTCTTCTAGTTATAAGAACTAGGGTTCGGATTTCATCAAGATCCATAGGCTAGAAATTTTGAAATTTCATCAACTTTTGGGATTTCATCAATTTACAAAACTTAGGGTTTGATTCAAGTGTCACAAACAACTTTTGAATCACAAAACCCTTGAGTTCACAAATCTAGGGTTTCGGTTTTGATGAGATAAATAGGTTAAAGTTTGATTTTCTTGATCTTCTATATACTTGAATACAAGAACTAGCAAGATACAAAAGGATTGAATCATGAATCAAGTCATGAAAATGAAACAAAACCTAAAAACTCAAAGTTAACCTAGGTTCGGCCATAACAAAAAATAAAGGAAAGAAATTTCTCATGATCTTGTGCTTCTAGATGATGAAAATGGAGATGATTATAAGATCATATCAATTGGTTTCATGTCAAAAGGATTTTTCTAGAATTAGTTATGAATTTTTGAATCTAACTCCAAGAACTTTGAAAAAAATGAAGAACATATGAATCTTAGCCATGAATCTCTCAAAAGTTGTGAAGAGAAAGGATTTAAATGACAAGAGAAGAAGGTATTACCTCTTGTTGATCCAAGAAAACAAGTTTTGGATGAGGTTCTTTTGATTTTTCTATGGTGTTCTTATGGCAAAAGTATGAACAAAGAAGAAGAAAGTCATGAAAATGGAAGAATGCTATTTATATGAAGAAGACAACCAACTTAGGGAAGATGGCACTATTGAATCCGTGAGGATGGGGAAAGGTTTGGTCAACTTGTCCAATGGCAATTGTTAGAAATTGTCATAAAAAGACAAGGGCATTTTGGTCATTTCATAAGAAAATTTAATGTTGCCATAAATGTGCCATTATGGCCATTTATGATACGGATAAACTCGTCATAAATGCTCGTCAAGTCGGTCAATCCAACATCTCTGCTACGTTGCCAACTTCCCGATTCATCTGACTCAGGCTCTGCCTAGAGACATCTCGACGTATAGCCCCGCAACAAATATAATATTTTAATTTTTTTACCAAAATTTTCAAAACTTCTAGTATCGTAGTAAATATGATAAAAACATTTTTCATCTCGTTCACGACTCAAAATTAGGTCTTCTGAGCAGTAAACTTTTACTGTCAGTGAAAATGCAGACAGGGTTCCGTCTAAATTTTCAACCCAAAATTGCATCGTAACCCTAAGATATAAAACATGACAGGAAAATAACAGTATTTTGCCCAAAACAATTTTCTAAGTCTCGGATAAAAATATATTTTTATATATTAATTACCGACACTAGAAAGCAGTGAAAATCGGGGTGTTACATTACTACCCCACTAAAAAAAAATTCGTCCTCGAAATTACGTACCTGTAAAAAGTTCAGGATATTGTAATCTCATCTTGTCCTCAGCCTCCCACGTCGCTTCTCCAGTAGTTTCATTCCAAATAACTTTAACCAATGAGATTTTCTTACCCCTGAGCTGCTTAATCATCTTATCTTCGATTCGTACAGGCGAAGTCTCATAAGACAAGTTTTCTTTTAATTGTACTTCATCGGGTTCGATTATATGTGATGGATCGGGAATATACTTCCTTAGTTGTGAAACATGGAACACATCATGAATATTTGAAAGAAATGGCGGCAAAGAAATTTGATAGGCTACTGGACCAACACGACGAAGAATTTGGTATGGTCCAATGAATTTAGGAGTGAGTTTTCTGGATTTCATCCTTTCACGGATTTGTTTTACTTTTTCCGTCGTCTGCTGTACGATTTCAGGCCCTAACATCATACTCTCTCCGTCTTGGTACCAACACAAAGGTGTTTGACATTTCCTTCCGTACAAAGCCTCATAGGGTGCCATCCCTATGCTTGAATGAAAACTGTTGTTATATGTGAATTCAATCAGCGGTAACAAATCATCCCAACTTCCTCGATGATCTAAAACACATGCTCTCAGCAAATCTTCTAATGATTGAATCGTTCTTTCCGTTTGTCCATCAGTTTGAGGATGATAAGCTGAACTTAACCTTAACTTAGTTCCTAAGGCTCGATGTAAACTTCCCCAAAAACGTGAAGTAAACTTTGGATCTCTATCTGACACAATACTCGATGGTATCCCATGTAATCTGATTACTTCCTTGATATAGATATCCGTCAATTTCTCTCTCAGATAATTAATCTTAACAGGTAAGAAATGTGCTGATTTCGTTAGCCTGTCAACAATTACCCAAATTGAATCAAAGCCTTTAGAAGTTCGTGGTAAACTTACCACAAAATGCATTGATATACTGTCCCACTTCCATTCTGGTATATCGAGTGATGTAAGCATACCTCCTGGCCTTTGATGTTCCACCTTTGCTTTTTGACACGTCAGACAAGATGCAACGTATTCTGCTACTTGCTTTTTCATGCCTGGCCACCAAAATCTTTGTTTCAAATCTTGATACATCTTCTTCGATCCAGGATGAATACTTAACTTACTCTTATGGGATTCATCTAAAATCATCTTTCTCATCTCAGGATTATCAGGTACACATATTCGTCCATTGCACCTTAAGATATGATCTGATCCCAAACTAAATTCTGCAACCTTTCCTTGTTTCATCAATTCCCTCTTTTCTTGAAGATAGACATCCGAAATTTGTCGTTCTCGGATTTCTTCCATTAATCCACTAGAAATTTTGATCATTCCCACACTGATTTTCTCTTTATCAAATTCCATAATCAAATTGAGATCACATAACTCTTCTATTAATTTCAATTCCCTTACCATCATAACTGAGATATGAATGGCTTTTCTGCTAAGTGCGTCAGCTACAACATTAGCCTTTCCAGGATGATACTGCAATTTGAAATCGTAATCTTTTAAAAATTCCATCCAACGTCTTTGTCTCATGTTGAGCTCCTTCTGATCAAACAGATACTTTAAACTTTTGTGGTCACTGAAGACATCGAATATTGCTCCGTACAAGTAATGTCTCCAGATCTTTAGTACAAAAACCACTGCAGCCAATTCCAGATCATGCGTCGGATAATTTCTTTCATGTGTCTTCAATTAACGTGATGCGTAAGCTACAACTTTCCTATGTTGCATCAACACACATCCTAAACCTTGATAAGAAGCATCACAATACACTTCGTAAGGTTCATTTGGTTCAGGCAGTATTAAAACTGGTGAAGTTGTCAATTGTTCCTTGATCTTCTGAAAACTCTCTTCACATTTGTCTTCCCACACAAAAGGTTGATCTTTTCTCGTAAGCAAAGTTAACGGCGCAACTATCTTGGAAAATCCTTCAATAAATATTCTATAGTAACCGGCTAAACCCACAAAACTTCTGATCTCCGTTACTGTCTTTGGTCTTTCCCAAGAAAGTACCGCTTCCACTTTTGCAGGATCGACAGCAATGCCTTCCTCGGTAATCACATGTCCTAAAAATTTCACTTCCTTAAGCCAAAATTCACACTTAGACAATTTCGCATACAGAACTTTCTCACGTAAAATCTGTAAAACTTGTTGCAAATGTTCTTTATGTTCCTCATTACTCTTAGAGTAAATAAGAATGTCATCAATGAACACCACAACAAACTTATCAAGAAATGGACGAAAAATCCGGTTCATATAGTCCATGAAAACGGCTGGTGCATTGGTTACTCCGAATGGCATTACGAGATATTCATAATGTCCGTAACGAGTTCTGAACGCAGTTTTTGGAATATCTTCACTTTTTACTCTAATCTGATGATAACCTGTTCTCAAGTCAATCTTCGAGAACACAACAGCTCCTCGCAATTGATCCTCAGATCATCTATACGCGGTAACGGATACTTATTCTTAATCGTCACTTTATTTAGTTGTCGAAAATCCACACAAAGTCTCGAACCTCCGTCTTTCTTCCTCACTAGCAGAACTGGTGCTCCCCACGGAGAAACACTTGGTCGAATGAATTGTTTTGACAAAAGATCCTCTAGTTGAGTTTTCAATTCAACAAGCTCTGTAGGCGCCATCCTATACGGAGAAATAGAAATCGGCCATGTTCCTGGTATCAAATCGATGGAGAATTCAATTTCTCTTACTGGCGGCAATCCAGGGACATCATTAGGAAACACATCCGGAAATTCTCTCACAATAGGCAGAGTACTCAAATCGATCTCCCTCTCGACTTCTAAGTTAGTTAAAAGCATGTATCCCTGACCTCTTTCTCTCAAAAAAGTTCTTATATGGTTGGTAGATAAAATTCCAGAAATCTCAGGATTAGGAAAAACTAGGGTCTTATTTGCACAATCTAACATAATATGGTTGGAAGATAACCAATCCATGCCTAAAATTACATCTAACTGTATTAAAGGCAGGCATATCAAATCAACAAGAAAATGTCTATCCTGAATAACAATAGGACAGTTCGGACATATAGAATTCACAACAACTGGCCTAGCAGTTGGAGTTGAAACAATCAAGTCATAGGACAAAGAAGAAATAGGCAATTTCAAATGTTTCACAACATCCATCAAAATAAAGGAATGCGTCGCACCCGAATCAAAAAGTACAGTTAAGAGATTACCAGTTATGTCACAACTACCTTGTACGAGATCGTCAGGATCAGAAGCCTCAGCACCACTCATGGTGTAAACTCTCCCCTTAGCTATCGGTTTATTGGTCTTGACAATATTGACAATTGGTGTAGTCCTTGGTTTACCACAGTCTCTAGCCATATGTCCCACCTTACCACAAGTATAACACCTGGGTACTTTCACTGGACAATTATTCGCCATATGATTTGGGTCTCCACACTTGAAACATTTCCAGATAGTATTTTGATTTTGATTCTTCTGGTCTCCACCACTTGATGCAGTAGCTACAGGATGATAGGGTTGTTGATAACGATTACTTCCTGGTGCTCGATAATACGATTTACTCTGGACCTGCTTCCCTTTCTGGTTCTGATATTGACCTTTGGATTTTGATGGTCCTCCCTCATATCCTCTGTTATCTCTTCCCTTCCTCATTTGCTCTATCTTCCTACACTTCTCAACCAAAGCTTGAAAATTCCTGATTTCCAACGGAAGTACAGATTCCTTAATCTCGAACCGTAATCCTGCTTCAAAACGTTCACACTTCCAATCTTCATCTGGATTGTTTTGAAAAAAGCGAAAGTATTTGGCCAATGACTCGAATTTAGCTGCATACTCTCCTACAGTTAAATCCCTTTTAGATAGACGTAAAAATTCCTGCTCCTTCTCTGCTCGAGCGCTTTGTGGAAAGTACTTGTTCAGAAACATGTTCTTAAATATCTCCCAAGTAATTACCTGATTTTCTACTTCTAATAGTTGCTTAGTACCTCTCCACCAATATTCAGTATCCCCTAACAGCAAATGGGTAGCATACGGTACCTTTACTCCTTCTGGACTATTGATTAACTCAAAAATCTTCTCCATTTCCTGAATCCATAAGTCAGCCTTAACAGGATCCACATCTCCATGAAATTGTGGAGGATTCTGGCGTCTAAAAGCAGTAAGACTTCTACCTTCAGCAGCCTATTCCGCTCGAATTTGTTCCTGTAAATTCTGGGCAGCCATCGTTGCAGTTTGTTGTATAATAGCAGCAGCTACATCCGCCATTGCTTGTGCAGCAAAATTCAAACCTCCTCCTTCTTCATAATTTTCCTCAAAATTCTCTTGACCGTTAACATGACCACCTCTACGACCTCTTCCTCGACCGCGTCCACATCCACGACCATGTCCACGTCCACGTCCAAGTCCACCCTCTGGTTCCATAACTGACCTACAAGACATAATCAGTTAAATGGCAACCAGAAAATAAGACTTTAATCTAATAACTAACACATATTACTTCTAAGAAGTAATTCAAACAATTCTCTTCATAGATCACACAACATCAACACAACAGACCTACTCCCAAAGATTTCCCGAAAGACTCGACCAGCTCTGATACCACTAAATGCGACACCCCCTTTTCAGGTATCACATTTACGTAACATTACCCAAACATCAAACTAAATAAAATATTAAGTTGCTGGTTTTCTTCGGAAAATAAGATGCATTTTCTAATTCCCTATACTTCTTTTTTAAAATAGTGATAAAATTTTTTCTTTTTTCTGCACATACATTCAAACTCTCATAATATAATATACACCACTATATATATTTCACATATACTTCTTTATTTTACAAATGACCCTTTTCCTACTAGGTCACTATCCACTTGTCATATATGTTTTACATCATCAGAAATTTTTACAACTAAGTCATAGTGGGTGTCTGAAAATACTACGCAAAATATGACTCTAGGGAGTCACTAAGTCAGACTATCCTAAAATTCCCACTCTTACTAAAACTACATCCTAAGCTGGTCACCACTATATAAAACCATTGGGAAGCCCAGTGTACACTCCCCACCCTCCTCGAAGATGTGTCCGGAGAGGATACAACAGCCCCTTCTCCAGCGGCTCCGGACCTTCGTCGTGCTATAGGAACATAGTCGGGATTTTCCACCGGATTCTCCTCTCGGGTCTTCCTCCATCTCCTCCGGAATGTTCTCTGGAACTAATATTATAGGTGCAGGAGGTGATCCTGGTGCAACTTGTTGTAGTGGTTGAATAAACTGAGGCGGTTGGTGTTCCAGACTCCCATGTTGTACTAAATACTGTAGTATCATCCAGATGGGTGGTAGCGATATCTCAATTGTTTCCCTGCTATGTACTAACTGTTGTGGTCCTTCAACGATCGTACCTCGGAGAGTCCTTACGGGACCAAGATAGGTAGCACTCCGAGCCCCTGGGTTAATAACCCAGGGCGTCTCCTCTATCAGGCATTGTCAAACGTCGGGGATCGTACCCCAGTAGTTCAAATCCACCTCGTCCGGGATCCATCTAAAATGTTTATAAGGGTGAGTTTCCAATATATGAGTTTTATAAGACAACCCCATGCAAGACTCTCAAATAGCAATTACCAAATATTCACAATATAATAACATGAATTCTAACAAGAAATGATATAATTCACGGTGGCTTCATGCCCGACACTCATCGTCATTTTATAAAAATGCATGACACTTCTATGTTCAATTTCTAATTTGATACCTAATCTCCTGAGATCCCACAACTTTCTGTTTCGTTTCAAGGCCGATCGAGGCTCGCACATGGCGCATTGTAAAAACGAACAAAACAATGCCCAAGAAAATAAATGGTGCACATCCCCATTCCCGATAGGATGTTCATGCCAGCACCTAACACAATTGTGCACATCCCCATTCCCGTTAGGATGCTCATGCAAAGCACATAACACAGTTGTGCACATCCCCATTCCCGTTAGGATGCTCATGCAAAGCAATGACACTATTCCCCCATTCCTGATAGGAAATAGCGGCACATATATTCAATCTGGACACAAAGTCCTATCAATTTGGACACAAAGTCCTATAAAAGATACATTGATCCACTCCGGACCTCAATGATCATCACCACCTGACACGTCTGCCATATACATTGATCCACTCTGGATTCAATGCCATTTACATGACACAATGGCCATTAAATGCATGAGAAAAACTTTTATTCTCGTTTGTTTTCTTTGTCGTAATAATCTTTCCTCGTCAAAGCACAAAGCTTAACGACCATGCTTAATTCTTTTAATTAAGACTTTTCACTTAAAACAAATACAGGACACACACAGTCCAAATCTTTTAATCTCAACATAGGACATACAGTCCGAATGCTCAATCACGATGCCCTTAAACCGATGCACCAGTTTTAGGCTCGCGGATATGGAACTCACACTTTCCACATCAATTTAGGACACACAGTCCAAAAACAAAACTTGCAGGACACTCCGTCCCATGACACAGATCCTTGATCTACATGTCCATACAACACTAGAACCCCGACGTCTCGGTTTCTAGGCTCATCTATCTGCTTGTAAAACATTTTGCTCAGTGAAAAACAAACAAAAGCTTTGAAAACTCATCCAAGTTTAACGGAATACTTTCACTGAATAAAAACATTGTTACATAAATTCTTTTCTGTTAAAACATTAATAAATTTCAAAAATCATTTATAATTTCCTTTTATTTCTAATTATTTCTCTTTAAGAAATAATTTCCAATAAAGGTCAACAAAACAAAAAAATTTAATAAATAAAAAGATTAAATAAATAAATTTCGAAAATTTAAATAATTAAATATTTAATATTAAATAATGTTAATTAAATAATATTAATTAAATAATATTAAATAACTAATATCACTTCTCTGTCAGAAGTAATTGTTCTGACTGCTGTAAATATTAATTTTGGAACTTAATCACTTTAAATAACATTTTATAATAAAATTGAATTTATTATATAAAAATTAGAGCCTGTGAAAAATTTCACGGTTTCGCCCTTACTATTGCTTATTTACACTGTTTTCACAAAATATTATTAAAATAATAATTTTTTTTTCATTTTTCTCAAAATCTCCCAGATTAATCCCTCAGATTAATTATCCAAGCTTATTAAGTTTTTTTATCCTTAATTAATTTTTTTAACACTGACTAATGTCAGGTTACTCAGTCTAACACTCAATAGCAGATAAATTCCAATCACTAAATGACATGGCATATATCAATTTATGATATGCATCACAATTATAATATAAACAAATAATCAGAATCATGTAAGTTCACACATCACTTCAATTCAATTACTCAGATAAACATCACATCAATCTAGCAATTAATAGTAAACAGTATAATAAAATAAACTATTGCATACATAAAATAAATACATGACTCCACAAATAAGCATGAGATTATCTCAACTCCTCAGGCATACCCCCCTTACCTCTTGAAGACCACACTATATTTCCTGTTAATTTTCTGATTTTGATCTGATTTTTCTCCGTCAGCTTGACTCAGCTAGCTCAGTTATTTCCTTCAAACGAATTACAACCAAAATAAATCAAATCAAACAACAATTCACTTGGTTTATGAAGGTTAGGGTTCGGCTTCAACCCATTATCTAGGTTAGGAAAATTTAAAATTTGATTAACTTAAGGATTAATGATCCATAAGTTAATGAAGCATGATTAATCACTTTAACCATGATTATGAACTAAGACATGAACTAAACTCTTCTAGTTCTAAGAACTAGGGTTCGGATTTCATCAAGATCCATAGGCTAGAAATTTTGAAATTTCATCAACTTTTGGGATTTAATCAATTTACAAAACTTAGGGTTTGATTCAAGTGTCACAAACAACTTTTGAATCACAAAACCCTTGAGTTCACAAATCTAGGGTTTCGGTTTTGATGAGATAAATAGGTTAAATTTTGATTTTCTTGATCTTCTATATACTTGAATACAAGAACTAGCAAGATACAAAAGGATTGAATCATGAATCAAGTCATGAAAATGAAACAAAACCTAAAAACTCAAAGTTAACCTAGGTTCGGCCATAACAAAAAATCAAGGAAAGAAATTTCTCATGATCTCGTGCTTATAGATGATGAAAATAGAGATGATTATAAGATCATAGCAATTGGTTTCATGTCAAAAGGATTTTTCTAGAATTAGTTATGAATTTTTGAATCTAACTCCAAGAACTTTGAAAAAAATGAAGAACATATGAATCTTAGCCATGAATCTCTCAAAATTTGTGAAGAGAAAGGATTTAAATGACAAGAGAAGAAGGTATTACCTCTTGTTGATCCAAGAAAACAAGTTTTGGATGAGGTTCTTTTGATTTTTCTATGGTGTTCTTATGGCAAAAGTATGAACAAAGAAGAAGAAAGTCATGAAAATGGAAGAATGCTATTTATATGAAGAAGACAACCAACTTAGGGAAGATGGCACTATTGAAGCCGTGAGGATGGGGCAAGGTTTGGTCAACTTGTCCAATGGCAATTGTTAGAAATTGTCATAAAAAGACAAGGGCATTTTGGTCATTTCATAAGAAAATTTAATGTTGCCATTATGGCCATTTATGATACGGATAAACTCGTCATAAATGCTCGTCAAGTCGGTCAATCCAACATCTCTGCTACGTTGCCGACTTCCCGATTCATCTGACTCAGGCTCTGCCTAGAGACATCTCGATGTATAACCCCGTAACAAATATAATATTTTAATTTTTTTACCAAAATTTTCAAAACTTCCAGTATCGTAGTAAATATGATAAAAACATTTTTCATCTCGTTCACGACTCAAAATTAGGTCTTCTGAGCAGTAAACTTTTACTGTCAGTGAAAACGCATGTGGTTCCGTCTGAATTTTCAACCCAAAATTGCATCGTAACCCTAAGATATAAAACATGACAGGAAAATAATAGTATTTTGCCCAAAACAATTTTCTAAGTCTCGGATAAAAATATATTTTTATATATTAATTACCGACACTAGAAAGCAGTGAAAATCAGGGTGTTACAATGGACGTGACCGAGACTATCGCAGGGACAAGAATTTGCAGAGTTGGAGCATGATGGTAGGCCTAATGAGCCTTTCTATATCCCCGGGAGGGAAATTATGGAGATGGCTCTTGATCATGAAATGGCTAACGTGTCGTACGTCACGTTATGGTGCACGTAAGTACATTTTATTTGTAAGTTAACTAATTAAATTTTAAATACTTTTATAATTAACATGTTTTTTAAATATCTTAGGTATATGCATCACATGTGTGTTGATAAGGGCAACCTCAAACTTTATGGATTCATTGACCCCAATTTCATTCAGGGTGAGTATCTTGTTGGGACAGATGAAATGAGCGCGAAGATACGTCGTATACATGGTCGAGGAAACAAACAATGCTACCTAGCACCTTACCTCAAGGAGTAAGTACAAGTTTACAAGTGATTTATAACTATGTGACTTGTCACTAACTGTTTCCCAAATGCAGTGTGTAGCACCCTTTCGAGTGCCACATGATAATAATGCATGTAATTATAACAGAAAATTTAAAATATTTAGAATCATTTAATTACATCAATAAAACAACAATATTAGAGTAATATGGAAGTTATGGCATATACAAAACTGACACTCCACTGGCCGTGGTATAAATACTAAAAGACTCAACTTCATATCTAAAAACTCTTAATTCCAGCAACATAGGTGTCCTCGTCACCTTCTTCGTCTCTGCACAAGCTAAAAGCTCATCTCCGTCTTCAGATCATGATCCGACCCAAAATAAACATAAACAGAGAAACATACATATACATGAGGTAAGAAACTCTAATCATCATGAATGGGAAGCAACATAAAATACTACATATCAACATGTACATCAACAAACACAATTGTCTCCCAAGATCATCGTCATACCAATCAACCTCGACATCTCACCAACTAGGATCATAACTTATTCTAATGCATAACTGGTCCTACAAGCATGATTGGCCAATTCTACAACAACATAAGTCGGTAGTTGAGCTACTGGCTCTCGAGTTACCAACATGATTTCCGTCATCTTGGTCGCTCCGGATAGTCCACCTCAACCTCGTGTGGTAATTACTCAGCTGTTGCAACTGTTCACACAACTCCACATAATGACCACTCAAACGGGTGTTGCAGTTGATACGATCACCTCCCTTGTGCAATAACCACTCAAACGGATGTTGTAGTTATATACACAACTATGATCCGACCTCGTACGACAGTCACTCACACAACTTTGGTAGATATACATACAGCCCTCTTGTGACAACTGTCCAACTATCGTTGTAGACGATCACAACCATCAACTTTATATTAGTAATTGCTCAAACAACTGTTGCGACTACCCACAAGGTTGCTCAACAACATGTATGATATGGGCATGTAATCATCACCACATAGATTCCAAACAACTGTTCCATCTAACACCTCGATATCACCATATAATCATACGTTCCGACTTAAGATAGTAACTTAATCTCATATCAAACATCTCCAAAGTATCACCAACATTGATCCACCACACATCAACATATCAACAATACAAAGCCAACATATTCTCATGTCATCAATGGAAAAATATAATAAAAATATTAACTATGCATCACATAATCAACTAAGCAAGTTATCATAGAAACATATTATCACCTAACCATGTTATCACCTACCCGTGTTATCATAAAAAGCATGTTATTCAAATACATATACCAACAATCAACGGGGTTTGAGAATTCCCACACATGTTAATGTTCATATTCTATGCCCATTTTCCCGATAATTGAAATTTCTTCCCCCTCACCTTGTGTACACTTGTACCGACATCTCGAACCTCGTGAAACAAGCTCCTCTCTCTCCCTCTAAGTGGCTGCCACGCGTCCCAAAAGGCTCCTCGGTGCTCCACAATTTTCCCTAACTCATGGACAGAGTCCCGACAATGTCATAACTCTTGATCTTGAAACAGTTTTCCAAACAGAGTTAGAATTGAATCAAGATACAAGAAAGTAGGAAACGACAATGTCGATGTGTCGACGCGTTAGGGATTCGAGCATTACCTCAGTTGTATCAAAGAATCGATAGTCGATACTCGTAGTACTCGTTGTCCTGATCACAGAATCGAAGTCGGAATCGCGATCGGAAGGACGGAACTTCCTCAACCTCACTTTCTATCTTTATAATCTCTCCCACGCTCTCTGCATTCTTCTGCCTCTGTCTCTGTATTTTTTCCATCTGAGGTAATTTAAGTTACCTCTTGGACAACTTTATTTTTTTCAATTTTCTCGTGCTGGAGCTCAACGCCAGATTTCCAGTGCTCAGAGTTGGAGCCATCCACACGTGTGCCTGCATGGGTGATATGTCACCCTCCACGCGTCCCTGTCTGATGTATGGCACCGCTTCCCAGCGCTCCACGTCAGCTTCCCCACACTCAGCGCTGACCTCTGGTCAGCAAAGTTGACTTCGTGCGTTTTTTTGCGTTCTGAGCTCGTTTGAAGTCCGATTGACCTCAAATTTGAGATATAGGCTCTTCAATACCTAATTAACAACCTCAAATCCTCAAAAATTGCTATTCTCTTTCTTAAATCCAAGTCTTAAACATGTTCCTCTTACTTAAAACAAAATCATAAAAACAGGGATGTTACACAATGTACATTGACAATTATTGATCTTATGTCCTTGTGTGAATGTCGTAGTCTTCTTCTGTTCGTTCGGAAAGAAGCTGATGATGGACCTCAAGACCATTATTGATACGTAAGCATTTAATTAATTTAATTAGTAATAGTGTTACTTTATTAATTAAACTGAAATCTATAACATACTTTAAATGTTTATTTTCCTATGATATGGTTATGGATGCAAGTCGCATGTTGGGTGGTAATAGACCTAGGTCTATTAGGTGGATTTACCTTATAGTAAGTAGTTTATTAGTACCCGAGATTTAATTGCATTTTACAATAGTTATTATTATGTGTTTACTCATTATATTCAAATTGGGTTCATTTGTAGTCTCATAAGCAAAGTGGCGGATGTGAGTGTGGATATTACGTGATGATCTGGATGCTTGATATTGTCTCCACCAATATTACTGAAGGATGGAGGGAGGTAATTAAGTAACAAAATTTGTAATAAAAAATAGATTAATTATGTTTTGTTTTAGTTGATTACCTATAAGGTATATCTTATGTTAATTGAACGTACAGATGTTCGATGTAACAGCCTGATTTTAATTATGTTGTTCAACCGGTTAAAATATAATTAAATTATATTTTAAATTTGAGAGTTAGAAAGTGTTTTTGATTAAAATAAAATCATATTCATAGTCTACTTTATGGTAGAGGGTAACGGTAAAATTTTCGGTTGAAAATTCAGACGAAAGCCGGTCTGCGTTTTCACTGTCGGTACAAGTTTACTGTGAAGAAAACCTAATTTTGACCCATGAACGAGATAGTTAGTGTTTTTATTATGTTTCCTTCAACTTTGGTTATTTTGAAAATTTTCGTTCAAAAATAAAATATTATATTTTATTCGGGCGAAAACGTCGGAAGAATTACGATCGGAAATGCAACCGGGTATGAAATGGAGCAGAATAGGAGACATAAAAGGCTTGAGGTGAGATGAGGGAGTGAGGTGACTCACTAGAGGTATGGCCTAAGCTACCTCCTAAAAGGTGGTCATGATGGACTTTTTGAAATATATCATATTATATTCTAAAAACCTATTTTTCTCTTTCCTCTTCAACCAAACAATGCACAAGGTCAAAACTTGCTCTCCAAGCTCATTCCTCTCTCCTCAATTTCATGCCACTCTCTCCCCTCTCTATATATACCCCTTTCATTTTCATTTCATCATCTTCCTCCTTCAACCTCCATTAAACCTTCATCTTCTTCTTTATTCTAAAAGTTCAAGCTCTTAAAGCTTTAGTTTTTATTCATCTTTTCTACTTAAGTTCTTCATTAAAGTTCTTCCTTATACTAAGGGTAATGCTCTCATATGAATCTTTTTTCAAGTTTCATCTTTTATTTCTTAGTTTACTTTATGTGTTCTTTATATGCTTTAAACTTCTAAAATCTCTCTAAAATGGTAGAAAACTCCTTTTGAGTTGAAACCGCTTTCTATAGTCTTGTATTAACTTATATTTTCACAAACTAAGAGGTTATGTAAAACAAAAATCTCTACCTATCTCTTCCAATGAAGGCCGAATGCTTGCATTTGTGACCTAGGAAGTTTTTGTTTCAACTTTTGGAATATGATCATGTGATTGAGTTTCTAACTATCCATTGATCTTAAATCTATAAATCTTGGAAGTTTTGATAGCTTGTTCCTATGATGGCTGAAAATATGAATAAGTAAGCCTAGGATACTATGTTTCAACTTTCCACGTATGATCATGGATTTAGAACTCTTAATACCTTGTGATTCTAAACCTAAGAGTTATTGTTAAACAAAGAATATTTTTCCTCATCATCCTATGATGGCCGAAACTTAGTGTTTAGGTACTAGGATGTTTGAGTTTTCATTTTTCAAAAATGATCATGGACTTGAGCTCCATAAGATATTTGGATGCTAAGTCTAAGAGATTGGAAAGTTTAAGGATTTCTAACTTATTTATTCTATGTTTTTAAAGCTAGGATGTATTACTTTCATTTTTCCAAGATGATCATGGACTTGAGCTCCGTAAGATATTTGGATGCTAAGTCTAAGAGATTGGAATGTTTAAATTTTCATTGTTTTCCAAAATGATCATGGACTTGAGCTCCATAAGATATTTGGATGCTAAGTCTAAGAGATTGGAAAGTTTAAAGATTTCTAACCTATAAATCCTATGAAGGCCGAACCTAGAAGGTTATGGACCTAGGATACTTTGTTCTTATTTTTCCAAAATGATCATGGTTTTGAGCTCCTTAATACATATGGATGCTAAACCTAAGAGATTGTAAAGTTTAGTGAATGCTAGCCTATTTTACTAGCCTTGGCCGAATACCCTAAGTTTATAACTTAGTGGGATTTTAATTCAACTTTGTTAAGTGACCATTGTTTATGAACTCCTAACACTTAAGGATCATAAATCCATGAGTTGTATAATTTTAGGGAATCTCTAACCCTAAGAACTAGTCTTGGCCGAACCTATACCTTGTGGTTTAGTGTTCTTGTTTGATTTTAACTTGTGATTTTGTGTTCATAACCTTAGACTTCCATCGTGGAGGAAATAAGGACGTTCGTGGTATACCTCTTCGAGCATCTAATCACCTTACCTTCACAGAAGGTGGAGTTAGTACTTTGTGGTGTGACAACGAGGAGCTTCGAGTTCGGGAGTCCGGTGATAACCCAGGTGGGGGAAAGAACCAACCTATCGTCAGAATGAATAAGTAGTAGATTATATAATAATTGTGTAGGGCGACCTAAACCCTACTAGTAGTCGAGTAATCGACAAAACCAAAATCACATTGGAAACCTTTTTCTGAAAAACCAATGGCGATTCGGGGATTGTAGGTTTATTGATATTAGGTTGATTTTAGATTGTTGATGGTTTATTTGATTTTATTACCTTTATTGAATTGATTTTGTGCTATACTGGTGATATGGGAATATTTGGATTGATATTGTGTTATGCATGATCTGCCTGGTTTGTATTATTATGCTTAGTGGTTTTTAAAGAAAGATATATATGTTGTCTAAAAGATGATTGTTTTGGGTGTGAGGATAATGATGATTTAGAAGTGCCTAACCTAGATGATGTATGTTAAAGAGGTGTTATGGCATAGAATATGTGTCAAGTTCTAATGGAAGGTTAAGGCACTAGGATGTTACTAAAACGGGTTGGTGAGATTCAAGTATAGGTGTTGTTGTCCACAACCGTGTATTGGTAATATATTACACAAGGACAAAAGGCTATTGGTAATATAATACACAAGGACAAAAATGTATTGGTAATATAATACACAAAGACGAAAGTGTATTGGTAATATAATACACAAGGATATCTGTGTATTAGAAATATAATACACCGTGTATTGGCAATATAATACACGTAAAACCACTTCTGTGTATTGGTAATATAATACACCGTATATTGGTAATATAATACACGTAAAATCAAGAGTTCTCGCGAGACCACTTCCATCTTAGGAAATAGGTGTGCCACTATGGTGTCTTTGAGTAGCATGAGATTGAGGGTAGAGGATGATATATTAACTTGAGGGTGATCTGTTAGTTATGTGCGTTGTTTGTCTGTGATAATTACTGTATGATTTACTATGACTCTTTTCCGCTTTTTGATGATAGAATTGTTTTCTTATCCCCTATATTTCTGTATTCTTGTTGGTTACTTTACTTACATTAGAAGACCCGATGGAGGATTATGTTGCTGAGAAGTTGGACGGAGCTCTGTATGAAATGGAGGTTGCTGAGGAATTGGATGGAACTCCTTACGAATCAGACGCTGGAGGTCGAGCTGTGATCCATGGCTAGTAGAGTATAGATAGTATGGCCAGTGTGTCTAAGAGGGAGTATTTTTATATGTTTCCGCTAAGTATGGCTTTTATTTTAAGTTTATGCATGTGAGGGATCCTACTGAGAGGATTCCCTCAACAGTGTTTTGATAATGTAATAAATAAACAGGTGTGTATTTATATATATTACAACCTTGGTGTGTTTAATTTATAGAAGTTATATGATTGTTTAAATAAAGTTTTAATTTTTACGTATTTTTCACGCTAAGCACGCGATTAAGGAACTAATTAATAAGGTTTTAAGCTAATAAAACACCGGGGCACAATGGGGTGTCTCATTCGACACTCCGACTCCACTCTATGATGGGGACATTAAGGACATAAGGTTGCAATGGGCAACCTTCTTTCTTGAAGTGAACCCACATTAGTTTGTATAGTTAGTTTCATGTACTAGTTAGTTTCCTAGTAACCATTATTGACTTGAAATCTATAACATATCATGTACTAGTTAGTTTTTTAGTTTCGAATTATCTTTATTGTCATATTATTTAGTTTACACTTGTGACATTATATGTTTTTAGCTTTGTTTGTTAAGTGTATACTTTTAATCAATGTGTATACTTTTTTGTAATCAATATAGTATTGAATGTGATTTTGGTTGCATGAGTATATAGTTTTCTGTTGGCTTTCTTTGCGTAATCAATGTGTATACTTTTACATAATCAATATAGTACTTTGAATGAAATTATGGTTATAAGCGATTCTGTTGAGAATATTTAGATTCTTCTTACTGGGATTTCGGATGTATGATTGAAATAGGGAAAGGGTTGTAACTAGTCTAAACTAGATTATTTTAAAAAAACCAAGCACTTTCAACATCGGTTATGACCATAACCGATGTTGAAAGTGCTTTTCAACAGAATTAAAAAAATAGTTTAGACATCGGTTGGTAGGTAGAACCGATGTCTAAAGTGCTTTAAACACCGGTTCTACCTACCAAGCGACGTCTAAAGTACTGTTCTTTTTTAAAAAACTGATGAACAACACTTTAGACATCGATTCTCGCTAATAACCGGTGTCTAAAGTGTTGTTCTTTTTTAAAAGAATGTTGAAAGAGAACTTTAGACATCGGTTTGAAACCGATGTCTAATATGCCCACATTCAACATCTCATGTTTCAACATCGGTTCAAAAACCGTTTTTAAAAGTCATTTTTAACATATTTAAAAAGTGTTTTTTGCACTAGAGTGAGATTGAAAGGAAAAAAAAAATTTGTTGGACCCTGCGTACAAAAACAAATATGATTTTATGTCATTCTCTATTAACTTGATAGGGAAAAAAGAAAAAGTAAATATATTTTATTAACCAAAAATTTATTTTAAATATATTTTATGTCTTACAAAAAAAAGTAAGTTTATTTTAAAACAATTTTTATATTTTAAATATATATTTATTTACCCAAAAGTGATTGGTCGCAGTGGAAGTGTAGTGTGCCCCCAAATGAACTTTACCTATAAGGTCCGGAGATACCCGGTAAAAGACCAACATTTTTTTAATGTTTTTCTAAGAAAAATATATATTTTAAATCAGGTTTTAAAAAATAGTTCATAATTAATGAATCAAAAGATAAGATGTTGTCACCTGCTATCATCACTAGCGAATTAACTTCTAAATTAAAGAAAACGATCAATTGGGACATTGATTAAGGTCTAGAGATTACTAATTAAAATTGTATTGAAGTTTGTGATAGTAACCTAGAAAAATATATCAATTAAGAATGAAAACCTAAAAAATAAAATAAAATTGAATGATCTAATGCTAGTGCCAAATAACATACACTAGCAGTAAACAGAAGATCCTGGTAATATTCCATAAAGCATAATGCACTTGCTTGTAAACTTTATCTATTCTCATAGTTTTCTCTTCAACTTCAAGCTAACCACTTCTAGCGAAGGACTTGGTGGGATGATGACCCGCCCCCAAGACTTTGTGTTAAAGCTAAAGGTGAGCACATCAACTTCTTGTGCTCTCTTCTGTTTGATCATCCTGTGTTATGCAAACCGGTTTGGGTCTTGATGCTAAACTTCCGTGGAACTATAATGAATCTGTGTTATATGATAGGGGGGTCATCCTGTGTTATGCAAACCGGTTTGGGTCTTTGTGTTAAACTTCTGTGGAACTATAATGAATCTGTGTTATGTAATAAGCGGGGGGTCATCCTGTGTTATGCAAACCGGTTTGGGTCATTATGCTAAACTTCTGTGGAACTATAATGAATCTGTGTTATATGATAAGCGGGGGGTGCACTTTCTTCTGAGCCATTATAGGTGTTTAATTATTGGGAGACAGTGGTGTTGGGAAATGCCATCATAATTTCTCTCCTCGGTGAACTCAAAATAGGTAATAAGAGGAAGCGTAAAATAAGTGTAACAATACCAGACAATTTTTAGCGTGGAAAAACCACCTCATTGTGAGCAAGGGAAAAAACCACAGGACCCGTAGGCCACATAAACTTCCACTATAAAATAACGGGAATGCAAAAATACAAGAATATTGTATCCTCAATTTGTGGATAACACTCTCACAAATTGGCTCACTATTTTTCTCTCTTAGAAAACTCTCTCTTAGGTTCTCTTTATTTTCTCTCACTCCCTTTCTCTTGTGAGGATTGGTGTGTGTTGTGGATGAAGATAAGAGCTCTATTTATAGAGCATGTTCCTCCACCATCCAACTACTAGTTTTGACAATTTGTTGCCAAACATTAATGCACATGCAAGTCTGAAATTTTTGCACCTATAGTGCATTTTTTCTTTGGCTGGAACTAGGCTAGATCCCACAATTCTCCCCCTCCAGCCAAAGGGAAAATATCCTTGGATCAGTTTAGGGTTGATGTTAAGCATGCAACTTCTTTGCAGACTTCTAGCTTCTCTTTTGGTAGAGCTTTGGTCATCATATCAGCACTGTTGTCTTTGGTGTGTATTTTCTCAATCTGCAGCAGTTTACTTTCCAACACATCACAGATCCAATGATACCTTACGTCGATGTGTTTTGACCTTGAATGAAAGGTCGAGTTCTTGTTGAGATGGATTGCGCTCTGACTGTCGTAATAGAGAACATAACTTTCCGGATTTTGTCCTAACTCTTGTAGGAACTTCTTCATCCACAGGATCTCCTTGCAACCTTCAGTGAATGCGATGAATTCTGCTTCTGTGAGCAATGCAATTTTGTAGTCTTGATTACCATGAGATAGCTCCCCCTGCAAAAGTAATAAGATATCCTGATGTAGACTTTCTTGAATCCACATCTCCTGCCATATTTGCATCCGAATACCCAAGAAGCATTAATTTTTCATTGCCAAAACACAAGAAGCTTTTGCACTTCCCCTCAGATACCTTAGTATCCATTTCACAACATTCCAATGATCCTTTCCTGGATTCGATAGGAATCTGCTCACAAATCCCACAGCATAAGAAATGTTTGGTCTTGAACAAACCATTGCAAACATAAGACTACCCATTGCGAAGACTAGGGCACCTTGCTCATTTCTTCTATTTATTCTTCATTCCTTAGACATTGCGTCTGACTCAGCTGGAGATGACCAGGTAATGGAACATGCACAGGTTTGGCATTATGCATGTTGAACCTTTCAAGAAATTTCTTGATATAATCTTCTTGTGACATCCACGACATTCTTTTAGAACGATCTCTAGTGATCTTCATTCCAAGAATCTTCTTCACTGCACCCAGATCTTTCATGGCAAAAGACTTGCTCAATGCTTTCTAAAGAGCATATATTTTCGCCTTATCTTTCCCAACAATTAGCATATTGTAACACCCTGTTTTTCGTATGCTTCTTTATCAGTAAATACATGCTTTAATGTATTTATTTTTGATAAAATCCAGAGGATGATTTTATTTAAAATAAAATCATTTCCTTGTGTTGTTTTACCGTATGAAGTCACAGTAAAATTTTCGGTCGAAAATTCAGACGAAAATCGGTCTGGGTTCTCACTGCCAGTACAAGTTTACTGAGCTAGAGACAAAATTTTAATTCGTGAACGAGACAGTTAGTGTTTTTATGATGTTTTGTGTGGGTTTGGAGTTTTTCGAAAATTCTTGTTCGGGGCCAAAATTTTAGGGATTTCCCGGGTGAAATCGTCGGGAAATACGATCGGGGAAGTCATCTGATACGCAATGGAGAAGAATATCAAGAGGATGAAGTGACATTGAGTGACTTGATGTGAAGGCTAAGACACACCTAAGAAAAAGTGAATCTTGACTTTATTTCAAAATCTTACTTTTTCATCTTTCTCTCTTTAATCACATCACATCACCTTAACTCCTTATCCTCTCTACAAGCAACCACCTTCTTTCTTCTTCTTTCTTCTCTTCTTTCTTCTTCTTTCCTCTCCAAAACCGTTCCCCCCCTCTCTCTTACTCTATAAATACCACTCCTCAACTTCACTTCATCACTTCCCTTTTAAAACTCTTAAGCTTTCATCTTTTTCTTAACTTCAAGCTCCAAAGCTCTAGTTTTTCTTCTTCTTTTCACTAAGTGTTCTTCATCAAAGTTGTTCCTCTTGTTTAGGGTAATGCTCTCATGTATTCTTTTCTTTAAAAACTTCATCTTTTTCTAAAGTTTCTTCTTTATGTCATATATGAGCTTTTATCTTCAAAAATCTCTCAAAAATGGTAGAAAACTCCTTTTGAGTTGAAACCAATTTCTATGGTCTTGTATTTACTTGTAGTTTAACATACTAAAAGGTTGTGTAAAACAAAGTTTCCTAACCTCTACTTTCTAATGAGGCTGAACCATGCATATGGTTTAGATGGATCTTGTTTCAACTTTTACAAGTATGAGTTTGTATTTAAAGATTTGTTTTCCCAAAATGATCATGGACCAAGGCTCCTTTATGTTAAAGGATGCTATGTCTAAAGTGATTGGAAAGTTTAAAGATTTGTTTTCCCAAAATGATCATGGACCAAGGCTCCTTTATGTTAAAGGATGCTATGTCTAAAGTGATTGGAAAGTTTAAAGATTTTTACTCTACTTTTATGTCATTTACTTTTATGCCATTTATATTAATGCCATTTACTTTATGTCATTACATTATGTCATTTACTTTATGTCATTTACATTATGTCATTTACTTTATGTCATTTATGTTTATGTCATTTAAGATTCATTTACTTATGTCATTATACTTTAATTACTTATAAGCCTATGTTGTTCTTACTTTATGTGCTTATGAGCCTTGTTATTTAAAGTCATATGTTGCTTTCAAGATGATCATAGACTTGAGCTCCATAAGTTATTGGATGCTAAAAGGTCTAAGAGATTGGAAGAATTTAAAGATTTTTATCATAAAAACCCAAGGATGGCCGAATCTTAAAGGTTATGGACCTAGGGTGTTTCGTTTTTCATTTATCCAAAGTGATCATGGTTTTGAGCTCCTTACTATTAATGGATGCTAAACCAAAGAGATTGGAAAGTTTAAATGTTCCTAACCTATCTTATTGGTCAAGGCCGAATCTCCATCAAGTGTAACTTGGTGGGATTTTTGTTCAAACTTTGTTTAAAGTAATCATGTTTTAAACTCTTAGCACTTGAGGATCATAAATCCCTAAGTTGCATGTGTTTTGGAAACTTCTAGCCCTAAGTTCTTGGTTGAGTTCTAATCCTTTGAACCTTGTGTCTTGAAACCTAGACTTGCATCCTAACCAACCTTGAAGAACGTTCGTGAAACTGTTTATTTTCTCGCATTCTCTTACCTTCTTGAGGTAAGAGGGGATTTCCTAAAGATATTCAATAACTATATGCATGTGTGTATGTGATTAACTGGATATTTATATGTTGATTGAGCTTACTTGACTACCTAATGTACTTGAACTGTTATGCTATTATCTGATGTTGAAATGTACTTGTTCTAAATGTTATAATGCATATATGTGATGAACTGCTTTCAACTGTGATATTAGCATTGAACTGATAATATATACTGTTGTTGATTGAAAGTTTGCTAAGCCAGACTTGCGTCTGTGCTCAACTGTTATAAGGATTAAAAACCTTAATAAGCTTTGAAGATGAAGGGATTGGTGTTCTTTTCCAAAAGCTCATTAACTTAAAGTACTTGTTTTAAATGTTGAAATGGTTTGGTGAACTATTGTTATACAAGAGAAAAATCATTTTCGAACTATGTGTCTTCAAGTTAAAACTTTCAAGATTATTTGGCAATATCCTATTGGGGAAAATATTTCAAAGATAAAAGTATTTCAAAGATGCTTTATAAAATATTTTCAAAGAAAATGTTTTTCCTAAATATTTTAGAAACTTTCCGATAGCCTAGATAGGTTATCGAGGATTCGGTTTTGAATTTGTTTTTCACTGAACGAAAAATAAGTTCATAAGAAAGAGAATCTAGTACGCGAGACGTCGCCTCTAGTATTTAGTTATGCGCACGTGATCTTGGATCAGTGTTAATTCGGGACTATGAGTCCTATTCATGATGTTATGGACTGAGAGTCCAATTCTCGAAATCGAGGACAGTGCGTTCTGATTTCACCGTGATGGACCGTGTGTCCTAATTACGTTGTTGTGGACTGTGTGTCCTAATCACGTTGTTTTGGACTGTGTGTCCTAACCACGTTGTGATGAACATTGTTAAAGGTGAATGTTGTTTTCTACGACCACAACCCTTGACTGCGGCATCGGTCTTGGGCGTTGTGATTGAGCATTCGGACTGTGTGTCCTATGCTTCTGAGTTTTCAAGTGATGGGGAAATGATCTTTAAGTCGTTAGCTTTGAGCTGCGACAGTGAAAAGAATGAACACAAAGAAAACCTTTTAAATAAAATATTTTCCCATGTGCATTTCCCCCAAGCAGGCGTGCTTTTATATATATCAGATACAAGGTGGTATCTGGGAGTCTGTCCATGTAAACCGAGTTCAGAGGCACATGTGACGTTGCTCGTCCTGAGACCTTAAATGCATGAGGGTATGAAGGCAACTGCCCGGTGGGCTAGAGATTGACCAACTCTAATTCTTCTCCAGTGGAAAACGGTGTTGATATCTCATGAGATTAAGTTAGAGCCTGATATTGAAGTGCCATGCATATTTTCAAAGGTTGACTGTGCGGGTTTGAGACCCTTTGATATAACACTATTATATTGTGTATATGCATGATTTAACTGCTTATATGATTATGTGATGTATGTATCATGTATATGGTTGTTGTGGGATATATCTTATGATGGTATCTCACTCTTACAATTATATCAGGTCTCTTCGGGTTTTGCTGTAGTACCTTGGTACTCTAGTACCGATGTTGCATAGGAGTCTTTCTAAGTCAATTGAAGACCTAGTGTTAGAGGTTGGGAAAGTATTCCGATTGGGGGTCTCTCCAATGAATATTTGATAGAATGACCAGCTTAGGAGTTTTGAGTTGGGTTGTATATCTAAAGAGGTCGGTAAATGTAGTGTTATATACATCCATCTATAGTTTGAACTTTTCTTCCGAAACGGAAACTTAGAGAAACGTTGTGTGTCATGGTAACTTTGTTACGAACGTGACTTTACATTTTAAATGTATGTATGATGGATTTCAGAGTTATCCTTATAGAAGAAAATTTTATACCCCAGTTTTCTGACTTAAGAGAAAACAAATTTTCCGAAAGCAACCAGCAAATTATCTTTTAAATTTACTTCCGCATGGGTTACGCAGTAATGCCCCAGGGGGGGGGGGTGTTACACATATCATCAACATACAATAGAAGTATGATGGATTCACCATTCTCAGAGTTCTTCACAAACACACAATGGTCTGCGGAGGTCTTCTTGAAATTGTGTTGGGTCATAAAGAGATCAAACATCTTGTACCATTGCCTTGGAGCTTGCCTTAGACCATATAGGCTTATTGGAATGTTTGATCTTCAAAGAACACCACATCTCTGCTTCGAACAATCTTCTTGTTTGCAGGATCCCAAAATCCGAAGCCAGGTTCATCTCTTGGTGAACCAAGGTATATGCATTCCTTTGTCTTTGCATCAAGCTTTGCTTTCTCATCCTTGGGAATATGGACAAATGCCCTACACCCAAAGACTATCAGGTGACCATAAGAGGCTTTCTTTCCAGTCGATACTTCATCTGTAATCTCTCCATTTAAAGGTCTTAAAGGAGACAAGTTTATCAGATCAATTGCAGTTTTCACTGCTTCACCCCAAAATGATTTGGGAAGTTTTTCTTGAGAAAGCATGCTTTTGACTTTCTCTTCAATTGTTCTGTTCATCCTTTCAGCTACTCCATCCATCTGCGGTGTCTTGGGAGGTACTTTCTCATGTCTTACTCCATGAGTTTTGCAATATGTCTCAAACGGACCTATGTGATCTCTGCCGTTATCAGTTCTACAACATTTCAGTTTTCTTCCAGACACTCATTCCACAGAAGCATGAAACTCCTTGAAAGTTTGAAGAAATTGATCTTTCGTCTTTAATGGATACACCCACACCTTCTTGAAGTGGTCATCAATGAAGGTAACAAAGTATTGGGAACCACCAAGGGACCTTTCAGACGTTTAGCAAACATTTGAATGAACAAGATCCAGAATTTGCTTTCTTCTTCTTGCATCATCTGATCTTTTGAAAGATACTCTGTGTTGTTTTCCTGCTAAGCAGTCTCCACAGGACTCAAGTGGCTGCCCTTTTATCTTTAGGAGACAGGTTTATCAGATCAATTGCAGTTTTCACTGCTTCACCCCAAAATGATTTGGGAAGTTTTTCTTGAGAAAGCATGCTTCTGACTTTCTTTGCAATTGTTCTGTTCATCCTTTCATCTACTCCATTTATTTGAGGTGTCTTGGAAGGCACTTTCTCATGTCTTACTCTATGAGTTTTGCAATATGTCTCAAACGGACCTGTGTATTCTCTGCTGTTATCAGTTCTCAAGCATTTCAGTTTTCTTCCAGACACTCATTCCACAGAAGCATGAAACTCCTTGAAAGCTTGAAGAAATTAATCTTTCGTCTTCAATGGATACACCCACACCTTCCTGAAGTGATCATCAATGAAGCTAACAAAGTATTCGGCACCACCAAGGGACCTTTAAGACGTTTAGCAAACATCTGAATTAACAAGATTCGGAATCTGCTTTCTTCTTCTTGCATCATCTGATCTTTTGAAAGATACTATGTTGTTTTCATGCTAAGCAGTCTTCATAGGATTCAAGTGGCTGCCCTTTTATCTTTGGGAGATGAACTTTTGCAAGGATCTCCAAACCCTTCTCGCTCATGTGACCCAATCATCTATGCCACAGTTCTTTGCTTGCGTCTTGAGCAATATTCGTCTCCCCCTTGCATATCTTTCCCTGTATAATGTACAGAGAGCCCTCCTTTCTGCCGCGAGAAATAATCATGCTTCCTCGGCTGAGTTTCCATTTTCCAGTACCAAATTGGTTTATCATCCCGACTTCATCTAGCTTTCCAGCTGAGATAAGGTTCAGACGCATCTCAGGTACATGTCTTACCTCCTTCAGCACAAGCTTGGTTCCATTCTCAGTCATCAAAGTTACTTCACCAATACCGATGATTTTACTTGTGACGTGGTTACCTATCTTCACCGTACCAAAATCTCCTTTTTGGTACGATGAGAAGAATTCTTCATTAGGTGTGACATGGAGGGATGCTCCTGAGTCAATTATCCAGATGCAATCATTAGATGCAATATTTAGATAATTTTCTTCTCTGACAAGAAATATATTCTCATTGTTCGAGGCCACTACAGTAGTTGTTCAATCTTCTTTCTTCTTCTTTGGGTCAATCTGGTCATGGTGGACTGTTCAAGCTTGTTGGTCTCTTTTCAAGAATCTGCACTCAGACTTTATGTGTCCTAGTTTGCCACAGTAATAACAATTTATTCTGGTTCGGGATTTGGATCTACCTTGTGCTTTTCCATGACCTCCTTTTCCACGATTCTTACTCCGTCCTCTATTTTAAACAACATTGGCTTCAAACTAATTGTTCAAGCCTCTTTCCCTCCGTCTTGATTCTTCATTTAGCAAACAGTCTGTAACAGAATCCATGCTAAGATTTCCGTCTGGAGCAGAATTGCTGAGAGTGACAACTAGAGTGTCGCAACTCTCAGGCAGAGAATTGAGGAGTAGAAGAGTTTACAATTAATCATCAGCACTCATGCCTGTCTTTGTTAATTGATTAGCAATGCCTTTGAAAGTGTTAAGATGTTCGTTCATATTTTGTTCCTGGGTGTCTTCTTTTGAATCAAGGATTCAAATTTCGTCCACAACTCATATGCATTGGTATAAGTTGATACATGCTCGAACAAGCATCTATCAATATATTTTCAGATCATAGCAACTGCTTTCCGATTCTGAAGCTCCCAATCTTTGTCAGTCTTCCCTTCCTGTATATCCTTCTGGGTGATTGGGTCATGCAAATCTTTACAGTATAGATGATCTTCCATCATCGACTTCCAATAGGAGTAGTTATCTGCAGTTAGCTTGAACATGTCTCCATCATGAGTGTCAGCTCCCTCCATCTTGAGTTACGCAGGCCAATAGCTCCTCCAACCAGTTAGGTTATGATAAAATAACACTACACGTGAATAGTGTCTTACAGGTGACTAGTGCCGAATGTTGGAACAATTACTGTAGTTTGTGAACAGTGTACCGAGGAAGTTCCCAGGAAAGAGAGGTGGGTCAATAGACACACTTAAATACCAAGTCTTTCTTAGCCAGAACTTTCCTAGGCATGCACTTTCACACTACCACACTTTATTCCAACAACAAGAACAATTCTTTTCAGATGTGGAAAATCAGACAATGCTGCAACCACAAAGCATACTAAGAATTTTCTTATGAATCCGGTACCTAGTATCCAAGAGCTCTGAGAGCTCTGATACCACTGTTGGGAAATGCCAACATAATTTCCTTCCTCTGTAAACTTAAAATAGGCAATAAGCGGAAGCATAAAATAAGTGTAATAACACCAGACAACTTTTAGCGTGGAAAAACCCTCTCAATGTGAGCAAGGGAAAAAACCACGGGACTCGTAGGCCACTTAAACTTCCACTATAAAATAATTGGAATACAAAAATATAAGAATATTGTATCCCCGATTTGTGGATAACACTCTCACAAATTGGCTCACTATTTTTCTCTCTTATAAAACTCTCTCTAAGGCTCTCTCTATTTTCTCTCACTCTCTTTCCCTTATGAGGATTGGTGTGTGTTGTGGATGAAGAGA
The DNA here is from genome assembly GCA_030762895.1 of Sophora flavescens. NCBI lineage: Eukaryota > Viridiplantae > Streptophyta > Magnoliopsida > Fabales > Fabaceae > Sophora > Sophora flavescens. The sequence goes on along the minus strand of CM061062.1, from coordinate 181,973,911 downwards.
AGATCTCTATTTATAGAGCATGTTTGTTAGACCAGCCAGTACAACTGCCAAAATCAAGGAATAAATGTGACATTGATGCATCCATAACTCCCTTGATATCTCCTATTAATGCTGTCATCATATCTTCTATTAATGTTGTAATCATTTTGATTTTATACTGTAATAATGTAGCCAACAGAATCGCATAGGATTGGCCAAGATACTTGCCATATTTGTTGTATATATTCTCTTTTGTAAATCAATTCTATAATACGAATTTACTCAATTGTTTACATGGTATCAACCTTACACCAGCCTAACAGCATATCGATCCTCAATCAGCCACCATGACCACCACCAACAACACTTCCTCCAAATCATCCCTCCTCCTCAATGCTTCCATCACCTTCAAATTGTCTCGTAGCAACTACCGTGCCTGGAACTGTCAGGTCACCACCCTCCTCTCTGGCATTCAAGTCATGGGCCATATTGATGGAACCACAGAAACTCAACCTCCCACTATTACCAGTGCAGGCTCCTCTGTTCCCAATCCATAATACATGAACTGGTTCACCTTAGATAAACTGATTATCAACCTTCTTCTCTCAACCATGACAGAGGCAGACAGCCTTCATTTGCCTCCTATGATACTGCCCAATCGCTATGGGTAGCAATTCAGGCCCAATATGCGAGCACCTCTCACCCTCATGTTATGTCTATCAAAAACCAACTTCAGCGCTGCACAAAGGGTGACAAATCCATCACTGACTACCTATTCTCAGTTAAAAGCCTCGCTGATGAACTTGCTGTCATTGACAAATCTCTTTCTGATGATGATGTTACTCTCTATATTCTCAATGACCTTCGCTCGGAATACCATGATATTGCAGCCTCAATCAGGACACATGAACACCCCTTTACCTTTGAAGAACTCCATAGTCACCTACTGGCTATTGATGATTATATTCGTCGCGAATCTCAGGTTGATATACAAGTGCCTATCGCAAACATTGCTCAGCGAAATTCAAAATAGGATGGCCTTCTACCAACGCCACCCTATGGCCGCGGCAACTTCTCCTACAAATCATCTCACCACAATGCTTCATACTCATATCGTGGCTCTGGCTCTCAGTCACGTAAAACTTGTGGTTTCAACCCACAAGGTAACAGACCTCCACCTCGCTGTCAGTTTTGCTCTGCTATAGGTCATATAGCCAAATATTGTCCTGAAATTCCAAAAATAAGCACCCCACTAACAGCTCACTATGCATCTACTTCCTCTAACATGACACCTAGCTAGGTGTTTGACACCGGTGCCAGTCATCATGTCACTACAAATCTTAACAATATGCATATTCATTATGAGTATGATGGTCCTGAAGAAGTCCAGATAGGTGATGGTACAGGTTTGAAAATTTCACATATTGGATCCACCACACCCCCCCCCCCCACTACTTTCAATCTTAAAAATGTTCTTTGTTTTCCTAATGCAAAACACAATCTAATTTCTGTTTCTAAATTCTGTAAATCCAATAAAGCTTATGTTGAATTTCACTGTTCTTTCTTCTGTGTGAAGGATCAGGTAACGGGGATGGTTTTGATGTGCGGTCCAAGTAATGGTGGTCTCTACACATACAATCCAATCCATCCATCATCTCCCACTGCTCTCGCAACCACAGCCTCATCAATCTCCCTTTGGCATGCTCGATTTGGTTATCCCTCCCAACAAGTTCTTACTCAAATGTTGTCCAACTGCGGCCTTTCTAGGACTTTACCCAATAAAATTTCACACTGTAATTCCTGTTCTATTAATAAAAGCCACAAACTTCCTTTTTCTATCTCATCCATAAAAACTACATCACCACTTCAACTTATCTTCTCCGATGTTTGGGGACCCTCTCCTATAACATCTATTAATGGCTACAAATATTATCTTGTGTTTGCATACCATTTTACTTGATACACATGGCTTTATCTTTTAAAATGTAAAACTGATGTAACTGTTATATTTCCTCAGTTTCATTCCAAAATTGAAAAACTTTTCTTCCACAAAGTTAAATCAATTTACACTGATGTGGTACTGAGTACATCAAACTCAAACAATATTTCAATACAAATGGAATATCTCATTATATTAGTCCACCATACACCCCTGAACACATTGGCATTGCTGAACGCAAACATCGTCATATAGTAGAAACTGCACTCACACTTTTATCTCATTCTTTCATCCCACAAAATTCTGGTGCTATGCATTTCAAATGGCAATTTATTTAATCAACCGCATGCCAACTGTCCACCTGAATAACAAGTGTCGTCGTGAACTTCTCTTTGGTTCAAAATCCAATTATTACAATATTTGAGTTTTTGGATGTCTTTGCTATCCCTGGCTTCGTCCTTACTCTCAAAATAAACTATCAAATTGTACCATGCCTTGTGTCTTCCTAGGTAACTCAAATCAACATCATGCCTACCAATTCTATCACCCTCCAACTAAAAAATTATATCTCTCAAGACATGTGGTATTTCATGAATCAATCTCCCCTTTTAATCAGAATCTTTATGCTTCCACCTCAACAGATTCAAATTCTCAAATATCCAACATTAACAACACCTTCCCTATATCTCGCCACCCCCTTATCATCCAAAATCTTCATGCACCTATCACTCCTACAATTCCTCCTCAAAATTCGACCTCATCTTTATCCACACCACCTCTTACCACAAATATCCCAAACACTCCTACCTCATCTAATCAAACAATTGATCAAGCCACACTCTCCTATATAGGATCACCACTACATACTCCCATGGACTCTCCAACATCAACACCACCTCCTCTACCTACACCTGCTCACTCAGTCACAAGAGGAATGAATCAAATACACAAGCCGAACCCAAAATATCTCCTCACCACTAAACATCCTCTTCCCTACTCAGACGAACCAACATGTGTAAGTCAGGCTCTAAAAATAAGTGAATGGCGTGATGCCATGAGCAAGGAGTTTGATGCATCAATCCAACACCAAACCTGGGATCTGGTTCTGCGGCCTCCCAACAGAAATTCATAGGATGCAAGTGGATTTATAGAATTATAAGAAAGGCTATTGGCGACATTGAGAGATACAAGGCCAAACTGGTGGCCAAAGGTTTTCATCAAACACCTGGGCTAGATTACACTCAAACATTCAGTCCAGTTGTTAAACCAACCACAGTAAGGTTGGTTCTTTCCTTACAACATAATTGGCCACTATGCCAGCTTGATGTGAATAATGCATTCTTGCATGGTTCGCCAAGTGAGGAAGTCTATATGCAACAACCTCCAGGATTCATTCATCCAGAGAAGCCTCATCATGTTTTCCGTCTAAGGAAGTCAATATATGGCCTCAAACAAGCACCACGCGCTTGGTTCCAAACCTTGCGTAAGTTTCTATGTGAGTATGGTTTTGTAAATTCAAAATCTGATTCATCTCTATTTATTCTCAGAAATCGAGGTCTTGTGTTATACACTCTTGTGTATGTAGATGATATTATAATCACAGGAAACTCTTCTTGCAAAATTCATGAGTGCATTGCAGCCTTTACAGCTTAATTTTCCATCAAAGATTTAGGTTCCTTGCACTATTTTCTTGGGGTTGAGGTCATTTCAAGTCCCACTGGATTATTTCTCAGCCAACAAAAATACATTGCAAAACTTCTTGAAAGAACCAAGATGATTGATGCCAAGCCCGTCCTCACTCCGTTGTCCACTATTGCTTCTTTGTGTAAAGATGATGGTTCACCAAGTACGGATGCCACATTTTATCGAAGTACTATAGGCAGCCTCCAATATTTATCGATGATGAGGCCTGACATTGCATTTACTGTTAACAAACTGGCCCAATTCATGCAAAGACCAACTGCAACTCATGTAATGCTTTGAAGAGACTTCTACGCTATCTTAAAAGCACTATTTTTCATGGTCTCCTACTTTAGAAACCAACTTCTTCTGCATTCACTGCATACATTGATGCTGATTGGGCCAGAAATAAGGATGACTACACCTCCACATCTGATCATCTTGTCTACTGTGGTTCCAACTTAATCTCATGGAAATCGTCCAAGCAAAGAGCAGTAGCCATATCATCCACAGAAACTGAGTATAAGGCTCTAGCCAATTCTGCAGTAGAATTGTCATGGATAAACTCTATCCTCACAGAATTAGGCATCTCTTCTTCAACGACACCCACATTCCTGTGTGACAATCTGAGTGCCACTTATCTTACTCACAATCCAGTGTATCACACTCGCATGAAACACGTCTCTAATGACATCCATTTTGTCCGCAACTTACTCCAGCAAGGAAACTCAAAGTTCATCATGTTTGCACCACTGATCAACTTGATGAATGCCTCACCAAACCTCTATCCAAAGCCCGTCATCAACATTTATGAAACAAGATCGGTGTTACTGGCGGAACTCAAATCTTGCGGGGGCGTGTTAGACCAGTCAGTACAGCTGCCAAAATCAAGGAATAAATGTGACATTGATGCAGCCACAACTCCCTTGATATCTCCTATTAATGTTGTAATCATTTTGATTTTATACTGTAATAATGTAGCCAACAGAATCATATAGGATTGGCCAAGATACTTGCCATATTTGTTGTATATATTCTCTTATGTAAACCAATTCAATAATACAAATTTACTCATTTGTTTACAATGCTCCTCCACCATCCAACTACTAGTTTTGACAATTTGTTGACAAACATTAATGCACCGTGCAAGTTTGAAATTTTTGCACCTATAGTGCATTTTTCCTTTGGCTGGAACTTGGCTAGATCCCAAAGTGGAATGGTTCATCTTAACTTAAATATGAAGAGACCTTTCTTTTCTCCTTTATGTGTGAAAATATTATTCTGATATATTAAGGAAAGTCTTCTTATAATCATTCCCTTCTATTTGTTTAATTCCAAAAGGTTAAGTTGACAGAAAGAAGTCAATCCTATCCTCTATAAGAAAACTTCAAAAGGATAAGGAAATCTCTGGGTTTTATGTTTACGTTTGTCCATCATGTGGATCCTTCTATGTTAAAGTCTCACATTAGTCAAGTATACGAGCAAAGAACCGTTTATAATTTTACTTGGACAATCCTCCCTAAGGGCTAGCTTTTGGGATGAAGTTTGGTCCAATTATTTTAATATGGTATCAAAGCCTCCCCCGAGAGGCTAGCTTGTAAAGTGGAGTTAGACTTAATTCACTAGTGCAATAAGTGCTTTTTACATCAGTTAAAATTGATTTTATACGTCAGAATATTTTCTGACGTTAATAGTTAATATTTTAACGTCAGTTGTTTAAACAACTGACGTTAAATATAAAACTATTAACGTCAGTTCTTTAACACAACTGACGTTAATGTTGTTCAAACTAACGTCAGTTGTGTTAAAGAACTGACGTTAAATGTTTTATTTTTAACGTCAGTTTCATAATACAACTGACGTTAATAGTGTAATTTATATTTTATAAAATACTATTAACGTCAGTTGTTTGATACAACTAACGTTAATAGATTTTTGTTTTTAAATTCAGTTTTAAAATATCACTCCCCTCAGCTATCCCTGCATTCAGTAAATATCCCAAAGAATACGTAATATCACACACATTACAGAATTGCAAACACTACCCTTAAATTTCAATATTAACAAAAAGAAAAGAAATATACAAAGGAACAATGGGGGGACTTAAAACCAAAACCCATGTATAGGAAAAACATAACTATCTACAAGTATATATATATATATATATATATATATATATATATATATATAAATTTTAGTCTCTAATGTCTAAAAACAAAACTACCAATCTAATTATATATATATATATATATACATGTTATTAATTAGTTTCTAAAGTCTAACAAAAAAACTATTCATCTAAGTATTGCGGAGGTATCTTGTCAATTCCTTTTTCAGTCGCATACTTGAAGAAGAATTCTGCTAAGCGCATCCTCAAGTCTATAAACTCATCTTTTTGAAGAGGCGATTGGTCGTTAAATGCCTACACACATTCAAATAATAACAATAACATTAACGCAAGTCATCACCAAAACTATAATATATAATTTAACAAGTTGTTTAAATATTACCTTCTTCCATCCATCCGTAATAGATGCGGAGACTATGTTCAGCATATGAAGCATCACTTAATATCCGCACGACCACCCGTCAGGTTGAAATCGAGACTACAAACAAATTAATTTCAATGTCAGTTAAATATACATATAAATTAGTAATTATAATATTAATTATTTGATAAATAAACTACCAAACCTTGAGGATGATCCAGTCAGGATTTCCTTTAGCCATTGAAGTCCTACTTCTCCCGTTGGCGCAACTTATGCTACTCGCCTTCAGCGCGCTATCATAAACAAATAATCATGTCAATTAACAAATTCATATATCATGTGTGTAATAAACTAAAAACAATTGATATTAAAACTTAAATTAAATTTAAGATTAGTTACTTACGTATTTACAGCTTCCACCACCTCCTGTGGCGGGTTTTGGTGGAGAGAGCATAAGAATATGACAGTATGCCTAGACGGATGAAGTACGAACAACTGCCAATGGTTATTCATACAGTAGGGAGCCAGATATAATTCTTTCAGATTGTCTCCCATCAAGTTCCCTGTGTATTTACTAAATGCATCGGCAGCAAAGAATTGGGGCACAAGGATTAACGGATCTAAGAAGCCGTAAACTGATGCAACGCCCTTATCAAGCTGAAGACGATGGAGATACCTAAGATATGAAAATGTGTGGATGTTAATTACATAATATATATATATTGAAATTAAAATAAATTATTAAATGGAAAAATACCAAAAATAAATAAGTTATAAAATTAAAATTAACTTACGTGCACCAGAGACTCAAAACCGTGCTGGCCATCCAGACGTTATCTCTGCAGGCATGCCCGAGATCTTCACCACAGAAGGAAAATATCCTCTGTTGATTTGGGCGTGCCACCCATCCATCGTTCTCCAATGGACATACAAAAATCTCAAACGCATAATCCTCACCAAGTGAGAACAAACGAGTGACAGGTGACAGCGACACCGACGTCGACGTCGACTTGGCCTTCAATTTAGGAAAAATAAAATAGATAAGTTGTTGATAATTAAAAAAAAACACAAGTAATTATTTGACTAATTTGGACATTAATAATGAATACATACCTTTGTTAACATTTCGAGCTCACGTCGTTTGAAGTCCAACTCAAGCTCACGCCTTTTCATTTCCAACTCAAGCTCATGGTGTTGGACTTCCAACTCCCGCTCCCTAGCTGCCAACTCATCAACCTCCACATGTGCCCTACTATAACTCTCTTTTGTGCTCACATGTGAAGGGTTGGCGTGCCCTGCGGTGTCCTGGGATGAACCGACGGAGGAAAGCTCTCTAGCAAGCGCCTGCTTGAATTCTGGGTTGGATAGTAAGCTTTGCATCAGATGCGTTGTAATAGCAGGGTTGGAGATGACTTGCTGAGTCATGTCATCCAACATTGATGCTTCATCGACCACCCGCCTTCGTGAAGCAGACTTGCCATAATATTCTTTGATGGTCACATTCCCAGGAACACCGATAACCCGACCAGGATAGTCTTTCTTGCCTAGAGCAGTCATCAAGACGTCCCGCCGTCCAGAAGGGACGAATGAGCCCTGGGAGGATTGTGCTTTAAGATCCATATACAATGAAAAAATGAAAAAACGTGCAAGTGAAAAGTGTTAAAAATATCTATACAAATATCAATTGAAATGAAGTTAATTATTTACTTACAATCTTATCTGCCACTTCGCGAGTGGCATCAACTTTAAAAGATCCCGTCTTTGTCATTCGGCCGGCTAACCAGACATCCTCGCGGTCGATGTCCGATGGAGGACTTAATGGTGTGCCCTCAGGCACCTCTCCTCTGTCTATCCTAGCAGAGTGCTCTTCCTGCTTCACCCTCAGTCTATCCGCCATCATCTCCTCGATCTGAGTCTCGTACCCACCCTGAGACATGGTGTGGAGGTGGACGTTCTTCGCCTGATTCTGCCGACCCTTCTCTTCCTTAGCCTATTCAAACAAAAGCACATAATTAAATACAGTAAAATGATCTATAAGAAGCATACAAAATTAACTTAATCAACCAACCTGAAATTCTCCATCTTGTCGACTCCTAGCAAACATATCCCAAGTATCCTGATCAATCCAAGGATAATCTGAGAACATTTTATCAAGCCGCTTCTTCCCAGATACATAGTACCTGGTAAGATCATGCTTGAACCCATTCCAATGCTTGGATGCCATTTTCATACATTTGTTACGATGATCCTCGTCATTTGGCACAGTCCAAGCTACCTACACATTAAATACATAACAACTGGATGGATTATAACTCCGATAATTATCTAATAATGTAAATCAAAAGAATGTAAAGGTAAAATACCGTGATAGCCTCCCAAATATGATCCTTAACATTCTGTGGAACGTCATTCCAGTGGTTGTAGTTGATGCTAATGTGCTGCTTTGCTTGTAGAAACATCCACTTTTTAAATTCTTTATGACGGGGTCCCTGGGGATTTAGATTAGCATCGAAGGACACCTCAAGCTTCTGTCCGCTTTGCCTGGCCTTCTCTAGTTTCTTCAAAGTCGTGGCTCCTCTACCCCGTTTCCTATGAGCCTGTGATGTCTGTATGGACAAAAAAAAAGATAAAATAGAGGGTTGTAACATTATAAACTTACATTAAAAAGAAGGACTAAAGATAGTATATAACATGTAAACTTACAGTGTCCTCCCGTGCATGTGGGTCATCCGACTGATCCATATGTATGCCTGTTCAGAAACAATATATATTTATTAACATTGGTTATAACTAAAAATAAATACAGAAGTATAAATAAAAATAAATGTATACTAAGTTTAAACTACCTATATCAATATCCCTTCGTGATGATCATCACGAATGGCATGTACATCGTCCACCTGTGTCTCCTCGATTATAGTAGGCATGTTTGTTGAAAAAGAAGGACTCTCTAGAATATCAAGATTTGAATCTTGATTTTCATCACTACCATTATACATGCTTTTTCCTTGGAGAACCATGGACAACCTATTGTTAGAAGGATCAGTGATGTAGAACACTTGTTTTGCTTGGGAAGCCATTATGAAAGGCTCATTTATATGACCTAACTTGTTGAGGTCTACCAATGTGAACCCCAATTCGTCGGTTTGTACACCACCGTTACTATCAACCCACTTACATTTAAAAATCGGCACCGTAAGCTTAGTGTAATCGAGCACCCAAATATCTTCAATATATCGAAAGTAAGGTGTCAGTGCTTTAACGGGTTTTGTGTCCTTTGCACTAGAGAAGTACATTGCTTCGGCCACGATCATAACCCCACTATTTTGCATGGTACTCTTGTTATCTTGTTCCTTTGTATAAAAGGAAAAGTTATTGATGTCGTATCCGCTCCAACAAATGATGTTGAAGCTAGGCCCACGTGCTAGCCATCTTACGTCATCAGAAGCAGTACTACCATCCTTAAGCATTTCTTCCTTGAACCATGCTAAGAAAGTCTTGTTATGCTTGTTCAACAACCACCTTTCGCTCATTCGAGGGTTTTCTTGATTGACTTTTCTTTTATGTTCAAATAAGAAAGGCTGAACACATTCGATGTTGTTCAATACATACAAATGTGCTTGAAGCACTTCCTCCCGATCCTTCCTATTAATTCTTAAGCCATGTGTACCCTTACCTTGACATCTGATCTCATCATGCCGATGCTTAGGAACCCCTATAGGATCCGTGTTATGAAGGTAGTCCGAACAAAACTCAATAGCTTCTTCTGCAACATACCTTTGAACAATAGATGCTTCCGGACGATGAGGATTCTTCACGTACCCTTTCAAGATCTTCATGTAGCGCTCAACCGGGTACATCCATCTCGAAAAACCGGCCCACATAATCTAATCTCCTCACCAAATGAACAATTAAGTGAACCATTATGTCGAAAAAGGAAGGAGGAAAATACATCTCCAATTGGCACAAGATTGTAGCAGCCTCAACTTCCAAGTCATCCAACATACGGGGTCAACGACTTTGCTACATATAGAATTGAAGAATGAGCACAACCGAGTAATGGCATGTCTCACATTTTTTGTAGCAATACCACGAATAGCAACGGGCAGAAGTTGTTGCATCAAGATGTGACAATCATGAGACTTCAAGCCAAACAATTTAAGATCACTAGAGACAAGCCTCTTCATATTTGAAGAGTAACCATGTGGAAATTTGATGCCACGAAGACACCCGAAAAACTTTGTCTCTTTTTTTTTGACAAAGTATGACATCTTTGGCGGCAAATAAGTCCGCTTACCATCCTCAACAACTGGAGCTAACTGCTCTCGTATACCCATAGCAACGAGGTCGAGATGAGCATTCACACCATCCTTTGTCTTGCCCTGAATGTTGAAAAGCATCCCGATCACACTATCACACACATTTTTCTCCACATGCATCACATCAATGCAGTGTCTGACATCAAGCTTGCGCTAGTATGGAAGATCAAAGAATATCGACCTCTTCTTCCATATGTTTTTCTCAGCAACTTTACCTTTCTTTTTGGACTTGCCGAATATAACATCGATGCCCTTTACCCTCTGATAAACCTGCTCTCCAATTAAGGCCGCCGGAGCTTCTTCTGTCTCTTAGCATCCATTAAAAGCTTTTTTCATCTTACGATATGGGTGATCACATCTAAGAAATCTCCGATGCCCAAGGTAAACCGTCTTCTTTCCATGATGCAACTGAGTGTAGCATGTGCCTTCTTCACATATAGGGCATGCTTTATGCCCCTTGACACTGCATCTTACCGATTCTGATATCTTTGGAAAGTCGTTGATGGTGCAAAATAACATGGCACGAAGCTTGAAAGTCTCATGAGAATACCCATCAACTACATCAACACCTTCCACCCACAGCGTTTTCAAGTCTTCAATCAAGGGACTTAGATAAACATCTAAGTCATTTCTCGGTTGCTTTGGGCCCGAAATCATCATATAGACAACATCATGTATTTGCGCTTCATGCACAACCAATGGGGCATGTTGTAAATTATCAACAGAACAGGCCATGAACTATGAATACTACTCATGTTACCATAAGGATTCATTCCATCCGTAGCAAGTCCAAGCCTTAGGTTTCTTGGCTCATCGGTGAAATCCGGAAACATAGTATCAATATTCTTCCATTGCATAGAATCATCAGGATAACGAACCTTTCCATCACGTTTCCTCTCATCATTATGCCATCTAAGATTCTTCGCATCTTTCGCATTGGCAAACAATCGCTTGAACCTTGGAATTATTGGAAGATACCACAACACCTTCGCAGGATGACCCTTTTTTCTCACATCATCAAGATCATCATCATCATTACCACCCTTCACTTTGTATCGTGATAACCCACATTTGGGGCAATTGTGATTGTCTTCATGAACACCGGTGTACAATGTGCAATCATTTGGGCATGCGTGTATCTTCTTATATTCCATACCCATCGGACACAATACCTTCTTGGCCTCATAGTTACGGTCAGGCAATGTGTTGTCCTCCGGAAGCAAGTCTTTCAACACTTCAAGCAATTCCGTGAAACTTTTATCGGTCCAACCATTTCTTGCCTTCACACAAAGAAATTTTAGCACTGCCGACAACCGTGTATGAGTAGTACACCCTGAATATAAAGGTTTATCCGCATCACCGCACAACCTATCATACACATGAGCTCGATGAAAAGATTCTTGTCCAATATCACGAATCATGTCCTCTACTCGATCATCCTCCATATCTACGTCAACGTCCTCACTTTGGGAGACAATTGCCATACTACTCAACAACACATCACCATGCCATATCCATCTTGTATAACTCAAGCAAATCCCTTCACAAATCAAATGAGTACGTATATCCTTCACCGTACATTTCCTCGTATTCAAACACTTGACACAAGGACAACAGAACATTCCATTACTATTAGGAACATTCCTTTGAGCAGGTTTATCAGAGGGTAAAGGACATCGATGTTATATTCGGCAAGTCCAAAAAGAAAGGTAAAGCTGTTGAGAAAAACATATGGAAGAAGAGGTCTATATTCTTTGATCTTCCATACTGGCGCAAGCTTGATGTCAGACACTGCATTGATGTGATGCATGTGGAGAAAAATGTGTGTGATAGTGTGATCGGGATGCTTCTCAACATTCAGGGCAAGACAAAGGATGGTGTGAATGCTCGTCTCGACCTCGTTGCTATGGGTATACGAGAGCGATTAGCTCCAGCTTGTTGAGGATGGTAAGCGGACTTATTTGCCAAAAGATGTCATACTTTGTCAAAAAAAAAAGAGACAAAGTTTCATGGGTGTCTTCAGTGGCATCAAATTTCCACATGGTTACTCTTCAAATATGAAGAGGCTTGTCTCTAGTGATCTTAAATTGGTTGGCTTGAAGTCTCATGATTGTCACATCTTGATGCAACAACTTCTGCCCGTTGCTATTCGTGGTATTGCTACAAAAAATGTGAGACATGCCATTACTCGGTTGTGCTCATTCTTCAATTCTATATGTAGCAAAGTCGTTGACCCCCGTATGTTGGATGACTTGGAAGTTGAGGCTGCTACAATCTTGTGCCAATTGGAGATGTATTTTCCTCCTTCCTTTTTCGACATAATGGTTCACTTAATTGTTCATTTGGTGAGGAGATTAGATTATGTGGGCGGTTTTTCCGAGATGGATGTACCCAGTTGAGCGCTACATGAAGATCTTGAAAGGGTACGTGAAGAATCCTCATCGTCCGGAAGCATCTATTGTTCAAAGGTATGTTGCAGAAGAAGCTATTGAGTTTTGTTCGGACTACCTTCATAACACGGATCCTATAGGGGTTCCTAAGCCTCGGCATGATGAGATCGATGTCAAGGTAAGGGTACACATGGCTTAAGAATTAATAGGAAGGATCGGGAGGAAGTGCTTCAAGCACATTTGTATGTATTGAACAACATCGAATGTGTTCAGCCTTTCTTATTTGAACATAAAAGAAAAGTCAATCAAGAAAACCCTCGAATGAGCGAAAGGTAGTTGTTGAACAAGCATAACAAGACTTTCTTACCATGGTTCAAGGAAGAAATGCTTAAGGATGGTAGTACTTTCTCGATGAAGTAAAATGGCTAGCATGTGGGCCTAACTTCAACGTCATATGTTGGAGCGGATACGACATAAATAACTTTTCCTTTTATACAAAGGAACAAGATAACAAGAGTACCATGCAAAATAGTGGGGTTATGATCGTGGTCAAGCAATGCACTTCTCTAGTGCAAAGGACACAAAACCCAATTCAAAGACCGACACCTTACTTTGGATATATTGAAGATATTTGGGTGCTCGATTACACTAAGCTTACGGTGCGGTATTTAAATGTAAGTGGGTTGATAGTAACGGTGGTGTACAAACCGACGAATTGGGGTTCACATTGGTAGACCTCAACAAGTTAGGTCATATAAATGAGCCTTTCATAATGGCTTCCCAAGCAAAACAAGTGTTTTACATCACCGATCCTTCTAACAAAAGGTTGTCCGTGGTTCTCCAAGGAAAAAGCATGTATAATGGTAGTGATGAAAATGAAGATTCAAATCTTGATATTCCCGAGACTCCTTCTTTTTCAACAAACATGCCTACTATAATCGAGGAGACACAGGTGGGACGATGTACATGCCACTCGTGATGATCATCACGAAGGGATATTGATATAGGTAGTTTAAACTTAGTATACATTTATAACCTATGTTAATAAATTAATATATATTGTTTTGAACAGGCATACATTATATGGATCATTGTTCCATTTTTCCTTTGCAATTCGTAATGTGTGTGATATTCCGTGTTCTTGGGATATTTACTGAATGCGAGGATGGCTTAGGGGAGTAATATTTTAAAACTGAATTTAAAAAAAAATACTATTAACGTCGGTTGTATCATACAATCGACGTTAAAAGTATTTTATAAAAATATACAATACACTATTAACGTCGGTTTGTTTACTTCAACCGACGATAAAATTAAGACCTTTAACGCCGAGTTCTTTATAACAAATGACGTTAGTTTTAACAAAATTTACGCTCGGTTATGTTAAAGAACTCGACGTTAATTTTGACAAAATTAACGTCGATTGTGTTAAAGAACCGACGCGTTAATAGTGTTATATTTAACGCCGGTTCTCAATCGACGTTAAAAGTGTAACTTTTAACGTCACCGTATTTACGCTACGAAGATTCGACGTAAAAAATCAATTTTAACTGACATAAAAAGCACTTATTGCACCAGTGAATTCTATAAATTCTCCCACCCCCTTCAAATACTCAGCACTAGTGCGCTTACAAACCATCCAACTACGATCCATAACTAGATAGGTTTTGTAGATATACAAAACATATATCCAATATAAGGACAATACGGGAGATTGAAAACTAGTTTTTGAAGATTGCCAAGCAAATTGCAAGGGCCCACATGACAGATTTGAATCCAAATCAATTTGGATTTGGATTATTATGATTAAAAGATAATTCAATTGGCATTGAGATAAAATATTGGATCCAAATTAATCAATTTGGATTTGGATAATAATTTCCTATCACAACAATAAGGATATGATAAGATGTGGTAATTAATTTGGAGATATTGATTTGGATATGAAGATTTAAAATGCTCGTGACCAATTATGATGGAGCTTGCATGAAGATGGAGTTTGAAAAAGTAAGGAAATCGAGCCAAACAAAGCCCATCACGGCCTAGCCGTGATGACCATCACGACCGTAATCGAGTAGAGTTAAGAGTGTACCTCACAGTGGTGGCGAAGAAGCCCTCACGGTGGTTGCGGTGGAGATGAGCTCGTGATTATGGCAGAGTGAGAGTGAGAGTGAGCGTGATGAAAATAGAAGAATAGAGACGTACAGAGCGAAGTGAAGAAGGCGCGCACGGGTGTAAACGTTATAATCAAAAACCAAAAATAAAACAACATTTTACGTCAGTTGTATAATACAACTGACGTTAGAAGTCATTTTTAACGTCAGTTGTATTAAACAACTGATGTTAAAAAAATATTTTTTATTTTAAAAACACTTTTAACGTCAGTTGTTTCAGACAACTGACGTTAAAAGTGTATAAGTTTCTGCAAAAACATTCATTTCTTTGACTACTATGCTACTTGCCCATGACTACTGTGCTACTTACCCATGCACTTTGTAACTTAATCCTCTTAATGAGCATTAAGTTTATAGATCAGTTTTCAAGAAAATCAGGTAGTCTCTCTTCTCTATATAAAGTACCATTCTTCTGTATCAATCTGTATTACACCCCCCTTTTCTTTTCCTCTATATTTCGTGCGTTTTCTATTCCTTCACAATATGCCTTTATCATATTTGAGATTTTGTTATTTCTTCCTATACCTAGACTTAAAGGTCTCTGTCTTAATGGTCAAAAAACTTCTGAGGTTGAGTAAATCACGTAACATGGATGGTAAGGTTGGGTGAATCACGTAATGTGAATCCCTCACTTTATTTCATCCCCGTCATCCCTTTCACTCCGCTTTGGCCGCAAGTGACTGTGGATTCAAGATGATGCATCGGAATTCAAGTGAGGGAGGAGATGCATCCATTGGAGTTTCTGAGGACAAGACTGAGAAGAAAATGATATTGAAGCATAAACTTTTTTATATTTTAGGGCTATGTTGCAGAAATATTTTATCTTTTAATCATGTAATTGTAACTTATGAATCGCTTCAATGAGATACGATTTGATTATACATATATAACAATTGTTTTATGTTAAGTGTTTATTTATTTTAATTTACACAAGAATTTGCTTACTAATTCAACCTAATTAATTAAGATTAAAAATAAACTTGTTTAAAAAAAAGTTTAGAAATAAACTGCACTATATGGAGTGATCTGCGTTAAGAGTGACAACAGGGAGATGATGACAACGAAAGAAAGATAGGAATGAGTTAGGGATATAGGATTATATACGTCAGTTATTTATTTAACTGAAGTAAAAATCACACTTTTTACGTCAGTCGTATAAACAACTGACGTTAAAAGTGTTACAAATCACTTTTAACGTCAGTTCATTAAACAACTGACGCAAATAGTGATTTAATATTTACAAAACTGCCACCGCCTCATTTTTAACGTAAAACATATGGTTAACTGACGTAAAACGTTCCCGTAAATTACATTATTTCCACTAGTGATTATTCTATCATAGAATTGAAGCTTATCATGATGTTGGGCCACTTGCAGATGTTCATTCATGCAAACTTGGATTTTCTTCCCCAAGAAGTGGCTAGAAAAAGAGAATTTTGTTAATCAAAGTATTAAACTTGAAGTGCAAGACTTTTGTTATTCAAAGTATTAAACTTGAACTTTTATGTTGTTCTCTTTGTTCTCTTTCCAACATAACTGGTAATGTAACATGAGAGGATTCAAATTCATTAGGTATGACCTATGCAAAGGTTTATCTGCATTGATTCTTACACTCATTACTCCCCACTTCCTTGATTCTCTATAAATGGTAAAGAAACTAGCCTCTAAACATAAGCCCCTGCAACATATTGCTCCAAATTCTTTTATGGTAAACTATAGCCGAGTTTACCAACACCACTCTTAAGGCCAATGTGTCTTACAGGGCAAGCCATGGGGTGCTATGTCGTGACTTGTGAAACAAAAACAATATGAGCTCAGTCTGTTACATCTTAACACCCTAGGTTTTAAGAAAATATTAAGATTTTAGAGTGTAACATGGTCGACACATTTCGAATTTCTTTAAGTTCTTTTTGCTACATGAAAAAACTCAAGATTTCTACCTGCATATCAAATACATCCTTTAACTTTGAGCTTTGGCAATTTTTAAACTCTTGTGAAGAATTGAATCTGCTGTGAAATTAAGTGTGTTTAGATAGGGTATTTCAAAATTCCAAGGAATTTTAAATACAAGTAAATTCAATTACTTCAAGTGAATTACTTTCATTTTGAAAATACTTTGTTTGGATAGGGTAATTCAAATACCATGTATTTTAAATTCTTTGTTTGGATAAAGCATTTCAATTACCTTCAATTACATTTTTTTTAATATTCAAATAAAAAATAGGGATTTCAACTGTCCGGGGGCCGGTGCCCTCGCAACGGGTGTCCGGGAGCCGACGTCCTTGCATCGGGTGTTCGGGGGCCAGTGCACCCCGCATCGAGTGTCTGGGGGCCGGCGCCCCCGCACCGGGTGTCCGGGGGTGGTGCGGTGGCTGCCCCCTACACCGGGTGTCCGGGAGCCGACGCCCCAGCATAGGGTGTCCTAGGACCGACGACCCCGCATAAGGTGTCTGGGGCCCGACGGCCCGACATAGGATGTCCTGGGTGGTGAGGTGGTCGGTGCCCAGCATCGGATATCCGGGGTCGATGCCCCAGCATCCGAAGTCCGGGGGTCAACGCCCCTACACCTGGTGTCCGGGGTGGTGTGGGGGCCGGCGCCCCGGCATCAGGTGTCTGGGGGCTGACGACTGACGGCCCCACAATGGGTGTCCGGGGGTCGGAGTCCCCCGTACTGGGTGTCCGGGGACCGACGCCCCCGCATTTGGTGTCAGGGGTGGTGCGGGGGTCGACGCCCCAGCATCGATTGTCCGGGGGCTGGGTCTGGGGGTCAGCGTCAGTGGTGGGTGGCACATGAGTAACAAGAACCGCTCTAAGGAAATAATATACAACAATAAAGTCTAATAAGAACCATTTGTTATGAATATATGTTCTTTAATTTCCTTCGACACAATATGCATCTTTTTTTTTTGTAAACAAGAATACCTTGTCGTTTATATATGAAGAGCCTTACATATTTACTTACAATTAAATCATAAAAAATCCATCCGAGGAAAAGAATTACATTCATCAAAACAAATCCTGCACAACAAATTCAAACAACCTATTTTGTGGGAATGTTAAATAACAGCACATCTTCATGTCATTCTCTGAAGTTGCAAGATCTTCAGAATCCTTTCCACGCATCAAGAACTTCATGGAAGACTTCAGCAATCAGATCCCTGTCTGCATGTTGCAAGAAGGTATTGAAATCATCCCGAATGTCGAATATTTTACCAAATTTCACAAGATAACGGATACAGCTCATCTTCAGTTTAACCAATTGATATAGTGATGCATTTTGGAGCCTCTCAAGTACATTTTTTGCATCAATATCTTCTAGAAGACTCTCGTGGCATGCCTCTCTCAAGTTAGATATGTCATACTTGTTAGCTACATGTAGAAGGGCCATCCTATGGGTAAGAAATTCTTCATGTTTGATAATCCCATAAAGATATATAATTGAGAAAAGCTTGACAAGCTTCAATTGACATGTCTGAGATGTTTATGGTAGACAGCTCTGTCTCCTGAAGATTAAGCGCGAACATGCTGTGAAAGACAGGCGACAGGGCAGCAAGAACAGCTTGATGGGCTCATATGCTTCCATCTGAAGCATTGATAGTGATGTATGTGTGGATGCCTTCTATTAGCATTCTATCAAGAGACTCTATGGCTGTTGTATTTAATATTTTGAGTAAATCCGTCAGCCCAGATGGAGCAAAGTTCTCCACCCTGTATTGTAGACATGGTAAGGTTCTTCTTTCTCAATAGCTTACCAGTGAGATCAGCTCATGCAACCATGCCATGAAAAATGGCTTGTCCTCCAAGAACAAGCTTGTCTTCATAGACAGTTCCGTTACTTATTTTGTTGCTACAAATGTCCAGTTGCTTTCAGCATAGCAGAGGAAAAACAATGTCGTTGGTTCTTTGCTTTTCAATTCAATTTTCAAAGAAGGGTTCCCGAGGATGAAGATATTCATTGAATTAACATCTGAAGGGTTCATCCCGATTCTTCTTCATAATTAATAATCATTTTGGTATTCTAAATTGATAATTTTATTTGATATTACCAACACTACCCGAATCCCGATTAGTATCTAGGTATTTATCACCTAGTAATGTTATTTGTACACCTAGATTCTGGACACTTGAACGACACTTGCGATATGCAGTAGTTGAAACATGTGGTTAACTACGTTCGGTGGATGGTTAATGAGTTGTGAACCCTTGTACATTCATTAACCTTCCACTGAATGTGATTAACCACATATTTGAACGGCATTAACCACGATTTTTCAGATGTTCAAATATACATGGGGTCATGTATATATTTGAACACCTAAAGTTTTTGGTTAATGCAGTTCAAATATGTGGTTAATCACGTTCAATGGATGGTTAATGAGTTGTGACACCTTGTTACATCCATTACCTATTCACTAAACATAATTAACCATATATTTGAACTGTATTAACCAGATATCACAGACGAGATACCTAAAATCTAGATATACAAATAACATTACTCTTTATCACATGAAATGAGTTATAATGAGTTTTTCTCTTACCCTTTTTGAGTCCTCTTAGACAAGAATTCTCAGCATGAATTATTTATTTATCTATTCTATTTTATCTATTATAATATATTAAAATACACCCTCAAAATCTGGTGTCGCCATCTCGTACTATTTTTGCCATCTAATACTACTTCTTCCACCATACTAATTATCTGACGTGGCATCCCTAAAATTCATCCCTGCTACTACTCAGTTCTCCCACACTACTTTCTACATTGCTTCCAATCTCTCTATCCCGCCACTCAGTCTCCCACACTGCTAATCCAAACCCGTGCGACCACCGGTATTGCCGCCCAACTCCTCCACTATGCGCGTCCACCAATGAAGCTCTGCCGCATGCCTTCGTTGTCCTCCGCTCTCACCACCACCAAAAACCTAGAATTGTGACGGATTGTTTGGGTTCCCATCATACACCCACTCCCTAATATCTAATCCAGGTTTTCCCCCTCTCTCTCTCGCTCTCTGTCTCTATGTGTGTATCTGCTTTTATAATCACCCTGTTTGGATACTGAGAAAATGAAGCATTTCCCACGCTCTGATTGGTTTGCAAAAAATGCACACTGGCCTAAGCTTTTCTTATTATGGGTATTGACTTGCTTGAAACGATCGTAGGCGCATTATAATTGCAGCTGGTGGCGCAGTGAAACAGGGAAAGTTTGGGATTTCCGGCAAAATCATTTGAATTGAATTTAATTGAATTGGTGAAAGGGTTTTTCAGATGCCGGAGGAAGAACTAGGTTGACTGAGATTGATTTCTTAATTCGTTTCAACAAAGGTTTATTAAAAATTCGTTTGAACCTCTAAATTAACTTGCCTTCACTCTGTTATATTTGATCGACACATACATATATTATATACACTTAATGATAGGCTTCAGAGTTAGGCTTCAATGCCATGTTATGGGTGAGAATGCTAGATAAGAAAAAGAGCCTGCTGAGTCAGAGTATGTGGAAAGCACGCTCCAGGCAAGAGATGGAATGAAAATGTTGGTGTGAGGCGCAGCACTAGGAGCAAACGGGACCACCCCATGTGGGGTGAATTTGTAAAGCACTAGTCTATATGTAATGGGTAATTGGGTAGAGGGAATGCTTATGCTGTTAGTGAGTACTTGATTTCTTCTCTCTCTCTACTCTGTACCAGCATCACCATATTTGCATTGTACTTCTGAGCTTGTAATTACTAACCTGATGCTAGACTTCCATTTCCATTAATAATACAAGCTCCTTTCCACGATTCCATTTCTAGTATTGTTACAGTGGTGCTTTCATCTACATCATGGCTGACAACACACGGATGAAGGAAATTTATGCAGATCTAAAAAAAAACTCTGAAGCCATCGAGAACGCTGCAGCAGCGAATGACGCTAGATTCACCAGAATAGAAGAGAATCAAGCAGCTGCAGATGCTAAACTCACGCGAATCGCTGAGGCCCTAGAATCACTTCTGGATCGGGACCGTGGTCCAAATTGCCAGCATGGTGTAAAGAACTCGACGAATGTTGGATTTCAGGTAAGCAAAATAAAACTAGATTTTCCTAGATTTAATGGGAAAAATGTGTAAGACTGGATTTTTAAGGCTGAGCAATTTTTTGGGTATTACAATACCTCTGATTCTGATCGTATTACAATTGCTTCCGTGAACTTAGATGAAGATGTAGTTCCATGGTTTCAAATGTTACAAAGAACTACCCCCTTTCAGTCTTGGAGAGAATTTACTAGAGCATTGGAATTAGATTTTGGCCCTTCATTATATGATTGTCCTAGTGGTGCTTTATTTAAACTGAAACAAACAACCACTGTGAATGCGTATTATTTGGAATTCACTGCCTTGTCTAACCGAGTTTATGGTCTAAGTAATGATGCAGATGTGGATTGTTTTGTTAGTGGTTTGAATGATGATATACATAGGGATGTGATGATACATACACCGACCTCCATTGTCAGGGCCGTAGCACTTGCTAAGGTATATGAAGAAAAACAAATTACCCAGAAAACCAACCTAAACATTAAACCAGCTAGCTTAGCCAACTCAAACACAAACAATAGAACTTCCTTCACTCCAAACAAAACCCAATTCTCTGACAAACCAAATAACCCCCCTATCCTAAACACTCCACCCACTAGACCCATGAACCTTAACCAGAAAAACCTAAACATTAGACGAATTTCCCCTGCTGAAATGCAATTGAGGAAAGAGAAAGGCCTTTGTTACTATTGTGATGACAAATTCTCTTTTACGCATAACTGCCCCAACAAACACCTCATGTTAATCCAAACAGATGAAACCGAAGTTGAGACCACCGAGGAAACCCCACCACCAGATATAACCACCCCAACCATAACACAAGACACCCTAGAACATGACTTATCCCTCAATGCAATGAAAGGCTCAGGAGGTTTTGGCATTATCCGATTTCAGGGCAGAATTGGATCAATGGCAGTCTCTGTATTGCTAGATGGAGGCAGTACTGACAATTTTATACAACATCGAATTGTCCATTGTTTAAAGTTACCGGTGGAACCAGCACCAAAGTGGCAAGTACTTGTGGGAAATGGCCAGAAAATGACAGCTGAAGGCATGGTGAAAGAACTGTCTCTGCAAATTAATGGGCGGGACATTATGGTTTCTGCATACCTATTACCTGTTGTAGGTGCTGATGTCATCTTGGGGGCACCTTGGCTTGCCTCATTAGGACCTCATGTGACTGACTATGCGACTTCAATGATGAAATTTTACTTGAAGGGTAAATTTATTACATTGCAAGGAGAGCAAAACCAGAAACCTGAAGTGGCTCAGTTACATATGTTCAGAAGATTACAACAAACGCAGGCAATTGTTGAATGCTTCACATTGGAATTAATTGAAACAGAACGTCCATCAGATAAGTGGCTCGACTTGCCTACCAACATGGAACCTGATCTGGTGATGTTATTACACACATATCAGGATGTGTTTCGTACACCTGTTGGTTTGCCTCCAAACCGGGACCAAAATCATGTCATTTCTTTGAAAGAAGGGTCACAACTAGTGAAGGTTAAACCTTATAGATATCCACATAGCCAAAAAGTAAAGATTGAAGAGATGGTCCAAGATATGTTGAGTCAAGGCATTATACAACCAAGCACTAGCCCATTTTCATCTCCTATAGTGCTAGTCAAGAAGAAAGATGGTTCTTGGAGGTTTTGTACCGATTACCGAGCCCTTAACGCTATCACGGTCAAGGATAGCTTTCCAATGCCTACAGTGGATGAATTGATTGATGAACTATATGGTGCTCAATACTTCTCTAAGTTAGACCTTAGAAGTGGATATCATCAGATTTTGGTTCAACCGGAAGATAGACACAAGACGGCATTTCGAACTCACCACGGGCATTATGAATGGCTAGTAATGCCATTTGGTCTTACCAATGCGCCTGCAACCTTTCAAAGCTTGATGAATAAGGTTTTTCACAAACTGTTGAGGAAATGTGTCTTAGTCTTCTTTGACGACATTTTGGTGTATAGTCCTACATGGAAGGACCACCTCACACATTTGGAGACTGTGCTACAGTTACTACATCAGCATGTTCTTTATGCAAAGCTGTCCAAGTGTTCGTTTGGGCTAAGTGAGGTCGAATATTTGGGACATATGGTCTCGGGCAAAGGCGTAGCAATGGAGAGAACCAAGATACAGGCTGTTTGTGACTGGCCTAGGCCATGAAATTTAAAACAACTCGGGGGATTTTTGGGTCTCACGGGTTATTATAGGTGTTTTATCAAATCATACGCTTCAATTGCATCTCCATTGACCAACTTACTGAAAACAGAAGCTTTTGTTTGGACAGAATCTGTAGAAAAAGCTTTTCAGGAACTTAAAATAGCTGTCACAAGTGCTCCGGTTTTAGCTCTGCCCAACTTTGAAATGCCATTTGTGCTCGAAACTGATGCGTCCGGAATAGGCATAGGGGCTGTCTTAAGCCAAGCAGGCCACCCTATTGCTTATTTTTCGAAGAAATTGGCACCACGGATGCAGAAACAGTCTGCATATGTGAGAGAATTTCATGCCATTACAGCAGCTCTTGCCAAGTTCAGACATTATTTATTGGGGCACCAATTTATTCTCAGGACTGATCAAAAGAGTTTGCGGAGCCTTCTAGAGCAATCTTTACAAACGCCTGAACAACAAGCTTGGCTCCATAAGTTTATGGGTTATGACTTCAAGATAGAGTACAAGCCGGGGAAAGACAACCAAGCTGCGGATGCTCTTTCCAGATTGATGAACTTAGCTTGGTCTGAACCACAAGTGAATTTCCTTCAACAGTTAAAGGCTGAAATTGTTCATGATGCTCAATTGCAAGCTATTATGAAGGAGTGTCAAGTGACTGGCTATGCAGGACCCTATACTATGAAAGATGGGCTATTGTTTTGGAATGGCAGACTTGTCATACCAAATCAGAGTGCATTAGTTCAACAAATATTGCAGGAATTCCATTCTTCCCCAGTTGGAGGCCACGCGGGTGTGGCACGAACTGTGGCCAGAATCAATCCTCAATTTTTCTGGAGCACATTGGGGAAAGATGTTAAGACATTTGTGGAGAATTGTTTGGTGTGTCAACAAGCCAAAACTCTGACTACGGCTCCAGCTGGACTTTTGCAACCATTACCGATTCCTGCTCAGGCACAACATTGGCTATGAGCTTAGCATACCATCCGCAGAGTGATGGACAGACAGAAGCAGTTAATAAGTGCGTGGAAATGTTTCTGAGATGCTTCACTGGCAACAATCCCAAGTCATGGTACAAGGCGTTGAATTGGGCAGAATATTGGTATAACTCTTCTTTTCACACGAGCATTGGTATGACTCCATTTAAGGCTCTATATGGTCGAGACCCTCCAATGATAGTGAAGTACAGTACTAGCTCAAATGAGCCACCAGAAGTGCAAGAACAGCTGTTACTGCGTGATCAAATTTTGGCAGAATTGAAATTCAATTTGCAGCGGGCTCAGCAGAAAATGAAGTCACAAGCAAATAAGAAGAGGCTGGATGTGAATTATGAGCTGGGAGAGCTAGTGTTGATAAAGTTGCAACCTTATAGACAAAATTCAACAGCTTTGAGGAAGCATCAGAAATTGGGAATGAGGTATTTCGGTCCTTTTCCTATAATTGCTAAGGTTGGACTGGTTGCATATACACTGAAATTACCTGATGCAGCAAAGATACATAACACATTTCATGTCTCAACTTAAGAAATTCAAAGGGGAGGCCACTGAACCTTACTTGCCATTACCTCTCACAACTATGGAGGAAGGTCCAATTATGCAAGCTGAGAGCATACTGCAGACCAGAACTGTGTTCAGAGGCAGCCAACAGATTCCTCAAGTGCTGGTTAAATGGGAAGGCATTCCAAGTACTGAAGCTACATGGGAAGACAGAGTTGATGTGGTGAACAACTTTCCTAATCTCAACCTTGAGGACAAGGTTGTTTTTAAAGGGGATGGTATTGTTATGGGTGAGAATGCTAGAGAAGAAAAAGAGCCTGCTGAGTCAGAGTATGTGGAAAGCACGCACCAGGCAAGAGAGTGGAATGAAAATGCTGGTGTGAGGTGCAACACTAGGAGCAAATGGGACCACCCCATGTGGGGTGAATTTGTAAAGCACTAGTCTATATGTAATGGGTAATTGGGTAGAGGGAATGCTTATGCTGTTAGTGAGTACTTGATTTCTTCTCTCCCTCTCTACTCTGTACCAGCATCACCATATTTGCATTGTACTTCTGAGCTTGTAATTACTAGCCTGATGCTAGACTTCCATTTCCATTTCCATTAATAATACAAGCTCCTTTCCACGATTCCATTTCTAGTATTGTTACATGCCACATGCACAAGATCTAGAATACGGTTGTTCCCGAAGACCACTGCTTGCTTTTGTCTACTTCATCTATAAGATTTCCAATGATGATAGGCATCATGGTTGCCAACGAGGACCCTCCATGTGTTCCTGTGCAGTAAACAGAGTGAGAGGTTTATCCACCCTTTTCTTTCCCTTTTTTGTTTGTGATTATATCATAAATTTCCATGCTAATTTTGTATAAAGTTCATTTTTTTGGTTGGATCTAGAACACTCAGCAAAATTGGACCTAGATAAATTATTTCTTCTTTAGCAAAAAAATAAGAAAAAACAAAAACATTTAACTTACTGAAGCTATGTTTGTTGACTTTGTTCAACATAGAACTGCTTTCTGATTTTGATGCAACTTGGATTTTATGAACCTTTCTTTGTTTTACTAATTTTGTTGGATACGACATTCTTAAATTTAAATGGATCATATTAATTAATTCAACTCCACGGTTGATTGTGGTTTGTGGCTTCAATTCTGTAGATATTTATACCCCTTATGGTATTGAGTTGATTGACTCTTATGAATTTCCTACTACCAGATTCACAAATGAATAGTTGCAGACATGGAAAGAAAACTTTAGCCATCGAAAAAGATGCAAGCATTCTATTTTTATTTTACCTTCCAATGCTTTCTCCAAAATGCGTCAATGATCATTTGATTATAGGAAGATAAAGTCCCAGACCTATTTTTGAGACATCCCGTTTCCATGGATTTTATTTTTCTCATTTTATTTCATCTCCTCGGTACCATTTTTTTGTGCAATTGGTTGATATGAACCCTTTGTGGTGGTGTGACACCCGGTGCTGACGAGGGTGGGGAGTGGTCGTCGGTGCAAGAAGGCACGGACAAGGAGCGGCTCTTGGCAGGCTTCTAGGCGGAGGGTTACATGAACGAACCGATTCCACACCAGAATGAGAAGGATCCTGAGACCGTGTAGGTATGGGACTATACAGTTGAGGATGTCTTATATGAATTGATTTATACTACTTATACCAACAAGATGCATTTTCTTTTCGGGAGCCCATCACTTAAGAACTCTACAGTTAAGCGTGCTTGACTTGGAGCAATTCTGGGATGGGTGACCTCCTGGGAAGTTTTCCCAGGAAGCATGCATGCTGAAAAGACCTGAGTTGGTCTGTGAGGTCAATTGCCAAACCATAGAGCAGCCAGGGAAGTTATAAATGGTATAAGAGTGGCACCTCTCCCAATACGGTGTGGTTCGGGGACGAACCAAGCGGAAGCTGGTGGGCATGTGACACCCGGTGCTGACGAGGGCGAGGAGCGGTCGCCGGTGCAAGAAGGCACGGACAAGGAGCGGCTCCTGGCAGGCTTCTAGGCGGAGAGGTACATGAATGAACTGATTGCGCACCAGAATGAGAGGGATCCTGAGACTGTGTAGGTATGAGACTATATAGTTGAGGATGGCTTATATGAATTGATTTGTACTACCTATACCAATAAGATGCATCTTCTTTTCGGGAGCCCATCACTTAAGAACTCTACAGTTAAGCGTGCTTGACTTGGAGCAATTCTGGGATGGATGACCTCCTGGGAAGTTTTCCCAGGAAGCATGTGAGTGAGGACAAAACACACTGAAAGGACCTGTGTTGGTCTGTGGGGTCAGTCGTCAATCCATAGAGCAGCCAGGGAAGTTACAAATTGACACCTGATAGCATGAATCCGCAAGTGAACGGCTTCGTCGTCAAGTAATAAAAAGATCGAACCCACAGAGACCGTGATCTTAAATAACAATTAATTATTAAATTAATTGAACTAAACAAGAAAAAGATTGGGAAAATATTTTGTTTTTGAAATAAGATTAACTAACAATCAAGTATTTAAAACGCAATCAAATCAAATCGCAATCAAATCAAATCTGGAGAATTACAAATTAAAAGAGATTTCCAGGAGTTTGGTTACCAACAAGACTTCTCATGCTATTAAATTGACTACCCCTCTTGTTAATTATCAAAATTGCTTTGAAGGTGAATTTATCCTAAATAAGGTAATGTTTCCTCTCAAGATACAAGAACCGTTCCCAAATAAACCAACCCCTACTCTTGTGGTAATTGTATTTAAATTGAACCCATTAAGATTCGTGACAATTCAATGGTACCCTTGAAGGACCGCTTCTAACTCTCGTGATTTAAGTCCTAAGTTCAATCCCTATAGATCCAATACCTAAGTTCACCGCTAGGTTCATCCTTAGAGTATCTATGGCATGCAAATAAGTGCGCACCAAATTCACATGTAATTCAGGCAATATGAATTAAATCGAAAGCAAAATTGAAATTAACAAGAATCAAAATGTCAATTCATCACATAAAACGAGTCTTGGGCATAGCTCAAATTCCTACAAATAAAAAGACTACTCAAGCATTGCCATGGTCATAGCAACCTTGAATAACAAAAGCATATAAACCTAAGAGAAAAGAAGAAATTGAGAAGAAGAGAAATCATAATTTTTGCCTAAGGTAGCAGCCCATAGATCCTATTTTCGAGCCTAATTGCCCTATTTATAGAGTAGGTTAACTTGGATTTAAAGCTATCACAAAATCAGATCAAATCAGCAAATCAAAATTCCAGATTTTACGCGTCACGGCCATGTCGTGACAGGTTCTGACTTGGAGATGGCTTCACTGCTTGGTCTGTCACGGCCGTGATGGTCATCACGGCCTAGCTGTGATTAGTTCTGCCTGTGAGAGTCTGGTTCAGTTTGCATGGCCTGGCCGTGACCAGTTCCGAGTTTCCCATTCTTCTTTCTTTTCAGCCCTACTCGAGCATGGCCGTGATGCCTGTCACGGCCAGGCCGTGATGGACTCTGTTTGGCTCTTTTTTCTTGTATTTAAAGCTCCGCCTTCATGCAAACTCCAACATAGCTGGTCCTGAGCATTTTAATCTTCAATTCCTGCACACAAACACCACAAAACCACCTTACCAGTTCCAAGGTAAGAACTCACAAAAATCAAATTAAATATGCCTAAACTATATAAAAATGCATGCAAAATGACAAGGAAATATGAGGTGAAAACTCATCAAACTACCCCAAGCTTAAGATTTTGCTTGTCCTCAAGCAATCACTAAGGTCAGAAAAGATAAACAATCAGAGTATGAACAGTGAACCAAGAACCCGAGTAACAAATCCAAGTAACAGGCATATCCAAATAAGTAACCGAGAGACAATCAATTTCAAGTCCAATTAGAAGCTTAGGTTCCCTAAATTCATGTCTCACCAATTTGGGTGGGCACTCTTCTCGCCTCACTCAAGTGTTTAAGGACATATAACAATTCGGGCAATTTCCTCAAGGAAGGTATCCTACCATAAGCTTGACTATTAACCAAATCTCTACTTTATTAATGAAAACACATAAGAATCAAGATGCCTTTTATTTTGGTTGTAATGGGGCCATGAGATTAATCGTTAGGTGGGGAAATCAAGAAAATGAAAATTCAAGAAGGCTAAACAAAATATCAAACAATGCAAAGCATGCCAATCCTTCTAAAATACCTTTTTGGGCTTTAATCCACTTTTCCACCTTTCTTTCTTTCTCTCTTTCTTTTGTTTTTTTTTTCTCATCCCCTTCTCCAATTTTTTTTTTGTTTTAATTTTTTTATTTGGAAAAGGGGAGATTTTAAAATTAAGAGAAATATTTTTCTAACTTTTTTCATCCCACAATTTATTTTTTCAAACCACCTTTTTGCCCTTTTTGCAATACTTTAAAATGTGTCATACCATGCATCATTCATCAGAATCAATCAAGGTACCAAGAAAAGCATTTTATTCTTTTAGGCTCAAAATTGGGCAACTTAGGGGTAGTATTTAATCAGTCAAAGCTCATAAGGCCAGAAAAATACCTAGTGCATCAATCATTTTCAAATATGTTTTCAAAAATTTTTAAGTTTCAAAACGGTTTCAAGTCAAGTTCTAGATAATACAATCCAAGAGTAATAAAACACTCAATCACAAAGAATGGGGTAAATTTAGTGAGTACCCCTTTTAGGCTCAAAAATCTCACATTTAGTAGTTTAAAATCAATGAGAAACACAAATCCGAGGAACCACATGCTAATTATCAACTATCAAAAGATCATCTCAAGCATTTTTATTTTTAGCCTATCACAAGAATACAAAAATTGGGTTCAAAAATTCACCGTCTCAATTCATTTGGCACAAAGTTCTCACAATTGGATGCATACTCTAAGCATGGGGCAATCTAATCATGTGATTATGCAAAATTATGCCTATATGAATGCAACATGCAAAAAATGCAAAGGAATAAAACTTCTACCCCAAGCTTAAAAACTTACATTGTCCCCAATGTAAATATTCAAGTCGAAGGGAGGATAAAAATAAAAATTGGAACAACTCACTAAGGTGGTGGTGGGTGCTGGCTCAGATGCCAGTTATAGAGCTGCTGGAAGACGCGTCACGGCCATGACATTCATCACGACCAGGCCGTGATCGATTCGGATGCTGGTTACTAGGCCTTGTCGCGGTCGTGATATATATCACGGCTAGGCCGTGATCAATTCTATTCTGTTGGGCTCCTTCGCATCATGCCCGTGATGGCTATCACGGCTGGACCGTGATCAATTCCGACTTCCTGCTTCTTCACATCACGCCCATGATGGCTATCACGGCCTAGGCATGATCCCTTCTGGTTTTCAGCTTCTGGCCCATCACGGCCGTGATAGATTCTGGTCTCCTTTTCCTTTTTGAAATTGCTCTATCATGGCCATGATGGCCATCAGGGCCAGGCCATGATCTCCTCTGACTTTATTTTTCCATGCCTTTTTGCTCTTCATGCCTTCATAACCTGAAAATACTTGGCAAAACCATCAATTTGTGATCTTTCTTCTCTTAATCTTCTCAAATTATTCAAAAACAAATTAAAAAGGGAAAGAAAGCTTGGGTTGCCTCCCAAGAAGCGCTTATTTACGATCTTAAACTTGACCATACTCCCTTGAATCAACCGGGATCAGCTGGGCTTGGAAGTGAAAGAACACCTCTCTTACAAGGAAGTTCTTCAAAGAGCCTATTTTGTTCATATGGCCACATGCGCTTTCGCTTTGCTCTTTTCACTCTGAGTTTCATGGCCTTACTTCCTCCCGGTGAAAGTTTTAACTCCACATGTTGAGCAACTCCAATTTCATCATTATTTGGTGCATCATTTGTCATGCAAAGTTTAGGAGTTGCTTCCATGTTAAGCTATTCCTTCACCTTTGGAGGCATTATCTCAATCCTGCACACATGACTCTCAAAAGGAGGGTTGTTATATAAGTTAGTCAAATCAAAATCCACCCTTCCTTTCTTTGCATTCAAGGAGAGCTTGCCATTTTTTACATCTATTATTGCTCCATCTGTAGCCAAGAATGGCCTTCCAAGAATGATAGGGAATTTAGAATTTCCGTTCATATCCATGCACCATGAAATCGGTAGGAATGAAAAATTTCCCTACCTTTATGGGGACATTCTCTGGTATGCCTAGAGGAGTTTTAGCTGAGTCATCTGCAAATTGTAACTTGAGAACTTCTAGATTCTAACTTGCTTGAAGCAGTCACTGCTACCATCTTTGACACTAATCCCAAACTATAGTGGTAAATGAATGTGTATCAAACACAAGTAGGGAATGGTTGATGACCTGCTAGGCATCTTTCTAAAAACTGGAGCCCTCCACTCCCCAACCTCCCATCCTTACCATATCTCTTCCAACCTTCCATCCTCTCCCTATGCTTTCTTTACCTCTTCCTCCAAACCCAACAAGATGCCACTTCCTCTCGGGATTACACTGTTCAGATTAAATGCTTGATGAACAGACTAATTCACTTTTGCAAATAGAACTGAAAACTATTTCCTCTTCATTTGCTGGTCTTAGTAGTCTTGTCAGTGAACTGCACAGGTAAGTTTTGCTGCAAATTATGTGTATTATGCTATCATCTCTAATTTATAATCTCTTAAATAATTTTTGTAATCTTTGTCTAATTAAAGCTGTGGGTTTATTCGACTTTAATCTCTGATTTCTCATGGTTGATATAGATGTATATATGTTTAAGGATCCGTGATGATTTTGAATGCTTATAAAACCAAAGTTTATTTGAAGATAAATAACAGATGCGTAGATATAAATGAATATTTGTCCATATTGAAGTTATTCATAAGAATTCTAATGGTGTTTTTGTTTTAGGGGAAACATATTATGGAAATGTATCTTTATAGTAGTTGGTCATTTTCCAGGAGCATTATTCCTCACTATGGAAAGTTCCTTGGACTAGATTCTAAAAGAGTTCCTGCCAATTCTTCTGTCAATCAGTATGCAGAGGCTTTAGCTAAAGCTTGGGGCGAATATAATAACCCCAGGTCAGTTTGCAAAAAAATAAAATAAACTCCTTTCCACTTTCTTCTACTTATGCTTTTGGTTCTATGGTTTGCTTCTAAGTGGATCTGTACAGGGATGTGATTATGTTTGTGGTTCAGGCTGAAGAACGAAACATGTACAACCAACATTTTCTTTCTACAACTCTAAGAGAAAGATATCATTTTCTGATCAATAGTTATAATTTAAAGAAAAAATGTACAACTTTTCCATCTTGCAGAGCAGACTCTTTGATTTGTATGCTTAGGGCTTCCAAATGTGATATGAAAGGGATGTATACTTAGAGCATACTTTATAACACACATCATATTACAACCATACGAAAAACATTGGCAGAAAAATTGTCTTTTACCAAATGGAACACTTTCTGTGTATGTAGCCGTTTGCCTTAAAACTATCTTCCTGTTATAAGTTTTTGGTTTCATGATATTTTGTTTCTGACTGTAGAAAAATATAATTTCTTGGCACTCGCAGGGATGGACAAGCGATTGCAGTCATTTACTTCAGGGCTAGGTATGCACCAATTGACTATCCTTCAGAATCAGTGAGTGACTTGTGTTTAGCTTTCTGCTGTTCATAATAACTGTCCTTTTCCAAGTTAGAATTTTGAAACATCTATTTTTTTTTTCTTAGGAATTAAATTCATATTAAACATCAAGAAAGGTTAGCCCCACTGGACCCTATGACTTCTGTGGCGAAAACAATATCTGACTTAATAGTGTTAGGAAATGGTATTCTTAACTAATATTTAATTACCCAATGTGCTGGCCAAACTTCTCTTATGATTTACATAAAGTCGGGATAGTTGGAGTGGCCGACATATTTTCTAACCCATGTATAGAGATCAGTTAGTATTTTATGGACATCCAAAAAATACTAAAATAATCTCACTAATTATGAAACTTTATCAATATAATTAGTTTAATATTTATGCTATTGCATGATATTTTTTCTCTCGATACAAAATGATGTGACTTTATGGATAAGACAAGTAGAACATTGAAAATTTTAGCCGCCTCTTTTTGCTTAGTGAGGTAGCTTGGCAGCTTTTGAGTTCACTGTTTGGGCTTACAAATGATGAGTTCTTTATAAACAAAAATAATATTGAATATTTGGACCCTAGGAAAGCTGGATTCCATAAGCAAGATTGAATGGTGATTGGGCAGTGTAATATTAACATGATCTGATTAATTTTCTTCTTCCTACCCTCAGTGTTTCTATTCCATGGATTATCTTCTACCATAATATTATTTCCTGCTACAGTTGCATCATCTTTTAATATTATTGAGCCTTCTAGACAATGATTTCTTATGGCCTTGGTATATCATGCTCCATATGTAGGAATGGAGAGCTAGGCTACTGATGGAAAAAAACTTCTGGCATTAAATGCCCTTCAATATCTTATCATTTGGTTGGCACCAACAAGATTCAACAGGAACTTGCAAAATCTAATGTTCTTGAGAGGTATCGGGATTCAATTATAAGTAAAAATATTAAATAATTAATTTCAAACTTATTAAGGAAGTAGTTAATTTAGTTTAATTGTCTTCATTTTGGTTCTTTAGTCAACTTGACGTCGTCGTTAATCAACTTGACTGAAGGATCTATTTGAGTAAGTTTTAGGAATTGATGGACCAAAATAAACATTTTAAAAACTTGAGGATCAAATTAAATATCTTAAAATAATTTGGGGATCAAAAGAGTAATTTAGCCAAAGTCTTTGATAACATTCTTGTATTTAATGTGAGGTAGATTTCTACTTTATTAAAAAAGTTGGGAGTTAATTTTTAGTATATGTGCAGATAACACAAGGCAAAGGAGGCATTTATATTTTATGATATTCATTAATGAAGAAGCGACTAAAATGCTGAATCTTGTAAGATTATGTGTTCTTAGTAAATCTATCGTTTCATGTTTTGTCTTTTGTTTCTTTCCAGCTTCACTCCTTTTCCCTTTTCCTTTTTAAGATAGTTTTAAAATATGACGTGTTCCTGCCGAGATCATGTTCCTGTCGAGATCTGACTTGCCGGAATCTTGTCGTAGAACGTCAAACCAAGAGTGAATAATGAGGGTTGTTTTAGATTATGGCTTGACGGAATATTGTATTCCGGTCCTACGTATCCCAATGAGAATCAAAGCCGGACGTAGTTCTAGGTTCAACCCTTGGTCATACGGTGATCTCAATCCCTTAATCTTGTATCTCATGAATACCAGCGAGCAAGGACTCTTCAATAGTCTCTTGGTCGAGCTAGTTTCTCTAATACGCTTAAAGGAGAGTCACCGGGGTTAGTGAAAAGTGAGTCTCCCTTTTGAACTCTCCTCCTTTTATAATAGGATTCTCATCCCATTAAGAGATCTGGATATATTTCCTTTTATCTCTTAAAATCTTCATTGAGATGTGATTTCCTTAATTTAAGGGATATTATCTCTTTTAACCGGATAAGGTTGTGTGAGATAATATTAGGATTGATTAAGATAATATCTTAAATTGATCTCTTAATCGTATAAGGTTATTTGAGATAATATCAGGATTATTAAAGGTAATATCAATGTCTTATCCTTAATTAAAGGGATATTATCACTTATAACCGGATAATGTTGTTTAAGATAATATCAGGATTAATAATATCGATATTTTATCCTTTAATATCTGGGTTGGATCGGGTATCCAAACTCGGTGGACGAATTTTACTCCTCGGCCAGTACACGA
Organism: Sophora flavescens; assembly: GCA_030762895.1. Lineage (NCBI taxonomy): Eukaryota > Viridiplantae > Streptophyta > Magnoliopsida > Fabales > Fabaceae > Sophora > Sophora flavescens. Next base: position 181,939,427 of record CM061062.1, on the reverse strand, counting down.
TGAATCCAACCTTTTCTCTTGAGGAGGAGATCTGGGTTGCATGTCCGCAGTTGTTTGGAAATTCTTGAACCGATATATTTTGAAAAAAATATTCTCTATTGACGTTGTGACTGTTGTTGGAAATTTCAGCCAAAGCAAGTCCCACATTGTATGAGAGCTAACTTGGAGAGCCCCCTTAAGCCTATATAAAGAAGCTTAAGGGGTGCTAACTAATCACACCAATCCTCACTAAGAAGAGTGAGAGATAATAGAGAGAGAGCCTCACAAGAGAGAGTGAGAGAAAAATAGAGAGATCCTTAGAGAGAGTTTTCTTAGAGAGAAAAATAGTGAGCCAATTTGTGAGTGTTATCCACAAATTGAGGATACAATATTCTTGTATTTTTGTATTCCCATTATTGCTATAGTGGAAGTTTAAGTGGCCTACGAGTCCCGTGATTTTTTCCTTGCTCATATTGAGGAGGTTTTTCCACGCTAAAAATTGTCCGGTGTTATTACACTTATTTTTACGCTTCCGTTTAGTGCCTATTTTTGAGTTCACAGAGGAGGGAAATTATGCTGGTATTTCCCAACAACTTTATTGTAGGATGAGGCTAGAACAACAGCCATATTAATATTGTGACACTTGATGCGTAGCTGCGGTTTCTTTTTGGGAGTTAGAAAGTGTGTTTATTATAGTGATTGGAGAGCTCAAATTATGTTAACAGATATAACTTAGCTTTGTCTATATATGTTATTTTTAGACTGGAATTGTGCCTATCGTGTGGCTGTAACTCAGATCTCAAAAAGTTTTATAACATGCTCTGGCAGCATGCATATGGATCCTGACTCTCATTTTCCTATGCCATTCATGTTGTACGCATTATCATGTGATTGATGAGGTTTTTATGTTGTGTAAGCTTAAATATTGCTTCCACTTAAATTGTTGGTTAGAGCTTAATGGTTTGACTATCCCATTCATTTTTTTTTTATTATCAAGATTTATATTTATAACCACAGGGTTCAAAGAGACGTAATGAGGATTGTTTGCTCCTAATCCAATTAATTTGGGGGTGTGGAGTATTTAAAATAACCTAGTTGTGCAATAGAGTTATCATTGTTCAATAATGGGTAGGTTGATTTGAGGTAGATATGTTCGCTTTAAGAGGAATGTTAGGGACACGCTCTATTGGACACAATGACACACCCACTAATATTAAGCCAACTCGCCGCTAATGCCTCCGCCGTTAACTTCCACGGTGTCGAGCGACTCTTCTCCTCCGTCTCTACCGCCAAGCTCCTCCACTCGTCGTGCTCCACGATGCACTTGAACCTAAGATGGAGCTTGGCATGCGGCTCATGGATCTAGTCTTGGGAATGGAGGCCCTCATGGATCTGGTCCTGGCCACACCATCTGTGGAACTTTCAAGAAAGATGAATAACCTTGGAGAAGAACGAATTGCCTTGGAATGCATAACCGAGGGGTTGAAGCAAAAAATAAAATAAAAAAAGGGTCAAGTTATTCTAACTTGTAATACCAATTACCAGGTAGATGACTAAAAAATTGAGGTAATGTGGCTTCATGTAAGTGGACGTGTCTCATGGAGTGTGGGTCCATAATATTCCTCTCCCTTTAATTCTACAAGTAACTTGTATACCAAATGATACGAAATTATACCCAATGAATCGTTCACCTGTGCATTGCACGGGTCATCGTCTAGTATGAGATAAATGACGAATCTGAGCCATGCAGTCCCTCCTTGAAACAACTTCCTACAGGCTAAGATGTGATGATTCCCCTATTAGATCCCACTTTCTAACTCTGTTTTTGCCTCATCTAAGTTCCCACAATGCTCCTTATTCAACCCCTTCAACTTATATTTCAATAATTTGATTTTCTCCTTTAACACGAAAGCTTCCCACCTTTCAAAGGTTCAACCTTCATCGATTTCTATTTTTGACAAACTCTACATACCTAGTCATAATTGAGAACAAACAAATCTGACACTGACACATTTTCCTACACAACCTGCAAGGCTATGGAGACATGTTTGAAGTATGAACTAATTGTGATATCGAGTTAACCATTTGTTGGTGGTATGGTTCATTACAAACTTACTAATACCATTTATTTAAATGATTTTGCCATTTATAAAAAAATCTGGATTTTCTGTTTTAGATTCAAAATGACTTCTTCTCTGCTTTCTAATTTTCAAGGATGAGAACAAAGCAAAAGAGTAAAATATATGATTCACTTACTCAGTTACTTGCTTTCTCTGTTGCTTGTTCCTCTTCAATTATTTATAAAATATTCTCTTGCACTTGGTTTCATCGTGATTGGGAACCAATCAATTATCTATTCGTGATGCTTATAAAATAAAATTATCTATTCGTGATGATTGATGATATTCTACTTTTCTTTTCAAAGAATTCATCCAATATCAACATCATTTATTTTTTTGTTTTACCATCTTAATTTGACTTCTTAGAAGACTTTGAATAAGCTCTGGAAAAATGGGATGCTTTGTTGTCGGAAGTCTAGAAAATGATAATAATGTTGACAATTCGACTTTTTATTTTGACTGGAAGTTGACAATTCGACTTTGAGATAGACTTTTCATCACCTTTACATTAATCCATTCGAATTTATTTTCTCTTTGTGGAAAGAAGACATCACACCTTTTATAAATAATCTGTAACAAAATGAATATCATGGAATTGAGTGCCTTAAGAATCAAGATGAATTTGCATGCCAGATTACTTCAACTTTTGTCACAGATTTTTGTAATTTTATACTTTGTAGTCCAGGGACACATTCTGTGCATTGGAGGATTCAATGCCCAGTTCATAGACCATGAAGAAGAGGCTCTTCTTAAGTTCCGAGAAGGTCTACGACCCTTCAAATCGCTTATCCTCTTGGGAACCCGGCCGGGATCATTGCCAATGGAGAGGAGTTAGATGCAACAGAACCACAGGTCATGTTATTTCTCTTGATATCCATAGTCCAGGTTCTTCAGATAAACTCTCTGGTGAGTTAAGATCATCTCTGCTTGAATTGCCATACTTAAGTTATTTGGATCTTAGTGGAAATACTTTCATGCAAAATGTGCCTGAGTTTCTTGGTTCTCTGCATAATTTGGAATACCTTAACCTATCAGACACTAACTTTGGAGGAACAATTCCCAACCATCTTGGTTATCTCTCACAACTGAAGTCTCTTGATTTAAGTGGCAGCAAGTTTTACTTGTCAGTCAATAACCTCAACTGGCTCTCTGGTCTTTCTTCCTTGGAAGAACTTGATATGAGTGAGGTTGATCTTAGCAAGGCAAAGAATTGGTTTGATGTAATTAACATGCTTCCTTCTCTTGTGGTGTTGCGTTTATCTACTTGTAGACTTCTTACATTTCCTTTGCATGTAGCTCATGTTAACATTACTTCTCTGAAAATTCTTGACCTCTCCTCCAATGGCTTTAATGCCAAGGTACCTGATTGGTTGTTTGAAATTGGTCCTACCCTTCAATATCTTAATCTTAGCATAAATGAGTTATATGGTCAAATTCCAGACAAATTTGAGAATCTTGAGTCTCTTGCCATCCTTGATCTCTCATATAATAACCTTCGTGGTACAATTCCATCAACACTGGGCGAAACTCAAAGTCAAAAGGAGCTTGGCATACAGTCATCCTTGAAAGAATTGCATCTTTCATACAATAATTTGAGTGGGAGACTAGAAGAAAGACTTTTGCAATTCTCAGAATTGGTTGTGTTGGACATTGCTGGAAATGACTTAAAGGGCATCATTAATGATGCTCATTTAACAAATTTCAGCAGCTTGAGGGTGTTAGACTTTTCATCAAACCATTTGATATTGAATGTGAGCAAAAACTGGACCCCTCTTTTCAAACTTGAGACCATAAGATTGAGGTCCATTGAGCTAGGACCTCAATTTCCAAACTGGCTTTAATCACAGACGAACTTGTCATATATTGATCTATCTCATGCTAATATCTCAGGTATGGTGCCAGATTGGTTTTGGAGTCTATCTAGTAGAGTTGAATACATGAATCTTTCTCGCAATTCTCTCAGTGGCTGTGGGCTTAATTTCTCAACAAACTTGAAGCTCCATACACTGGTTTTGAGTGAAAACAAATTCCTTTGTCCATTACCTCATTTGAATCCATCTTTGGAGACACTGGGCCTAGCTGGGAACAATTTTTTTGGACCTGTCTCACATGTTTGCAACATGATGGGTGTCAACAGCTCCCTCAGCTATCTTGATTTGTCTGCAAATAATTTATCAGGGAGCATCCCAGATTGTTGGACAATTGGGAGTAGGTTGGTCATTCTAGACCTTTCAAACAACTCCCTCACTGGCCAAATCCCTGACTCCATTGGTGATCTGGTTCGGCTAAGCTTTTTAAATTTGAGAGCCAACAAGCTTTCTGGGAAAATTCCTGCATCATTGCAAAATTGTGTGAGTTTATATGTATTAGATGTTTCCAGCAATCAGTTATCAGGAAATATACCAACATGGATTGGTGAAAGTTTGCAGTATACAGAGGTACTGTTGTTCCGCCATAATGAGTTTGAAGGAATTATTCCGTTGCAATTGTGTCAATTGAAACTTCTAAAAATTTTGGACTTCGCTGAGAATCACTTATTTGGCTCCATTCCACCTTGTCTCTTTGATGCCATGGCTTTGGAGGTGAATGATTCATATGATCCATATAATGCTTATCGACAGAGTATGATGCTGTTATATGATAACCTGCGGCGATTGAGACCAGATTTCCTTTATTTGAAAGGAGGTTCTTATTTATTTTCATTGTTAATGGATCTTGATTTCATAGGTCACATACGTCTTCTTGACTTATCATCTAATGAATTAAATGGCACCATTCCTAGAGAAATTACAAAGATCACAAGATTGGCGTCATTGAATTTGTCAAATAACCAATTGGTGGGTTCTATTCCATCTAATATTGGTGAATTGGGGGAATTGGTGTTTCTCGATTTGTCGAGCAATCAATTGTCATGCACCATTCCCACCAGCATGGCTCATCTTCCATTCCTAGAGTATTTGAACTTGTCATACAACACCTTGTCTGGGAGAATTCCAGTTGGGACTCAGTTTCAGTCATTTGATGCAAGTTCCTATTTAGGCAATCCACACCTTTGTGGCCGTCCACTTAACAGAACATGCTGGGGAAACGAGTCACTTGAAGAACTGCAACATTGTAGTGACAGTGAAGGAGACAGAGAACATGAACATGAGCGTGATGGCAACCATGAAGACAACAGTGGGTGGTTGGACATGTCTCCATTCTACATAAGCATGAGCATAGGCTTTTTCACTGCATTTTGGGTGTTCTGGGGTTCCTTAATATTGATCAAATCTTGGAGGTATGCTTATTTCCGTTTCCTAGGCAACATGATTGACATGATCTATGTCACTGTAGCTGTTGCACTTGCTAAATTACAGAGGAAATTTCATGGCCAACAGGTTCCATAATCACCCAACTCTGTTTGAATGGCAAAATACGTACTCTGAAATAAATTGTACTTGCTTACGGTGTTATGTTTATGTTATTTCAATTTTCAAGTTTAATTGCTAAATTATCTGCTCCTTCCTTGTGGGGCTGATAAATAAAGAGGCGCTTGCATAAAATAAAATGAAATACTTGAAAATAATTATTTTGGGATTGTTTCGCGGTATCACATTCAATTCCTTAGGTTTGGGATAGTTCTGTGGTCGTATTTGTCATGTTCTATATCAGTTAGAAGTTTTCAATAAATAAAAAATAAAATAAAAAAACATAAACAAAAAATAAATAAAAGGAAAAACCTTTTTAAATAAATATAAAAAAACTTTTCATAAAAAATAAAATCAACCAACAAACAAGATATTTTCTATAAGAACTACGTGGTTTTAAGTTTCCCAACGCAGCAGGAAATACGTAGGAGTGGGATTAATCATCCCGTCAAGCCAAAATTATTTTTTTTACTTTATTTTTGTGTTCTTTAATATTTGTTAGTGTAGATACTTAAAATAATAAAATTATGTTATTTAGGGATGCCCTCAATCTCTTAGGTTTGAGGTAATCGTCCTATGGACTTATATGTCATGTTCAACCTCTTTAGTGTAAATATTAATTGCTAATCTCTTTATTTGCATAAAGAATTTTTGGGGTAAAATAAATAATTTTAAAGTTATTAATCCTGGACAATTAATTCAAGGTATCATTCGTAGAATGGGTGATGTAAGACGCTTAATACCTTCCTTACTTGTAACCGACTCCCGAACTCAACTTGATTCCAAAGACCATTTTTAAAGGTTTTCCAATTTTTTCTAAATTAAATAAAATTAATGATAACTCTATTTTTTTAAAAAAAAATCTTTTTTTATTGCCATCTTCGTCATGATTTTCGATCGTCAGGTTGCGACAGTAACTATCATTAGAGTTTATCTAACTTGAAAAAGTTTAGTCAATTTTTTGTATAACATGTCTTTCCCACAATTTTTGGTAGGAGATGGTAATTAAATAAATTCTTCCCTAGAATAATTATACTGAGATTATTAAACCCAGAAGATATTTAGGTGAAGTCCAGTCTATGGACTAGCGCAAAAAAAAAGCTTTAACTAATTTGTTGGCCTCTGAGTTATTTGACATTTTTCAAGTTGGTTCATACATTTTATAAGTTTGTAACTGGATCCTTGAATATATAAAAAATTTGTAATTGGACCCTTTGTACACTTGTGAGTTTTCACAAAAAGTATAGAGACCTATTTGATTTTTTTTTTTTCAAAAAATTCAGGAACCTACAAATGATGAATAAATAAATCACTTAACCAAATCCTAACAAAAAAGTCTATGACAAATCGAATTATAAATTTTATAAATGCTAAAAAATTTAATTGCAAACTTTTTAAATAAGAAGATTTATTTAAAAATTCTCATATAAGTCATGAACCAAAAGATTAATTAAAAAAATAAAGTGTAGTCGAAGGAATGATGTTTTTATAGTCACTTATAAAACAATTATTGTTTTCCTGTTGTTGTTGGTAAACTTTAAACATTTATTATCAACACCTAACGTAAGACAATTCTTATATTATTTTTTATATGCAAATGTTAAACGGTGTATTTAGTACACTAATTAAAAATTTTAAAAGAGTAAATTTTCATAGGAAGTGATATATTTAATACAATAAAATTGAAAAGTGATATTGTTTGTTTTTCAATCAATAAATAATTTTTTTATATTCCTTAACAAGATCCTTTCTTATATGCACACATGGACCCGTGCGATGTACGGACAAATAATGTTGAGAATGTCTAGGAAGTATATATGGATTGTTATCGTTTTGAAAGACAATCAATTTATTTAAAATAAAAAATAATAACACGATAAAAATTGACAAATAATCGTATATACTTGTTGAAAAAATAAAGACAAAATATTGACAAAAAGATATGAAAAACATACAAAATATGTATATTAAATGTTTTGTCAATTGCCTACTTAAACTCTGAAATAGAAAAAATTGAGTTGTGCAGTTCATTCATGAGAAATGTTTGCAACCATTTCAGGGATGGCAAAACCAAAAACCAAGGTTTTTAAAACCGGATCGGTCATTGAATCGATGAAGGCATCGGTTCAAGGTTCAATGGTCCAACCGTGGTTGAACCGATAACAATTAAATTATATTATTTAAATTGAAATATAATATATTTAAGTAATACCAACATAAATTTTAAATTTTCATATTTATTTACCAATATAAATAAACATTGTACTTTATGTTAATAAACTTACAAGAATAATTTTTGTATTTGCTCCCAAAAATGTAAAAGACAAAATCATTTTAAGGTCTAACAATGCAAAGCTCCCTTGTATAATATAAAAATAAAAAGAAAATGTGGTTGAAGTTGGGCTCAATCAAGGGAGTCAAGTGGGAAGTGTTTTGATCGAAAGAGGAATAAGTGGGAAATGTTTTTCTAGTAATAAAGTCAATTGGGCTCAAATTAGTCAATTGGGTTAATGGAAGATGACTTGGTACTTAACATTTCAATTTTAGAGTGAACCCTAGTTTCATACTTCATTCACTTCCTCCTCAGCCGCAACACATCCTACATTGTTCTCCTTGCCCTTCAGTTCCTGCTCCTCCATTGTTGCGCCTGCAATGCTTACTTCCCCATATTTCCTCCATGATCAGCATACAACACCAGCCTTTACGAACGCAGATGAAACGTTGTCGGAGCACCTCGTTTGATATCTCAGTGCCAAGCGAACATGGCTTCCAGCGAACCGCTTCAGACAGAGCTGCAGCCGGTTACAACCGGTTTAGCGGTTCTGGTACCGATTCCTTGCTAGTCCGGTTTTAGGGATCAACCGAACCGTCTTGATGTCTGGGTCCTGGTCGGACCGATTCAACCGACCGGTCCGGTCCGGTTTTGAAAACCTTGCCAAAAACCATGCATTACTTCTTCTTCCTATGATTTGGGGTTTGGTTTATGTATCTCCGCGTCGCACAATGATATAGTTTATTTAATTTTTATATTGAAAATGTAAATTTATAAATATAAATAAATTATAAATTAAACTATATTTATTAAAATAGATTTTATACAAAAAGTATATATTAAAAATATTATGTAACAATTGCTAGAATGAACTGTATATATTGAAATATATATAAATATAAATAGAAAATAAATATAAGAGACATACATAAAATAAACTATCAAACTAATTACTTGCAAAAGTTGAAGTTCATATATAAATATTCTATCTCGAAAATACAAAACTACATTATCAATTATAGAAAGTGTTCAACTTTATAAACAAATCTTGTTAGAAACTTGCTTACCAATTATTGAAGTATGTTTGATGAATTTTTTATATATTTTGTACATATTGTTACAATTTACTCTTGTACTCCATGCAGATTTATATAAAATTCTCAACCCGGTACAATATAAATATTAAATATTACATAATTGTAAATAGATAAAAAAATATTTTAAGCATATGATCAATTATTATTTTTTTACAATAAATTATATAAGACTTTTACTTGCAATACCAAAAAACCATTTTACACATCTTCTCAATTTGTTACAAATTCATTTAATGTTCGACCAAGTCCTAACTAAGAGTTGTGTCATTTCCACAATTCCACTCACTGTATCTATTTTTCAGCTTTTTTCAATTCACTTAATATTCTCCCAACCAAGAGTTAAGTATTTTCAATTCCATGTCTTTTAAATTTTACTTTTTTCTCAATGTATTGGAACAATGTTCAAATTTAATACCGCATCCTTTTTACCATCCGTTCCACGTCTTCATTAAATATTTCTGTTTTCGGAAATTCGTTTTAGTTGCAGAACGATTGCACCCATATACTTTTTTAAAAGTTTAAACATATTCATCTAAGATTTTTGGGCTCATATAATATTTATATAATATAAATATAAAAAACTTAAATATTACACAGTTCTATAGAGATAAAAAAAATTAAAGCATATGATAAATTAATTTTTTTACAACAATTATACATGTTGACACAAAGTTCATTCTTTTATTTAGATGTAATAAATTTAAAGAATAAAAAATAGTAAAATTATATCATAGTATTCACTTATCACGTCTTATGTATTTGTACTGTGAAAATCAAAACACCTATATTTTTCATTTTGCTAAGAAAGTAGGAATATCACATATCACTTTGTATCAATTGTTTATACCTCGTGCATATTCGTTCAAGATTTTCGACCATGAAATTCTATAGTCTAAATATAAATAAAAATGTTTAAACGTTAAATAATTGTATATAGATGAAACAAATCTAAACATATGATCAATTATATTTTTTATAATAAATAATATAGTAAGGCTTATATATGCAATGACCAAAAACCATTTTACAGATCTTCTCATTTTTTTCAAATTCATTTAATGTTCTTGTAACCAAGATTTGTGTCAATTACACTCCATATATTTATTTTTATATTTTTTCAGTGTATGAGAATAATTCACTTAATTTCCCAAATTCACTTATTATTTTTGCATCCAAGAGTTGTGTTCTTTTCATTTTCATACTTTATTTTTCTACTTTTTTACCAATGTATGGAACAATAATAGGTGCATCTTGTACACGTTAAAAAAACAAAAAAACAAAAATCTATATATTGAAAAGGGTGACTTTTAAACTTTTAATGAATTGAATACACAATTTTCATTACAACATTTTTACTTTTTGATTTTTAAACATGTGTAAGGTTGCACAAATTAGAAAAATCGTTCAATAAAATATCGAAAAAACTTAAAATTTTCGTGAAAGTCAACATTAATAGAAAGAAGTGGTTTTTCAAGAATAGAAGGCATGTTAGCCTTAAATGGACTCACAATAAAAATTCTTTGCATAATATTTTTTCTTACATAAAATGAAACAGAAAGTTATATTTAAATAATTTGAATTGATGAACCTTGCAACATGGGTTAGAAAAATCAAAAGATAGCATAATGTAAATAAAAAAAAAATGGTATCCACACAATCACAGACACATTTTTTCGGCATAAACAGATGCACAATAAAAATATTTTGGGTATAATAATAATTAAATTCAATGAAATAGAAATGATAATCTTTTAGATCAATCTACACATGTGTTTCAAAATATTTATTTTTCCAAGTAGTTGCTCAATATACACTTCCAATACACGTTGTGTCGAGTCATCCTATGCTGCATGTCTCTTTTACTTCTTACTACCTTCTGCCTTAATTTTATTACGGATGGATTCCACTTCCAAAAATAAACCAATTTCAGTAACTTCAAGGGGCACTTGATAGAGATTGATTCCACTTCCAGATCAATATTGAATTCATTCATTTATGCTATAGGAAAATGTACTTGATAAAGATAACGTGTTTACCCACCCCCTTGTTTGAGCATGTGCAGAAAAGAATCCGATCAAGATTAATAGATAGCTAACTATAACCTAATCCTCAAATGAGTTAAAATAAAAATTATATATAGTCTACTTACTGAAATTGGAATCTATCTAATGAAATCAATAGTCCAATCTCTTGCCTTCCATAACCAAGAACCAATCAAACCTGAAAGTTGAAAGATATCGATTTTTTTAACCTATGAAATTTTGCACATGTTAAGGAATCTTAAAATAGAAATATTGTATTGAAAAGAGCAACTTTTAAACTTTCAAAGAATTGAATAGATGACTTTCAACACAATATTTTTGATTTCTTAACATGTGCAAGGTTGCATATGATAAAAAAATCGAAAAGGTATATCAAATTTGTAGTGTTAAAATTTATATATTAGAAATTAAAGAAAAACTGTAAATCCTACATTTCTAGAATGCGCAAATATATCAAAAAGATGAAAAAAAAAGTATAGATATTATATTACCATTTATGGTTGTAAAATTTTTAAAGAATAATTATAATCAACCGAAAGTTGAATAACATTTAAGCCTAAGCTTGTCTCCATTTTTTTCACGACGATAATTAGAAAACATGAATAATAAAATAGATTAATTATAAATAAAAATATATAAATTAAATAAAAATAAAATCAAAAATCTTTAATTAATAATGATGGCAGAAAATAGAAACCTTCAGGGAAAGGATGAGTTGTGGCTGGCGTGGCGGTGGAGGTGCGGTGGAATAGAAGATAAAATCCAAAATCTAGCTGAGAAAATGATAAAAGAGATAGCGTCACACTCCATTAAATCATGATTTTTCCAAGAATGCAAGAGAAAATTGAAAATTACTTACCATGGTCTTTGCTACAAACAAAGTTGTAACACGGTCTCCGCCGGCGAATGTGAGCAACTGAAATAGAAAATATAGATGAATATAGAATGAAGAGACGAACATACTTATACACGGTATAACCACAACAACGAAAGTTCTTAATTAATATATTTTTCTTCACATATATAGAAAAAAAGGCAATAAAATGATGAACGATTCTTTATCTTGTGTGACCATTGATCTATCCAACACATTGGGAAAAGGTAGTGGCATAGTGCAAAGCATGCAATGGTAATTAATTGCTATTGGAATTGGATAAGTAATTAATTAATAACTATTGAAAATGTTATTAAATCTCGGATACTGAAAATAATTTAAATATTACACAAAGAAAACAACAATGAAATTTTGTTTATCAAAGTACTCATATTTTCAATGAGATGTTGAAAATAATCTCCATTTAAAACTATTTATTAGAATTTATCTCTTTTTTATAAAACAAACTTACCTCATTAATGGCTCGCATAACCACAACAACGAAAGTTCTTAATTAATATATTTTTCTTGTGTGACCATTGATCTATCCGACACATTGGGAAAAGGTAGTGGCATAGTGCAAAGCATGGAATGGTAATTAATTGCTATTGGAATTGGATAAGTAATTAATTAATAACTATTGAAAATGTTATTAAATCTCGGATACTAAAAATAATTTAAATATTACACAAAGAAAACAACAATGAAATTTTGTTTATCAAAGTACTCATATTTTCAATGAGATATTGGAAATAATCTCTATTTAAAACTATTTATTAGAATTTATCTCTTTTTTATAAAACAAACTTACCTCATTAATGGCTCGCATATTAATTAAATTATTAAAAATATTAAATTAATTTAGAAACATGTCATTTCTTTTTTATTTATTTACAATATGTAACAATATGTGTATGTGAAGATGAAAATGCAAACATGATTCATATATTTATATAGAAATATGTAGAGCTTCATTAATGAAACATTTTTTGGAAATATCATTACAAATAATGAAATATAAAGACATAATTGTAGAAGTAGTTGCTTTACCAAAGTAGCATAATTATCTTACCCAAAAAACATACAAATAATTATATTACTTCATTAAGATAAAGACACAATGGTTAGCACAATTATAATATTATAATAATAATAAAAAAAAGATAATGAAGAACTTGGGTACATCATACTATATAAATGAGTGGCTGGTTTATAAATGAATGAGTGAAGTATCCAGGTAATATATATTTATTATTGCTTTGAAAACATGTCCATCTATAAATAATAAATAAAAGAAATTGCTTTACCAAAGTCATATCAATATCTTACCCGAAAAATCATACAAATACTTGTAGCAATTCTATATTCTTTTATGAATTATTTTAAATATCTATTTTATTTGGTTTATATTGGAATGTGTAGCACAATTTGGAATTGCAAATTGTAAATAACTAATCAATGCAAGTGGGATAATAAATGTTTTATAATTTAAATTCACCCAATTATAATATATATACATATATATATATATATATATATATATATAATATAATAATTTTTAGTTTCTAATCGTGGAATGTCTCGTCATTTGTCAAAAATGATTTAAATTTCATAGTGATCCTACACTTGATACGGGACAATACTTGCCCTTTATGGTTTTTGGATTAGAATATTTATAGATGTCCCCTAAGGTATGTTGGTTAAAACTAATTTTCACTTCAACCATAAAGTTTATATTTTTTTTAATCTCAATTATTTTGATGGATTTAACCAAGCCTCTTGACCCAGTGGTTATAAGGCCTGTCCTGGGATACTCTAGGGGTCGACTCGGTTTTCTCTCGGGTTTGATTCCTGACAGTGTGAAAATAATGTTTGGCCAGCGAAAGTCACTATCTGTGAACAGTGATTAATCATTTATCGACAGTATTGGAATACACTGGGTTTAGGCAAAAAAAAAAAATTTTTGATGGATGGATTATAAAAGAATATGCTGAGAGAAAACTAGCCAACGATACCGTAGTTTAGGAGAAAATTAAAGGAATCTTTGATTCGTTTACAGTTTTTAATTGATTTTTATTTGAATTATAAAAATACTTTCTTATTTTTATTTTATTTATGCTTTTAAAATTTCTGAAAGAGATAACGTCTTTTTTAACGTTTTATTTCACGGGATTTTAAAAGCTTAATGAAAATAAAGTATATTTTGTAATTATAAAAAAATTAGATAAAGAAATATGTAGTTTTAAACCTTGTCTATTTTGTAAATTAGCACGATGAACTTTAAAATTTTCTCATTTAGTCCCTAAATTTAACTAATATCTCAATAGACCCTTCCACTACAGATCCGTCACATCACTAATATAGTGATATTATGTAGTAACATCTTACTTGTCCATCTGCATTAAATATAGATAAATTAATTTATTAGCGGTGGAAGTGATTGTGCCCAGGTGAGTTGTACCTACAAGGTATAGATATCCGGTAAAAAACCATTTTTTTTTGGGGTAAAAAAGATCAAATTTTTTTATTTTAATATATTTTAAATCAGGTTTTAATAAATAGTTTATAGTTGCCCCAATCCTGATAGCCTTCAGGACTTAATTCGCTTAAACTTTTTTTCATAAAAAAAAGGTTCATAGTTAATAAATTAAAAGATAAGATATTCTCACCTACTATCATGACTAGCGAATTAACTTCTAAATTAAACAAAACAGTCTATTGGGACATTGATTAGGGTTTAGAGATTAATTAAAATTGTATTAATGTTTGTCGTAGTAACCTAGACAAATATGTCAATTAAGAGTGAAAACCCAAAAAATATTATAATTGAATGATTCTAATGTCAGTGCCAAATAACATACACCAGCAGCAAACAGAAGATCCTGGTAATATTCCATAAGCTTGGCAAAGCGACTAGCATAAAGCATAATGCACTTGCTTGTAAACTTTACTCAATCCCATATAGTTTTCTCTTCAACTTCAAGCGAAGACCCGTCCCTAAGACTTTGTGTTAAAGCTAAAGGTGAGCACATCAACCTCTTGTGCATTCTTGTGTTTGATCATCTTGAAAGTTTCAAGTTAGACCCTCCTTTTTCGCTTTGTGGTTGTTTTAGTTTCCTGTTTTATGCAAACTGGTTTTTGTCTTGCTGCTAAATTTCTGTGGAACTATAATGAATCTGTTTTATTATGTGAGCAAAACTTTGTGGTCCACATTTGCAGTTTGGAAGGCAAAAAAATATATATGAAAGAAGAGGGGGAGAGGGTCTTTCTTCTTAGCCATTATAGGTGTTTAATTATTGGGAGACAGTGGAATGGTTCATCCTACCTTAGATATGAAGAGATCTTTCCTTTCTCCTTTATGTGTGATATTATTCTGATATATCAAGGAAAGTCTTCTTTTCATCATTCCCTGCTATTTGTTTAATTCCAAAAGGTTAACTTGACAGAAAGTTAAAAATATAAATGATGAAGGCTAATTTAAACGAGAAAAACTACTAATTTATTCTTTTTTTTTAATTTATCAAACAAAATTATATTGAAAAGGGATACAAGGTACCCCAACCCATATATAAAGAGAGAGCAAAAAGGAAAGGATAAGATAATTGTTCAACCTATAGTACAATAGCAACCTACAATACATGTTACCATACACAAAGGTTGAAAACTAGCCATTCCGCTCCCAAGGCTCAATTATTCTAACATGCTATCAAAGCCTGTCATGATGTCGGGCTACTCGTAGATGTTCATTCGTGCAAACTTGGACATGTAATGGCTAGAAAAAGAGAATTTTGTTTATCAAAGTATTAAACTTGAAGTGCAAGAGACTTTTGTAAATCAATGTAGTAAACTTGAACTGTTATGTTGTTCTCTCTGTTCTCTTTCCAACATAACTTAGCATGTAACATGAGAGGATTCAAAGTCATCAGTTATGACTGACCTATGCAAAGGTTTATCTGCATTGAGTCTAACACTCATTAAACGGCACTTCCTTGATGCTCTATACATGGTAAAGAAACTAGCCTCTAAACATAAGACTCTGCAACATATTGCTCCAAATTCTTTTATGGTAAACTGTAGCTGAGTTTACCAACACCACTCTTAAGGCCAATGTGTCATACATGGCAAGCCATGTGGGTGCTATGTCGTGACTTGTGAAACGAAAACAATATGAGCTCAGTCTGTTCCATCTTAACACCCTTGGTTTTAGAGTGTAACATGGTCGACACATTTCGAATTGCTTTTAAGTTCTTTTTGCTACATGAAAAAAACTCAAGATTTCTACCTGCATATCACAATACATCCTCTAACTTTTGAGTTTTGGCAATTTTTGAACTGTTGTGATGAATTGAATCTGCTGTGAAATTAAGAGTATGTAACTATATTCTTGTAAGATTGGAAATGAGCTGGCCGTTTTGTGAGAAGCATGTCCTCACACTGTCTTGAACTAATGATCATATTTGCTTAGTATTTCCCCTTTCTTCACGTTGGTATGTACACTCATATTTCATCCGTTGTAATCCTTTTATTTTCTAGTTGTTGAAGTATGCAATCATTGGAGAATATCCTTTGCTAACAAATTTGCCTAAATGGAGTGCAAATTATATTCAAACTGAAAAGAACTTTGGCACGAATACTATGCTAAAAATTAAAATATTTATTAGGACTAATTTGGATTTAATGCAGCATAGCTTGCTTCTTATCTGCATTATAAACTTAAAACCCTTCATCTCACTTTGCCTTATGCATTTAATGTAGAGTTGCCCCTAAACCATAGGATATCAACTTTTGCAAGGGATAACGATATCACTTTAACACGCTTAAGAAGGAAACAATATACAACATAAAAGTCTCATAAGAACCACTCTAAGGAAATAATATACAACAATAAAGTCTAATAAGAACCACTTGCATTCATGAATATAAGTTCTTTTTCTTTTGATGCAATATGAATTTATTTTGTATACAAGAATACCTTGTGGTTTATATATGAAGAGCCTTACATATTTATGTACAATGAAATCATAAAAAATCCATCTGGGGAAAAGAATTACATTCATCAAAACAAATCCTGCACAACAAATTCAAATAACCTATTTTGTGGGTATGTTAAATCACAGCACATCTTTCTGTCATCGTCTGAAGTTGCAAGATCATCAGAATCCTTTCCACGCATCAAGAACTTCATGGAAGACTTCAGCAATCAGATCCCTATCTGCATTTTGCAGGAAGGTGTTGAAATCATCCCGAATGTCGAATATTTTACCAAATTTCACGAGATAACGGATACAGCTCATCTTCAGTTTAACCAATTGATATAGTGATGCATTTTGGAGCCTCTCAAGTACATTTTTTGCATCAATATCTTCTAGAAGACTCTCATGGCATGCCTCTCTCAAGTCAGATACGTCATACTTGTCAGCTGCATGTAGAAGGGCCAGCCTATGGGTAAGAAATTCTTCATGTTTGATAATCCCATAAAGATAATTGAGAAAAGCTTGGCAAGCTTCAATTGACATGTCTGAGATGTTTATGGTAGACAGCTCTTTCTCCTGAAGATTATGCGCGAACATACTGTGAAAGACAGGCGACCGGGCAGCAAGAACAGCTCGATGGGCTCCTATGCTTCCATCTGAAGCATTGATAGTGATGTCTGTGTGGATGCCTTCTGTTAGCATTCTACCAAGAGACTCAAGGGCTGTTGCATTTGATCTTTTCTGAGTAAATCCGTCAGCCCAGATGGAGCAAAGTTCTCCACCCTGTATTGAAAAAGAAAGTTGTAAATATGGTAAGGTATTATGTAATGGTAGAGCAATATCAAAACATAACATCTGACACACAAATTGAATCTGTGCCAGTGCCATAAAATAAAGTAATATTCTATAATAAAATCTGAACTTTTAGGTGCACTCCTCAAAGAGTACATAAGAATACCACAAACGTTGGGTTGAGGTGGTAGGCAATCTCGACCCCTTGAGACGAGAATGTGAGTTCAAATCTCAAAGAAGCAGCTCTTGTGGGGAGATTGTCCCTTATGCTGTCGAATGAGGATTAGTCTCATGAACGATTTAAATAGGCCCAATTTGTGGAGATAGCTAGGTGTCACCAAAAAAGAGCTTGTGTAAATTTCTCCTAGTAGTACTCAGTTATATCTTATCACTTATGGTTCTCTACTACATTATTGGTGATTATCCATCATGACTGAACAAAGGGATTGATTAAGTGCTCATGATTATAACATTGGACAACAAAAATCGAATTAGTACCCTCAATTGATTGTAGCTAGACCATCACATTCCAAATGTCTCAAAATAATTATCATTTGCAATAAGCAACTAGAGGTAAAGAGATGTGTATGTAGTATGTACGTTTGTGGATGTGGTCTTCAAATCAAGGAACTCAACGTCAATAATGAATTTCCCAGTTAGTGGAACCTCAATTGCCCAAACAAAGTCCTCGTTGTGCTTTAGTAGTTTGTCCTTTATTTCTGCATCATATTAAAAAGAGTAATCAGTCAACATGAAAAACTGTTGCACTGTTAAAAAAAATACTGAACTTCACAGCAAAATATCACCGAGAAATTCTGAACATGCCCAAAAACAAAAGGTGGCATAAACTATAAAAACACACATTATTATGCAGTTTGTGCTGAGCCTGAGTACAACATACATACAAGTACCCCCCCACAATCAAATAATCAAATATTAATATTTTCTATTCTATTCACAAAAATAAAAAATTGAAGAAAAGAATACACAAAAAATAATAACTTTGATCACCTGGATGTGTGAGGGTCTTGCGATCTCCAACAGAACTAACCACCCGAATGATGAAAGATGCAATTGGGGGATAGTCTCTTGTTAGATTGGATATTTCTGGGTATAATTTAACATACAAAACCCTGTTCTTCTCCACCGACAAATGCCTTCATAAATCAAACCAAACCAAATTAAAAATAAAAAAACTCAGTAAACCACGCTCTCTATTATCCAATTTGGCAATCAATAACTAAAATTCTCAAAAAAGGGTCTTCAAATTAAAGCATAAAAAACCAAACTTTCTGCTATACCAAACACGTAATCACATATTCAAAGCTATTTAGCCATGTGGGGTTGTTTTCATTTCATCAACCAACACAACCCCACTTGTGTCCTATGTTGTTATGCATATCCTACGTTATTGTTTTGTTTGAAACTGAAACACGATCACTTTTATAGAGAGAGAAAAAAGAGATATAAAGAGAGATACCAATTCCATTTCCCGATCTTGAAAGGATCGGATTTGCGGTAAGTGCAAGAAGCCAAGTTTTCGATTTTCCATTGAGCAAGACGTGATGTGGTTTCAACTCTGTATGCAGAATCGCTCATCCTATTAGCAAAAGCGAGCGCTGTCGTGATTTCATGGATGCAATCTAAGATACCCTCCAACAAGAACTCTCCGTGCTTTCCCAGGTTGACACTCTTTTCTTCTTCTGCAACGACCTTCTTCACTCCTCATATGCAGATCCTCTGTTCCTTCAGTCTCTGTTTTTCTCCCACACACTCTGTTCACTACCACTTAACCAGTGTTTTTTTTTTATTTGTTTAGAAATGTAGAAAACATTCAAATTTTGGGGTTTGATTATTTTGCAATTTCTTTCAGAGGTTTCGGGCACGCAAAGGATTTGGGAGTTGCTTTTACTCCATTGATGGTAAGCTTTTCTTGCATATAAGAAAAAAAAATGATTTTTTTAAAAAATGTATTGAGAGAGAGAGAGAGGGTGATTTGTTGTTGGTTTTGTTGGCTTCCACAGAAGTGTACTTTTATTGGTATGGGATGGTGATGGGTTGATGATAAATGTCTTTTGGTTGGTTTTGATTTTGGCAGGTCTCACGTTATATTGCTTATATCATTGGGGAAGCTGGTAAATGTGTTGGGTTGGGTTATGCATTGAGTCAGAAATATCCTATTGGGGGTGTGTGAGCTTGGAAGGGTAAGAATATTTTAATTTTTGGTGCTTTGAAGCAAAGTATCTGTTGCTTTATAATTTTGACTAATTTTCTAAACTACCTTAATTCTTTGATTGTGGAAGCCTTATCCTTTGGGTTACCACCCAAAATATATATTGATGATGCTATTAGCCAAGGAAAATGATTTTTGAACACATAAAATGAACACAAATATGGGGGTTTGGGTCCATTTCCTCCTCGGTCATTGGAATTTTCTATGGGAGAGAGAAAGACTCATCCAAATAAAATAATATTATTTATATAAATAATATTATTTTATTTGGATGAGTCTTTCTCTCTCCTGTTGTAAAATTCCACTGAAGAGGATCCTCATCCCAGATATGATGTCTTTTTGTTTTTATTGTATATTTTTGGAATATGTGTATATAAGAAGATAAAAAGTAAGTGAGAGATTGAGATAAATATAAACGGTATTACATACGATGTCAAAATTTTGTATTCAAATAACACAGCTGATTACCCAATTGAATCATCCTCTTGATTCTTTATCCAGGTGTCCAAGTTATCACTTTTCATCTTGCAATATTTATATATTTATTATATTTGTTATTTGTTATTTGTTGGGTACAATTATATTGTGATATTTAATTTGTGTGACTCTTGTGCTGATTTAAGCAGTATTATGGCATCCTTCATATAGTTTTTGGGGTGGTTCTATTGTGCACCTTCTCAAAAATGGTGCATCGTGCACCTTATAATGATAAGCAATCTCAACCATCCTTCTGACATGGCATCATATTTTATAAGGTGCATGGTGCTCATTTTTTACGGTGCACCATAGAACTACCCATAGTTTTGTATCACTTTGTCGGTTCTGCTTTGCTACATTTGAGTTGCAATACCTTCTGAAATGGGCCAGGCTCTACTGTAGTGGGTCCTTAGAAAAATCAGTTCTATGCAGCATCTACCAATTCCTTTTTCCTGCTGATGCAAGTGGACTGCTGACTCACTTGCAAGTTGAACCCAGTGTTTATTTACTATTAACTTTTTGCAAATATAGTTAAACTCAAGTTGATTTAATGTGTTTTCTCTTAAGAGCAATGCTAGAATCACATTATTTATCACACTCATTATAACAAATCCTTTATTATTGGGTGGATTTCATGTGTGATCATTTGTTTTGATGGATGTTACATAAAATTCATCCAATAATATGAAGTGTGTTGAAGAAGAGTGTGATAAAAAATGAATTCATAATATTTTTCTTCTCTTTTTATTATAGGAAAGAAGAAATCATCAAATCAATAAAAAAACTGAATAAGTGTATTTATGCTTAAGTGCTTAACTCTCTACTTAAACTCACTTTAACTACTCATATGTGATCTTGATAATAGTCACGAGTTAGGCCAGTTTTTACTTAAGTTGGTGTGATTGTGAATTTGTTAGTGGTAAGTGAGCTGATGAAGAGTATTTGTTCGGGATATTTACAACAAATGGTTGCCTGACTTAAAATAATGAGTTGTGTTATTTGAACATCAAAATTTAGACAACATATATGATACTATATATATTTATTTCTATTTCTCACTTACCTTTTATCATCTTTATTGTCTCACATCCATTTTAAGAAAGAAAGAGAGAAAGAAAAGGACATAGAAAACTACCTTTTCAGTCTAAGGAGAGGTTCCAATGTGCAAGCAACAGCATATATACATTGCTGAGATAACACACCTACCATTCATCAAATTTCCATCATCAGGTCATTTTTTATTTCTTTAATGATGATAATTAAGTAACCAACTTTTGACTTTGCTTTCCCTTGTATCCAAGCTAGATGCAATTCAATATGATTACTCTATATTAAAAAGTGGAAGGTAATTGATTTTTCATAGCAATTTTACATTAAAATACAGAAATTAGGACAAGGCAGAGTATGATTTTGACGTTGATTAAGAAGGTTGGAATCTTAAGATACAATTGGTTTTTTCTTCCATGAAAAGTCCAAACTTAATTTTTCTTTTGCTAGGAAAAAAAAGGCTCTTTGATTGCCGGGTATACATTTTGCCACAAGAGTAAGATTTCTCTTGTGACTTGGAGATAAGATTTTAATTAATCTTAGAAATAGTTTTTTGTGGGATCAAGGTTGCATACATTCATCAATCCCAATTTTTATTAAGTGAGAGTCTCGTACATTGGATATTTTTTTTTATTGGAGCCTATATATGGCTATGAGTGACTAGTGAGTTGAAGAAATTTAAAAAAAAAAAAAAAAAAAACTTCTGCAAGGAGGTAATGGGAGAGACTAGATAGAACATTTCACCTATTCCTAGTTACTAGAAGGTCCAATTTATATGGTGAATCGACCACACACCATTTGGGGAATAGGTTGGCTGCCAATCCTGACATTCATCTTGGCCATCAATAAATAACCTTATCTTTTTTTTTTTTAATTAATCTGTTTATAATCATGAATGAATATGGACATGGTCTACCCATCCTTTAGTGTTACCATTTCAATGAATGAGGATCTATTATGATCTTGACTAGAGCAAGTGGACGACTAATGTTTTTTTTTTCTTTTTTTAAGAAGTGGATGACTAATTGGAGACAAATAACATTAGAATCCCACTTTATCCTCGGCATGCTGAAATTTCCTTGCCCAGTTGTTTCCTTGGTAATAAAATAATCCATCATTAACATATACTAATTTTTAACATGATTAATAATAATTATTATTATTTTTAAAAAAGGTGATTTTGATTTTATTTTTTTGTGACCGGAAAAGTTACCCATGTATGAATACATTGCTTGCCACAATTCACAAATTTTGTCACGAGATAAAATATGAATGGCAGATTTGAAGTTCAGGTTTTTCTGTGGTGGTAGTTCATTGAGTTAAATATGAATATCCTATATTTTTACACTACTTTTTTACTATTTTAATTGATGTGAATTTGTGTTAATTGTTTATGCTAAAACAATAAAGATTGATATGTCAAGTACGTTTGTATTAATGGTGGTTCGAGTATAGGTGGATTGAGCAAGTACATCTAGGTCATCCTCCTCTGTTATGTGTGTAGGTATGTGAACAGTACCAAAAGGATTCGCCCTAGTGAGGAAGATGACTGGTTTAAATAGAGACTAGGACGTGTGCAAGCCATGCGAGATAGTTACACCGAGAGGGTCCCTCCACAATTGGTTAGCACGATTTTCGGGCATGGCTGAAGATCTTCCTCTCTCTCCAATCATCATGAGATTCATCTAGAACCGCTATGTGTCCCTATGACGTGTCCTCATGGGCTCCTTGTTCTCTGCCCTCCTCGAGTTAGCTGTTGTCTTTATAGATCCGTCTTGTACAGGTGTTCTTCTAGGGCTAGGTCGCTATCAGAATGTCTCTTCCCTGCTACCCGGGTCCGAGATGCCTACTTGTCCGGCTGACATCTCGGTCTTCTACTGGCATGCCGAGACGATCCCTCTGAAGGCATACCTCGAGCTACGGTATTGACACTCTATGGACCACTTCAACTACCTCTCATACTAATGGGCCTTGGTCTATTGGGCCTAGATCAATCTTGGTGGGAACAGGAGCCTCCCAAGTCTCGAGCTATGTACAGTGAAAAGACTTAAAGCCCCTTATTTTATGCCATACAAGGGATTCCGTATTGGATTGTCATTGTCTATCCGGAGCCGTGTTAGTCAAAGTGCATTCCGATCTATCTATTATGCGATCGAGCTGGATATGTATTCAGGGGAAGTGTGCTTGAATCCTGATTTCCATTCTTAACCAGTTTGTAGGTTCGGACGTTGGTTTGTTATCCCGAGTCAAAAAATGGCCACATCAAAGGTCGCATCTCCCATTCCTCTGTCATTTCTCGTCCCACGTGTCCACTCTGACCGGGCACGATTTTTCACGCATCATAATTGCTTGGCACGTCTCTTCCTTTCTAACCTTTGGATCATTTTCTTGCGTGATCTACGGTCTGGATTGATTGCCTCCCTTATTTAAATTGTCTCTCCTTATTCCACTTTCCAGCGTCTGAGTGTCTTTCTTTTCTCTGCTTCTTCGTCTTCGTCTTCATCTTCCTCCTACCGCTTACTCATTTTCGCTTCCTTTCTTCTTTAACAGGTACGCCATTGTTTTTCTTATCGTCATTTGTTTCTTTTGTTCATTTCTTTTCTTTTTTCTGTGGGATTGTGGATATGGTGAGAGAGGGTTTAAATCTTCAGGGGGTTCAAAGTGGGGATAATCCCCCCGTGGAAGGAGCGGTTGCGGTGGCGGCTCTGGCCGCTGTTCTTCCCAGGGACCCGTATAGGTGGGTTGACCCTGAAGTCCCACACATTTGTTCCAAAAATCTTACCCCCGAATCCCTTGATAGCTTGAAAGATTTGGTGATGGATAAAAGGGGTTTAGACCGAGTAGGTTGTTCGCCCTACTCTTCTGAGGACCGTTTACTTCATTTTTCGGAGAACCCCAGCTTCTTTTTATGCTCGAGCGTGTCTTAACACAAGCTCGGCTTTGTTTTCCCTTCATTGTGTTTGAGTCAGTCGTGCTTCGTGCCTTAAATGTTGCCCCTTATCAGCTCCACCCGAACAGCTGGTGTTTTATTCGGGCTTTCGAGATTGTCTGCAAGTACTATGGCATCACGGCCACTATTAAGAAATTTTTTTAATTTTTTGTGTCAAACAACGTGGTGTTGTCGGGTGGATCTCTTTTAGTTCCATCCAGCACCTCAAAGTCTTTATCCCCTACTTAAATTCCTGGAAGGGTTTCAAACCCGAATTCTTTAAAGTAACGAGCAAGAAGGATGGTCGCCCCTTTTTCATTGCTCGGTCGGGGGAGCCTAAATTTCCCCTTTGCTAGAAACGGAACCCGCGCATCATTAGATGTTTCGAGTATCACTCTCTATCCCATCAAGAGAAACTTGAGGTTACATTTCTCGAGCAATTGCTGGATATTCATTGCGGGATGTTATTGACAAAGCGGGGGATCCCCCCGAGTTAGCTTTTTTACATGGGTGAGGATGGCTTCGTACTTTAATTTTGAGATTGTATTTGTCTTTGTGTAACTTGAAATTTTTTAACCTTTTTCAGAAAAAATGGCTTCGAAGATGTCGATGAAAGCTATGTTGGATATACTCGAGAAACACAAGCAGCCGGGAGGAGCAACTGCTGCAACTTCCGGCGTTCAGAAAGACAAAGCGAAAAACGTTATCAACCCGACTGAACCCTCTACGCATAAAAACAAGTTTAAGCCCTATTTAGGGTTTTCTGAGTCTTGAGTCGTGGGAAATAGGGTTTAGGTCGAGTCTTATGGTATAAAAACAACTTAGGGCATAACGGCCTCCTATTTCAACCTAAATTGCGTACAAATCGGTATTTTTCACATATCTTGAGCTACAAGTTTCCAATTGAGAGGTTCTTGGTGTCGTTAGAAAGCTTAGAGAGATATATACAATTTAATATAATCGATCAAATCCTAAATCGGACTCTAACATGGTCAAAAGTGCAATGCAAATTTAGAGACAGATTTGGTAGTTATTTCTATATGGGATCCTTAGGAGATTATGATAAGATCTTAAGAGATAATCAAAAAGAGGATTTTCTTATATTAATAAAGGCTCAAATCTAATTGATTAAGGGACTAAAATCCAAGAGTTACACTATTTCGATTTAAATATTAAATCACACGATATCTCGTACTATCATTCTTTTTTTTTTACTAAACGTACTGTCATTCTTAATCACTTATTATTAATAAAATCACCTATTATATAATAACATATAAAATCGCATACAAAATCATATATTCATATAAGATCACACATTAATAGACACAATCTCATATTAATACAAATAATCATATATTAATATACATATTATCATATATAATAATATATACATACATATATATGTATATATATAAAAATATTGCAATACTAATCACAATTACATTATCAATAATATTAATAATAATACTAACGTCATCAGTAATAATATAACAATAATAATAACAGCTAGGCATTCAAAGTAACATATAACCTTATGCGAAAATCAGGGTGTTACACATCACATGTGAAACAATAGTCAATTTGTAAGGTTGATTAAGTGTATGTTTGGATTAACTGTAAAAAAATTGATTATTTTCATAATCGATTGTATGCATAATCCATTATTGTTATAATCGATTATAATAGTATCAATTTTATATTATTTTGTTTGTTAAAAAGTGATTTCAAGATAATCTATTTCGTTTGAGTTGTATAAAAAAATCACTTTAATATAACAAATTACAAAAAAAATGATATAAAATTATTTGTATAATTTAATAATATTTGTTTGGTAATTAGTTTCGTAAGAGTGAAATGAAAAAAATATTATTTATTTCAAAATAATCTAATAACTTTTTAAATAAGCTTCAAGCTTACAGATTAGTTAAAAACATTTTTGTTATAAAAAAATAGTTGTTTTTTGAAATAGTTGTTCTGAAATTTAATCAATTTACCCAAATATTCAATTTTTATTGAAAAATAGCTTTTAGCACAAAAGACAGTCGTTTGGATAGGAATTAATCTTCCCAAAACATGCTCTGAGTACCACATAACATTGGCGGACCTTTGTCAGTGTGGGAGGGAGCAACGACTCCCCCCAAAGTTTTAAACCAAATTTTTTAAATATAAAATATTATAATGGCATTCAAAAATATATTTTTTATACAATTAATTACAGGTGTTTTTGGAGCGATTTTATCATGAAAAGGCACAATGTTTTTTTTTGTTTTTTACAAAATGAAAAGGCACGATGGTGAAGCATAGAGCATTGATGCTGTTTTGAAGAAGAAAGCTTTTGATAAAGATAAAAATTATATAACTTAAGTATATTTACTTTAAAAACATTATGTATATTATTTTGAAACTTTGATAAAATTACAGAATTTAGTTTTGATACATCATCGGTGTAAAGTTTTTTTACATTCTCAACCAAGCCTAAATTAATCATCTTATATGTGACTTTTAAGGCATCTACGATAAGAATCAAACATTTTTAATGATATGATAATTTATGATTGGATGATAGTGTATAAAATCTTTACACTGACAATATATACAACTTAAATCCAAAATTATATGGATTTAATTGGTATGCAAAACATTTTTACTCTTTCAACCAATCATAAATTGTCAAGTCATGGAAAATGTTTCAGTTTTATAATAACAACCTTAAAAGTCATATATAAGATAGTTTGTTAGTGATTGACAGTCTAAAAATCATTCACATTATATCAAATTTTTTTTGACCAAGACAATATATCAAAATTAAACTCCATTTATATATAGTTAATTATAATTTTTTATTAAATCATTTTAACTAATGTCTTATATGGTTCCCCAAAACTTTTACTCAAGATCCGTCATTGCCCATAAGCTGTGATACTTAAGTCCCATTTGGGTAAATAACTTATTTAAGCACTTATATAAAAAAGACTTATGTGAAAAGCTTTTATGCCATAAGCTCTTTTTAAAAGTTATTTAGTGTTTGGATAGAAACTTGAAAAGCTTTTAGAATCCATAAGATATACGAAACAACTTCCTGTATAAGCTTTGACACAGTTTTTCAATAAACCAAAAAAATTGACTCTCAAAATTAGCTAACAACGGCTTTTTGGGGTCGATAAGTTACTTATTTAAGTTTATCCAAATACTATTTTTTCTATTTAAAAGTACTTATATGAGTAGAGAAACTTTAATAAGTTGTAAGATGTACTATCCAAATGGAACCTCAAAATCTTTCCGTTTCTCTCTAGTCCCTTAATAATGATCTGTTGGCTCTCTCCCTCGACCATGTATACACAGAAGGAATTAAACCTAAGAATTTGTCATCTATAATAGTCGGGTCATTTAATCATGATGAATGTCTGGATTTTTTATAAATAAATTTTAGTTAAATTTAAATGTTTTGCATAAATCAATTGTACGGGCCAAGGTTACAAACCCAGCCACCGAGCCCAAGTACCCGGCCCAGTCCGGAAATTAAAGATAATAAATCAAAGATCACTTAATTGAAGAAATAAGATATTTATATTAAATCATGATATTATCCAAAATAATCTTATCTGGTTAAAAGGGATAATATCCCTTAAATTAAGGAATCATATCTCAAAGGAGATATCAAGGGACAAATCAAATCCCTAAAAGATATATCAAAAGACAAATAAAATCCCTAAAAGATATTAAGAGATAGATCAGATCTCTAAGAGATAGGGGAATCCTATTATAAAAGGAGGAGTACCCCTCATAAGAGACTCACTTTTCACTGAACAGAGGTGACTCTCTCTTAAGCGTATTAGAGAAACTAGTGACGACCAAGAGACTATCAGAGAGTCCTTGCTCCCTAGTATTCGTCCGATACAAAATTAAGAGATCGAGATCACCACGGCCAAGGGTCGAATCAAGAACTACGTCCGACTTTGATTCCCTTCGGGATACGTAGGACCGGAATCACCGAATTCTGTCAAGCCAAATCCTAAAACAACCCCAATATTCATCCTCGGTTTAACGTTCACGGCAGGGCTCCGGTAAACCGGATCTCGGCAGGAACATTTGGCGCCCACCGTGGTCCCCAGGATCGCACTCATTACCCTAGAGAGAGCTGATCCCCGGATTACAGTTACCATTGTACCACTTGGTGTCTGAAGTAAGGTCGATCACCAAGGGAGCGTTGCTCGGTCTGATTCCGGAAGGAGGAGTCTCCCCGATCATCAGTTGCGGGGGAGAGTCTCCGGTTGGCACCTCGGGTTTCGGATCAGCTCTGGTCCTCTTCGGAGGACGAGTGTTCAGCTCAGAAGCTTCAGTAGACTTCTTCTTTTTCCCCTTAATATTAGCAGCGGCAGCTGATCCGCCTGCAGCTGACTTCTTCATCAAAGCTTTGTAGTTGAACTTTCCCATTATCACTGCAAAGAGAAGAACAGGTTAGATACAAGCGCACGGTTAAATAAGTAAAGCACCTAACAGCTACTACTTACACTCAAAATCGGCTTGCCGAGTTGATGACTTAGGAAGCAACAAAAGTCTACCACAGGGCAATGGCCGAGGATAGAGTTTTAAGAACTCAACATCGGATCTATCCTGCGTTGTCATGCAGCCTACATCATAACTATTGAATTTGGTGGGGTGGGGTTGCCAGTAAAGGGGAAATCTGGAGACTCCATCCGAGTCAAAAAATAAAGACTCGTACCCGGCAGTGGGTCGGACTTTGAAAAAGTCCGACTTGAAGAACTTATACGAACTCTTGTAGGGTCCGATAATACCCCCCGACTCGGCCCCACTGAGGGAGATCCAACCGACCCGGTCCCCAAACCTGACCTTGTAAAAATAAAGGAAGATGGGAGCAGTGGCCACTATGCCTATCTGCTCACACAGGATCTGGAAGGCCTTTAAAAAGGCCCAGCTGTTCGGGTGAAGCTGGGTAGGAGCAACATTCATAATTTTTAGGACATCACACTCAAACTGGGAAAAAGGAAGACGAACTCCAATTTGTGCAAATAAGGTCTTGTATACATAAGTGAAAGAGGGCTCCCCTGGAGAAGGATGAAGGAAGACATGTTCGTTCCCAGAACATGGAAGACACTGCACGCCGCCTTCGAGGGAAGAGATTTTGTTTTGTAATGGAAAGAGGGATTCAAAGTTCCTAAAGTTGGAGTGAAAAGCCCCTACATCAGGCCTCACCCAGAAATACCCAGGAATGACGATGTCTGGGTATGGCACCCTGGGCGCTCTGGTAGTACGCCTGCGACATTTGGGGATGGGAACCGCGTCAGCAGTGGCTGAGCTGCTCCCATCGGAGGAGGAAGAGCCACCAACGGCACCGCCGCCACCATGAGAAGAGGATGGGGAAGAATGGGTAGAGCCCCCAATTAGAAGGATTTCAGGTTCTACGACCTGAACCCCAGAGGAGACATCCTGGGATACCTCAAATGAAGACTCCATGGAGGAGTAATCACGAAATAAAAAGTCAGGGAACTTGAAAGAGAGGAATAGGGCGTACCTGCAGTAGAAGGAAAGTATGAACGCTCGGGTTAGAAATGACACGAGAAAGAGGTCTAGGGTTCACAGAAGCACAAAGACCTATGGCCTCGCCCTAATTTATGAAAGACGAGGACAACACCTCCCTCTTGCATTAATGAGGGTAGTTGGGCGAGAGCAGGGAAACGTCCCCTCGTATCTCTGACCAAATTCGCCAACCAAATGGGAAGGCCACACGTGGCAGTAATGTCAGGGTACTAAACTGCCCTCACGGGAAACTAGGAGCACGCCAAGAAGCACGCCACAATCGATAAATCTCGGGAACAGTACAACGAGGGCCACGCGTCACACCAGGTAACGTTTCTTCTCCATCTCGAGGCTCGAGAAGGCATGGCGTCAGCACAAAGCAATCACTTCCACCGCGACTAACCTCGGCTCCAACAGAAAAGCTCCCACGTCGTTGGCTCGAAGCTTAGGGGGCTTGTGTATGAGCCGAGATGCAGAGTGACATAAGCTCGGCCACCCGAACCGCTCACCGAGCTGGAGAACGCATATATATAGACAGAATGTGAAGCTCGGCCAAGGAATGTGAAGCTCGGCCAAAGGCCTCACCTCGACTAAAAGACAAAAAATGAAACCGAGTTCCTGAGCTCGGCTAGCATCATGAAAGCTTTTACACTTCATCAGCTCAAAGCTTGGGGGACTTGTGTACGGGCCGAGGTTACAAACCCGGCCACCGAGCCCAGTACCCAGCCCAGTCCGGAAATTAAAGATAATAAATCAAAGATCACTTAATTGAAGAAATAAGATATTTATATTAAATCATGATATTATCCAAAATAACCTTATCTGGTTAAAAGGGATAATATCCCTTAAATTAAGGAATCATATCTCAAAGGAGATATCAAGGGACAAATCAAATCCCTAAAAGATATATCAAAAGACAAATCAAATCCCTAAAAGATATTAAGAGATAGATCAAATCTCTAAGAGATAGGGGAATCCTATTATAAAAGGAGGAGTACCCCTCATAAGAGACTCACTTTTCACTGAACAGAGGTGACTCTCTCTTAAGCGTATTAGAGAAACTAGTGGCGACCAAGAGACTATCAGAGAGTCCTTGCTCCCTAGTATTCGTCCGATACAAAATTAAGAGATCGAGATCACCACGGCCAAGGGTCGAATCAAGAACTACGTCCGGCTTTGATTCCCTTCGGGATACGTAGGACCGGAATCACCGAATTCTGTCAAGCCAAATCCTAAAACAACCCCAATATTCATCCTTGGTTTAACGTTCACAGCAGGGCTCCGGTAAACCGGATCTCGGCAGGAACATCAATGTAATATAGGAGAATTCAACGATACATGAAAACACCAATATGTTAATACATGAATATCTCAATACATAAATTATTTAATTTTGATATAATTTCAGTGTAGAGATAACAAAGGGTAATGGGTATCCGAAAAATTTTACCCATGATAGATAGGATAATAACTATCCGCTTAATGAGTATGGGTATTTGGGCAAACAGTTGCCCACAAAATTTAATGGGTATGTGTGTGGGTATAGATACTCTGGTACGCACCTGACCCCATATCAGAGAGAGCACGTGCATGCACACATATATACATACATAATTCATTATAAATATTAAATAAAAAAATACAAATTTAACCTCATTTAGTGAATTACATATTTATGTTGTCATATTTTGACCTTCCAAATTTCAATTCTTATCATATTTTCAAGCATATACAAATTTCTTATATGTGGTTACATTTATGTCGTTCTCCAACCATGTTGTTATAATTTCTTTTATGGTTTGCCATTTAGATTTATAAAAGGAGTTACGTTTGTTCAATTTTGCTTATGTACCTATTTATAGATGGAAAATCCATGTGTTGTAATTCATTCAAAGGAATCCGAAAGCAATTATTCTTATATTATCTCTATTAGAGTGTTTGGAAAAGATTAATTTTTCATATTTCAACTATTTTTTTAGCTAAAAAGTTGTTTGATAGATAATATAGAATTTTTGTGTCTCTAACTTAACTTTTAAAAAAACTTTAATTTTTTAAAAAGAGCTGTTTAATTTAAAGCCATCTGAAAGATTTTAGCTTAAAATTGTTGTAATTTGATTATTTTTCATTCTCAAAATTATTTTCTCTATTTGCCTCTACCAAACTAACTTCCAAACAAAATATTATTAAATTATACAAATAACTTTGTATCCTTTTCATGATTTATTATGTAAAAGTAATTTTTTTGTACTACCCAAACAAAATAAATTATCTTAAAATCTCTTTTCAGCAAACATATCCAAACAAAAACAAATTCTGATTATAATCGATTATCACAATAAT
The DNA here is from genome assembly GCA_030762895.1 of Sophora flavescens. NCBI lineage: Eukaryota > Viridiplantae > Streptophyta > Magnoliopsida > Fabales > Fabaceae > Sophora > Sophora flavescens. The sequence continues at coordinate 181,907,301 of CM061062.1, read as the reverse complement.
CGATTACTAGCATAATATATTTTTCCAGCTTTCCCAAAGACACTTGTTCTCCACACGTACAACTTGAAAGTGACCTTGTGATCACCAGGATATCTTTAATCAAAGTTTTTTTTTATTGTGTTTTATAGTTAATTAAAAATACATGTAATTGGTACAGGTATGGATACTTAAGTACCCAATGGATAAAAGAACGAGAGTTAAAGTTGTTATCTAGGCGGCTATGATTTTTTTTTTGAAAACACGAGTATGGGGACGAGTACTATACCTTATTCAGATCATAACCATTATCATCTCTATTTTAGTGTATGTTATCAACCAACCATAAGTGAATAATGAACGAATATGTAACTTTTAAGGTGATGAACAAATTATGATTGGTTGACAGTTAAAAAATATGCACAGTAATAATATTTATACTGATAGTGAATATTAATTAAATCCATATATAAATAATAATGAATTAAATACATATATTAAGATTAAATGTTCAACATAATGATAATGGGAAATGATTAATCTCTTGTTTTTTTTGGTAATCAAAATCTCATGAATTTTAAGTCGTACTTTTTGTACAATCTTTCATTTAAAGAAAGAGGCGTTTGTTAACTATGTTTAACATATTTTTCTCCATCTTTTTTGGTTTTATGCTTTAATCTTGGATATATATTATATATTGAATATATTAAATTCGTTGCTGGTTCGTTTCTTTGATATTTAGCATCAAGAGAGATGGAGAAAAGCAGCAGCAGCCACCCGGATTTGCCACATAGCCCCCATCGTTATCGAATCCATTATTCTCTTTGAAATCCCAGCCACCTCAGCTTACAGATTTCACTTCATAATTAGTTAATGGTTAAAGCAATATTTTGATTTCTATACACGAAACGAATTCTTGATTTGGTCTTTATACATAAAAAATTATTAAAATGGTCCATATACATACAGAAAGTCTCCATTTGGTCCCTATACGTTATCCGTTTGGTCCCTATAAGAGCAAAAAATTAACAAATCAGTCCCTAAAATTTTGTACGGCAGGGACCAAATGGAGATTTTCTGTATGTATAGGGACCATTTAAATAATTTTTTATGTACAGGAACCAAATTGAGAATTCATATCATATGTAGAGACCAAAATATTACTTTAACCTTAGATAATTAATTACCGACATAATATAGTCTCAATTCCTTTCAAATCAAACAACGCAGAGATGAAATTGATGAATTCCTTCAAGCACAGGGGATCAAGAACCCGTGTCCCATTTTCCTATCATATTATTTGTCTTCTATCAATAATAATTTATCATTTAATAAAATAAAATTATAAATTATTAACACTTATGTACAATTCTAATATTTGATTGATTGAGGATATCGAAATACAATTTTTTTGGCGACTGCAGATTTGTATCCAAGGTACCTTTTCTGTTTTTATTTATAAAAATGGAAATTTTAGTTTAAAATCATTATCCTCAGTAGAACTATCTCTAGACTTTGTCGTGTTAGTATAAAACAATGCACTTTTTGACAATTTCCATTAGGATTTTGCTACATGGAACCAACTAGTATGAAATCTGACGAATATACGTGTAATATTTCATTTCATAAATATAACAACAACAACAATCAAGCCTTATCTCATTAGGTGGGGTCGGCTACATGGATCATACAACATCATAATATTCTATCATAAATCATGTCAATAGTTAAATCATTGGTCTTCAAATCTTTCTTGGTAGTTTCTCTTATAGTTTTTCTTGGGCTACCTCTGCTTCTAGCTATTGGATTGCCCTCCACCTGGTCCACTCTCCTTACTACAGAATCTAAATGTCTCCTCCATACATGCCCAAACCACCTAAGTCGAGATTCAACCATCTTTTCTACAATAGGTGCTACCCCAACTCTCTCTCTAATGCTTTCATTCATAATCCTATCACGTCTAGTTTTTCCGCTCATCCAGCGCAACATTCTCATCTCTGCTACATTAATTTTACTCTCGTGTTGATTTTTTACCGCCCAACACTCCGTCCCATACAACATCGCGGGTCTAATAGCTGTACGGTAAAATTTTCCCATTAGCTTAAGAGGTACATTTTTATCACACAGAAAATCCGAAGCCTTCCTCCATTTTGACCACCCTGATTGAATCCGATGGTTTACATCCCCTCAATTTCTCCGTCATTTTGTATAATAGACCCAAGATATTTATACGTGTGACTTGTGATATGTTGTGGTCTCCAACTTTCACCTCTAAGCTAGAGGTGTTTCGCCTTTTGCTAAACTTACATTCCATATACTCCGTCTTGCTTCTACTCAAACGGAAGCCATGTGCCTCTAAAGCTTGTCTCCAAGTCTCTAACCTTCCATTTATATCATCTCTCGACTCTCCAACTAGAACTATATCATCTGCGAAAAGCATGCATCGTGGTGCTGGCTCTTGAATGTGCTCCGATAGTACATCCAAGACCAAGGTAAAAAGATAGGGGTTTAAAGTTGACCCTTGGTGCAGACCTATGGTTATTGGGAAATCTTCTGTGGCTCCACCCTGCGTTCTCACACTGGTCGTGACCCCCTCATACATATCCTTGATAGCTCCAATATATGCAATCCGAACACCTTTCTTTTCTAGGGCTTTCCACAAAACCTCTCTAGGCACCCTATCATACACTTTCTCCAAATCAATGAAGGCCATGTGTAAATCTTTTTGATCCTTTCGAAATTGTTTCATCACTCGTCGTAGCAAGTAAATTGCTTCCGTGGTCGACCTCCCGGGCATAAAACCAAATTGGTTGTCGGTGATTTTGGTTTCTTTTCTTAGTCTCCGTTCAAGCACCCTTTCCCATAGCTTCATAGTATGACTCATAAGCTTAACCCCCCAATAATTTGTGCAATTTTGTATATCTCCCTTATTCTTGTAAATCGGAACTAAAGTGCTTCTCCTCCATTCGTCCGGCATTTTCTTTGACCTTATAATCTCGTTAAAAAACTTCGTGAGCCAACTAATGCCTCTACTTCCGAGACTTTTCCATACCTCCACAGGTATATTGTCCGGTCCAACTGCTTTGCCATTATCCATCCTTCTCAAAGATTCTTTTACCTCATGCCCTTGTATTCTACGATAAAAAGTGTAGTTTTGGTCCTCCTCTCTGATGTCAAGCACCTGTGAGCATGATAAAACTTCAAATCCTTCATTAAATAACTTGTGGAAATAATTCTTCCATCTATCTTTAATATCTTGTTCCTTAACCAAAACTCTACCTTCTTCATCCTTAACACACTTCACTTGGTCCAAGTCTCTTGTATTTCTTTCCCTATTTTTAGCAAGCCTATAAATAGATTTCTCAACATCTTTGGTGCCTAAGGATTGGTACAACCCGTCAAAAGCTTTAGTTCTAGCTTGGCTCACTGCCTTCTTTGTCTCTTTTTTAGCCACCTTATAATTTTCCCAATTTTCAGCACTTTTACATAAAGACCAAGCTTTAAAACATTCCCTTTTAAACCGAACCTTAGCTTGCACACTTTCATCCCACCACCAGAATTCTTTACCCCTAGGTCCAAATCCTCTTGATTCACCAAGCGTCTCTATAGCTACCTTCCTAATCCCCTTGGCCATCTTGTCCCACATATCATTTGCACTTCCGTTTGCCTCCCAAAACCCTCCCTCCAAAACCTTGTGTTGGAAGATCTTTTGTTTTTCACCCTTCAGTTGCCACCACTTGATCCTTGAAACCTTTTCGTGGCCTCTTCTCTTCACACTCCTCTTAACTCTTACATCCATAACCAAGACTCTATGTTGGGTAGTCAAGCTCTCTCCAGGTATGACTTTACAGGTGCCCTCCCTACATGCCCATTTAGATCCTCTCCTAAGAAAATCTTTTCACCTAGCGGTATTTCCTGGATTAGGCCTTCTAAATCCTCCCAAAATTTTACCTTGAAGTGTTCTTCTAACCCTATCTGAGGTGCGTAAGTGATAGTGTGATTTTACATCATGTTTTCTATATACTTTTGCATGCATTTTTCATATAGATTAGGCATTCTTTAGTTGATTTTAGTTAGATTTTCCCTTGGAACGGGTGAGGCGGCCTTTGGTGTTGTTTTGCAGGAATTCAATGTAAAAATGATCAAAATCAGCCATGGTGGAGCTTGGATGAAAAAGAGCTTGAAAAGTGAAGAATATGAGCCAAACAGAGCCCATCACGGCCTGGCCGTGGTGACCATCTCGGCCGTGACCAAGCAGAGCAGAAGGCAAAAGTCAGAGACTGTCACGGCCTGCCCGTGATATGCATCACGGCCGTGACCTACCAGAAATTCAGGATTCGCGTCGCGAATAAAGGGATCGCCTCGCGAGAACCCATTTTGTGCAAATTCGCCCACTCCAGAAGCCGTCACGGCCTGGCCGTGATGGCCATCACGGCCGTGACGCGCGACTGATCTATAAATAAAGCTCGACCGACAGAAAAGGGGACTGACTTCTAACCTAAAAAAAGGTCCAGAGGGAGGCATTTGGAGGCACTTGGAGGCTATGGCTGGGCTAGGGTTTCAACCCTAGAAGGGAGCCAAGAGAGGTTGCTTTGAAGAAGAAGGAAAGCTCACATGGGGCCTCTCCTCTCCTCTTCTCCTATTTCTCTGGTTTGGTTTTCTTCGTACATGAGTAGTTAAATCCCCCATTGTTGGGGTTAGATGTATACTTTTCTGAACTTGCTTGTAAATTGATTTGGTTTTAATGCAAGTCTCTATTTCTTTATGAGTATGTGATTCTGTGCTTAATGCTTTCCTTGGATTAGCTACCCATAGGAATGATATGTTGCTTTGATAGATAACTGAAAGGTTGGTGTTAAGGCATGCTCATGAATCATATGCCAAGTAGTTCAAGAATCTAGACATAGGTGTTGGATGCTTGCAATCTTATAAGTCTTGACTTAATGCAAAATCACAGATTAATCCACCTAAGACATTAGGGTTTGATTTGGGGTTTTAGGCTCAATGCACCTAAGACATTAGGCTTGAGTATTTTAGAAAAGGCTTGATTGTCATAATTGAAGTAGGACTTGTGTTGATAGCCATTTCATTGCAATTGAGGGAGGATTAGTGTAGTCTAACCCTAACAATCTTAGCCACATCTCTGTTTGCATACCAAGTGTTCGATAAAATTCCCAAAAGACCAAAAACATTTTATTTCTTTATTTTCTGTTTAATCTCTCATACTTTAGTTTAGTCTAGATAGTTGTTGAGTTTGCGAATTGGTAATTGACATCCGATCCCTGTGGATACGATAACCGGTCTTACCACCGTATTACTTGATTGCGATGAGGTGCACTTGCCTTTATATTCTAAAAATCACGCATCAGTAAGCACTAATCACATTAAGGGTATCTTGTTCCACTACAAATTTTAGGGTAATGATCCTATCTCCAACCATTTTTACATCCACAATATACCATTCTTCCAATATTTATCCACAATTATGCCCACCCCATTTCTCGATTTTACTTTGCCAGTGTACCAAACCTTAAAACCCGAAGAGTCTAATTCCTTTGTCTTTTCTCCCACCCACTTAGTTTCTTGTAGGCACATGAAATTGATCCTCCTCCTAATCATGGTGTCAACTATTTCCATTGATTTACCTGTAAGTGTGCCTATATTCCAAGTTCCAAAGCGAATCCTACTCTCGTGGACTAGCTTCTTTACCCACACTCATTCACACAAATGTGGGAACCTTTGCTTATTTTTCACTACATTCAGGCGGCGATGCAGCGGCCCTTGCTCATTTGACACTGTACTCGAGCTATACAGCGCGTTGCTTCTAGACAACGACCTAGCATTAACATTATTACGTCGTTGATCCATATCATAGAGATTCGACTAAGTTTTACGTTGGCTGTCGATGGCCTAATACAACCCTCTCCTTTTATCCGGACTTGGAACCGGCTATGTTTAGCTTTGTCACAGAGCATAACATAGGCAGGATTTAATTTTTTTTTATAAAAAAGTAGAATGGTTGACACAAATCAGTCCACTTCAATCGTAAAGAAGCAAACGAAAACCGTTTTAGTACCATTAAACACTTCTGTTTTCATCAACATAGCTAAAGAGAGGGATTTATGTTTAAGTAACAAAGTTGATAACTGTACCGGCCGAAGATATAAGGCCGATGATTGTCAATACGACCGAGCTCATTCTCGTAAGAGGACACTCACCCGAACTCCCATAAAGCCGAAGCCCTATTAATACACTCAACACCCGAGGATAACTACTCGGGCCTACTCCACACCAGACCGCGTATAACGATATCTCGGCCCCGAGCTATCCAGCCGTAACTGACTAGGCCGAATATCTCGCTGGTCCAAATATCTCTCCGAATAACTCGGAGCCTTATCCATATCATTGCCTAACTGCCATAGCAATCTGATCCTGACAAATAGGATCTCAGTAACCGTCTTACTCTAACGGTGGCAATGAAAATATCTATAAATAGGGGCTCAGCCCCCTCAATGAGAACTACGTTTGCTTTGATTCCCATTTGGATACGTAGGAGCAGAATCTCAATTCTGTCAAGCAAATTCCAAAACACTTCCACTAAACTTTCTTCGGCCGAGTATCTCTCGTCTGAGATATTTGGACGGAATATTTGGCGCCGTCTGTGGGAATCTAAGCAAAACTTTCCCATACCACAAACCATGGTGAGAACAAGGAGCGGGAACTGCAGGAGAGAGGATCCAGAGAATGGTAACAACGGAGATAATGGGGAACGGTCCATAAACCCGGCTATAACGACCGACAACCCCCTTATCCAAGAACTTCTTGCACAGATTGCCATGCTGAGAAGGGAGAATGAGAAGATTAGGCGGCAGAACAGCCGTCGCGAACCAGGACAGAGCAGAGAAAGGTCCGCCTCTTCTCCTCCTGAGAGAGAGCGTCGGACAGCTGAGAATGAAGGATCTAGAAACTCGCACAGAGAAGGAGGCCCACAACTCCGGGCTTCTCATCATATGGACCGAGTAGACGAGGAGGAAATTCCTAGGCAGGCCCCTGAACTGTCACTTCAGGCAAACAGACTTGATGAAAGGACCAGCGTGCGGAGGCCGAGACATCCCTTCACAAACGCTATTATGGAGGTCCCCCTACTAGCTAACTACAAACCAATAAGCATTGACAGATATGATGGTACCTCGGACCCCGAGCGTCACTTGGATGCTTTCACTACTCAGATGTACCTCTTTACCGACGATGATGCTGTCATGTGTAAAGTCTTTCCGACTACTCTGAAGGATGCTGCGTTGACCTGGTACACCCAGCTACCGCCAGCATCAGTTGACTCCTTTGACACATTCATGGCTAAGTTCAATGCTCAGTTTGCCACGAGCCGGGCTCATCAAAAAACCTCGGCCTCGTTGGTAACCTTTAGGCAAGAAAAGAATGAGTCCCTGCGTGATTTCATGGCCAGATTCAGCAAGGAGACGGTCCTCATCCGGAATCTCAGTGCTGATGTTGCACTACACACCATCTTGACCGGGTTAAGGCCTGGCCCTTTCGCCAGACACTTGGCTCGGAAGCCACCAACCAGCACTAGTGGAAAATATACATTAGACGGTAAAGGTTTACGTCAGTTAACCAAAAACTAGACGTTAAAAAGGGGGCGGTGGCAGTTTTGTAAATAATTAATTCACTGTTAACGTCAGTTGTTTTAAGGACTGACGTTAAAAGTGAGGCGGTGGCAGTTTTGTAAATATAAAATCACTATTTGCGTCAGTTGTTTAATGAACTGACGTTAAAAGTGTTTTGGAAGAAATTATTAAAACTTTTAACGTCAGTTGTTTATAAACTTGACGTTATAAGTGTGATTTTTACTTCAGTTAAATAAATAACTGACGTAAATAATCAACTCATTCCTATCTTTCTTTCGTTGTCATCTCAGGGTTGTCACTCTTAACGCAGATCATCACTCCATATAGTGCAGTTTATTTCTAATCTTTTTCTTAAAAAAGTTTATTTTTAATCTTAATTAATTAGCTTGAATTAGTAAATTAACAAATTCTTGTGCAAATTAAAATAAATAAACACTTAACATAAAACAAGTTATATATGTATAATCAAATCGTATCTCATTGAAGCGATTCATAAGTTACAATTACATGTTTAAAAGATAAAAAATTTCCGCAAGATATATAGCACTAAAATTAAAAAAGTTTCTACTTCAACATCATTTTCTTCTCAGTCCTGTGCTGATCAGAATCTCCAACATTGATTCTTCTCATTGAAGCGATTCATAAGATACAATTACATGTTTAAAAGATAAAAAATTTCCGCAAGATATATAGCATTAAAATATAAAAAAGTTTCTGCTTCAATATCATTTTCTTCTCAGTCCTGTGCTCAGAATCTCCAACATTGAATGCATCCCCTCCCTCATTTGAAGTCGATGCTCCATCTGAATCCACAGTCACTTTGGAGCCGTGGCAGAGTGAATGGTGCACTCGATCTGTTTCAGCAATATTCTTGGAACAGCCACTTGGTTCCAAAGCCGAAGTTTTGGAACTGTAGCTGCTGATTCTCCAGAAGGATGATGGTGTGTGCAAATCACATTACGTGATTCACCCAACCTTACCATCCATGTTACGTGATTCACACAACCTCAGAAGTTGTTTTGACCATTAAGACAGAGACCTTTAAGTCTAGGTATAGGAAGAAAGAGTGATGAAGTTAATCTCCATGGCAGGGCCATATTGTGAAGCAGAAAAATTAAAGGAAGGAAGGAAGCTATTTATAGGAGTAGGGGATGAAGTTACTAGGCGTCGTAAGTTGCTAAAAAATTAAATTGATCATTAAGAGCATTAGGTTCCAAGGCGCATTGGGAGTTGGCCTGGCAGTCATATATTATAAACGTACAGAAAAGAAAACGCCAGAAGGAATAGGAAGATACACTTTTAACGTCAGTTGTTGAATAAAACTTTCGTAAAAAGCGTTTTTAAAATAAAAATTATTTATTTTTAACGTCAGTTGTTTATACAACCGACGTTAAAAGTGTGATTTTTACTTCAGTTAAATAAACAACTGACGTAAATAATCCTATATCCCTATCTGAAATCACACAGGTCTGTTAACGTCAGTTGTTGAATAAAACTGAAGTTAAAAGTGTTTTTAAAATAAAAAATATTTATTTTTAACGTCTGTTGTTTATACAATTGACGTTAAAAGTGTGATTTTTACTTCAGTTAAATAAATAGCTGACGTAAATAATCCTATATCCCTAGCTATCTGAAATGCCCTGTTGTCACTCAATTAACACAGGTCTCAGAGCCATTTTGTGAAGGAATAGAAATATAGAAGAAAAGAAGAGGCAGTATTACATACTGTTACAGAAGAATGTTACTTTATACTGACAACACTTTTAACGTCAGTTTTATTCAACAACTGACGTTAAAAATGTTTTTTTAAAAAATATTAATATTTAACGTCAGTTGTTAATAAAACTGACGTTAAAAAATTAATTTTAACGTCAGTTGTTTAATACAACTGACGTTAAATGTTGTTTTATGTTTACACCCGCGCGCCTTCTGCACTTCGCTGCTCAGACGCGTCGTCTCTTTTCTCTTTTCATCACGCTCAACCCTAAATCACTCTCAACCCTCACTCTCTCTCTCTCACCCACCCGGACAGACCCTAATCGCGAGCTCATCTCCACCGCAACCACCGCGAGGGCTTCTTCGCCACCACCGTGAGGTACACTATTAACCCTAACTCTGTCTTTCCATTCATTCTTTGCAATAACTTGACGTACATCTCTCTTTCCCCTTCCCGCGCACTAACTCTCCTTGTCCCTCTGCTCTCAGTAACCACATCGAACGTTGGCCACCACTCGAGCTCCCCTCCCCACCACCACGCGAGCACCTATTTACGGTAAGTATTTAGGGCACATTTTTGTATTTTTGGTTTTGAGTGTATGTTGAAACTGTAGTCTCGGTAGTTGAAACTTGAAACCGTGAGTTTGATTTGTTTGGAATGTACGTCTCTGTTTTTGGTTTTGAGTGCATGTTGCTCTGTTGGTTGATCTGTCACGGCCGTGATGCTAATCACGGCTAAGGCCGTGATTAGTTCCGCTCGTGATGGCATGGTGCATTGGGTTGTACGTTACGGCCGTGATGGACATCACTTTGCCAGGCCGTGACCAGTTCTTGGCAATTAATCTTTAAAAACTATAGTTTTCAATCTCTCGTATTGTCCTTATATTGGATATATATATGTTTTGTATATCTACAGGACCTATCTAGTTATGGATCGTAGTTGGATGGTTTGTAAGCGTACTGTGTTGAGTATTTGAAGGGGGTGGGAGAATTTATAGAATTTGCTCAAAGGAATGTTCCTAATAGTAATGGAATGTTCTGTTGTCCTTGTGTCAAGTGTTTGAATACGAGGAAATGTACGGTGAAGGATATACGTACTCATTTGATTTGTGAAGGGATTTGCTTGAGTTATACAAGATGGATATGGCATGGTGATATGTTGTTGAGTAGTAATACGGCGAGTGTCTCCCAAAGTGAGGACGTTGACGTAGATATGGAGGATGATCGAGTAGAGGACATGATCCGTGATATTGGACAAGAATCTTTTCATCGAGCGCATGTGTCTGATAGGTTGTGCGGTGATGCGGATAAGCCTTTATATCCAGGGTGTACTACTCATACACGGTTGTCAGCGGTGCTAAAATTGGTTTGTGTGAAGGCGAGAAATGGTTGGAGTGATAAAAGCTTCACGAAATTGCTTGAAGTGTTGAAAGACTTGCTTCTGGAGGACAACACATTGCCTGACCGTAACTATGAGGCCAAGAAGGTATTGTGTCCTATGGGTATGGAGTATAAGAAGATACACGCATGCCCCAATGATTGCATATTGTACACCGGTGTTCATGAAGACAAACACGATTGCCCCAAATGTGGGTTATCACGATACAAAGTGAAGGGTGGTGATGATGATGATGATGTTGATGATGTGAGAAAAAAGGGTCCTCCTGCGAAGGTGTTGTGGTATCTTCCAATAATTCCAAGGTTCAAGAGATTGTTTGCCAATGGGAAAGATGCGAAGAATCTTAGATGGCATAATGATGAGAGGAAACGTGATGGAAAGGTTCGTCATCTTGCTGATTCTATTCAATGGAAGAATATCGATACTATGTTTCCGGATTTCGCCGATGAGCCAAGAAACCTAAGGCTTGGACTTGCTACGGATGGAATGAATCCTTATGGTAACATGAGTAGTATTCATAGTTCATGACCTGTTCTGTTGGTGATTTACAACATGCCCCCTTGGTTGTGCATGAAACGCAAATACATGATGTTGTCTATGATGATTTCGGGCCCAAAGCAACCGGGAAATGACTTAGATGTTTATCTAGGTCCCTTGATTGAAGACTTGAAAACGTTGTGGGTGGAAGGTGTTGATGTAGTTGATGGGTATTCTCATGAGACTTTCAAGCTTCGTGCCATGTTATTTTGCACCATCAACGACTTTCCAAAGATACGGTAACTTGTCCTGATGCAGTGTCAAGGGCATAAAGCATGCCCTATATGTGAAGAAGGCACATGCTACACTCGGTTGCATCATGGAAAGAAGACGGTTTACCTTGGGCATCGGAGATTTCTTAGACGTGATCACCCATATCGTAAGATGAAAAAAGCTTTTAATGGATGCCAAGAGACGAGAAAGAAGCGCCGGCGGCCTTAATTGGAGAGCAGGTTTATCAGAGGGTAAAGGACATCGATGTTATATTCGGCAAGTCCAAAAAGAAAGGTAAAGCTGTTGAGAAAAACATATGGAAGAAGAGGTCGATATTCTTTGATCTTCCATCTTGGCGCGAGCTTGATGTCGATACACTTTGCATTGATGTGATGCATGTGGAGAAAAATGTGTGTGATAGTGTGATCGGGACGCTTCTCAACATTCAGGGCAAGACAAAGGATGGTGTGAATGCTCGTCTCGACCTCGTTGCCATGGGTATACGAGAGCAGTTAGCTCCAGTTGTTGAGGATGGTAAGCGGACTTATTTGCCGCCAGCATGTCATACTTTGTCAAAAAAAGAGAGACAAAGTTTATGCAGGTGTCTTCAGGGCATCAAAGTTCCACATGGTTACTCTTCAAATATGAAGAGGCTTGTCTCTAGTGATCTTAAATTGGTTGGCTTGAAGTCTCATGATTGTCACATCTTAATGCAACAACTTCTGCCCGTTGCTATTCGTGGTATTGCTACAAAAAATGTGAGACATGCCATTACTCGGTTGTGCTCATTCTTCAATTCTATATGTAGCAAAGTCGTTGACCCCCGTATGTTGGATGACTTGGAAGTTGAGGCTGCTACAATCTTGTGCCAATTGGAGATGTATTTTCCTCCTTCCTTTTTCGACATAATGGTTCACTTAATTGTTCATTTGGTGAGGGAGATTAGATTATGTGGGTCGGTTATTCTGAGATGGATGTACCCAGTTGAGAGCTACATGAAGATCTTGAAAGGGTACGTGAAGAATCCTTATCGTCCGGAAGCATCTATTGTTCAAAGGTATGTTGCATAAGAAGCTATTGAGTTTTGTTCGGACTACCTTCATAACACGGATCCTATAGGGGTTCCTAAGCCTCGGCATGATGAGATCAGATGTCAAGGTAAGGGTACACATGGCTTAAGAATTAATAGGAAGGATCGGGAGGAAGTGCTTCAAGCACATTTGTATGTATTGAACAACATCGAATGTGTTCAGCCTTTCTTATTTGAGCATAAAAGAAAAGTCAATCAAGAAAACCCTCGAATGAGCGAAAGGTGGTTGTTGAACAAGCATAACAAGACTTTCTTACCATGGTTCAAGGAAGAAATGCTTAAGGATGGTAGTACTGCTTCTGATGACGTAAAATGGCTAGCACGTGGGCCTAACTTCAACGTCATATGTTGGAGCGGATACGACATAAATAACTTTTCCTTTTATACAAAGGAACAAGATAACAAGAGTACCATACAAAATAGTGGGGTTATGATCGTGGCCGAAGCAATGCACTTCTCTAGTGCAAAGGACACAAAACCCGTTCAGACAAGACCGACACCTTACTTTGGATATATTGAAGATATTTGGGTGCTCGATTACACTAAGCTTACGGTGCTTGGTATTTAAATGTAAGTGGGTTGATAGTAACGGTGGTGTACAAACCGACGAATTGGGGTTCACATTGGTAGACCTCAACAAGTTAGGTCATATAAATGAGCCTTTCATAATGGCTTCACAAGCAAAACAAGTGTTTTACATCACTGATCCTTCTAACAAAAGGTTGTCCGTGGTTCTCCAAGGAAAAAGCATGTATAATGGTAGTGATGAAAATGAAGATTCAAATCTTGATATTCCTGAGACTCCTTCTTTTTCAACAAACATGCCTACTATAATCGAAGAGACACGGGTGGACGATGTACATGCCACTCGTGATGATCATCACGAAGGGATATTGATATAGGTAGTTTAAACTTAGTATACATTTATAACCTATGTTAATAAATTAATATATATTGTTTTGAACATGCATACATTATATGGATCATTGTTCCATTTTTCCTTTGCAATTCTGTAATGTGTGTGATATTCGTATTCTTGGGATATTTACTTGAATGCGAGGATGGCTCAGGGGAGTGATATTTTAAAACTGAATTTAAAAAAAAAAATACTATTAACGTCAGTTGTATCATACAACTGACGTTAAAAGTATTTTATAAAAATATACAGTACACTATTAACGTCAGTTGTTTACTACAACTGACGTTAAAATTAAGACCTTTAAAGTCAGTTCTTTATAACAAATGACGTTAGTTTTAACAAAATTTACGTCGGTTATGTTAAAGAACTGACGTTAATTTTGACAAAACTAACGTCAGTTGTGTTAAAGAACCGACGTTAATAGTGTTATATTTAACATCAGTTCTCAACTGACGTTAAAAGTGTAACTTTTAACGTCAGCTGTATTTACGTCAGTCAGTATTCTGACGTAAAAAATCAATTTTAACTGACGTAAAAAGCACTTATTGCACCAGTGCAGTATGGATGAATTGAGGAGAAAAGCTGCGGGATTCATTAATATGGAGGAGGTTGAGGAGTCTAAGAAAAGGGAGAGAACTGATGATGCTGACAGACGAGAAGGGAGAGAGAGGAGGAGGGCCGGAGGCGATAGGCCAAAATTCAAAGGCCCGTCCGAGTATTTGCATAAGGGACCGAAGTATGAGCACTATACTCCCCTCAACACAAACCGAGCTCGGGTGTTTGAGGAAGCATACAACGCGGAACTTTTGCAGCTCCCTAACCGTGGCCACACGCCCCAGAATGCTGATCGACAGAAACATTGTCGGTATCATCGTAATTATGGCCATACCACCGAGGAGTGCTAGGTCCTGCGAGATAAGATTGAAGAGTTGGTGCAAGCTGGCCATCTCAATAATTTTGTTCGGAGAAATCACAACAATGGTGAAGGGCGTGGCAGAGATAGAAGAAGAGGAGGTGGCCAAAGCCCTGGAAGGGGCGGCGGTCGGCAAAATAATGGAAGAGCAGAAAATAGGGAAGATCAGAATGAAAGGAGGGAGGAGGATAATACTGTCCGAGGTGTAATAAACACTATTTCAGGTGGATTTGCGGGAGGAGGCACAACGAGTTCAGCTCGGAGAAAATACCTGCGGGCTATTCGGGTCAGAACTCCGGTGAGTCGGCAAACCCCCGAGGATTTCCCCACCGATTATTTTCTCCGATGAAGACTTCTTGGGTGTGGATCCTAATCAGGATGACCCAATGGTAATCACAGTGCAATTGGCCAACTTCTCGGTCAAGAGAACTCTCGTCGACCAGGGAAGCTCGACTGATATCCTATATTATTCAACATTCCAGAAGCTCGGGATCCCAGAAAAATCTATTCAGCCATACGACAGTAAGCTCGTCGGCTTTGCTGGGGAACAGGTGGATACCCGAGGATATATTGACCTCCTAACTACTTTTGGAGATGGCAAAACGCCCAAAACTATTCTGGTCAGGTACGTGTTGGTTAATGTAGTAACATCGTACAATGTCTTAATCGGAAGACCCTCTTTGAACGAGTTAGGAGCTGTGGTCTCCACTCCCCACCTCACAATGAAGTTCCCTTCCACCTCGGGAGACATAGTTGCTATCCGGGCTGATCAGAAAATGGCCAGACAGTGCTACGCTGATAGTTTGCGTGTAAGCAAGCTCAAACCTACACCTGCAGAAACACTGGACAGGGGAAAAGACAAGTCTGTAAATTCTGTCAGCTCTGTTGAACTAGACCCAAGAATTGGCATGCAGGAACAACGGCCACAACCCATTGAGGAGTTGGAGAAGTTCCAGCTTGGGTCACAGCCCGATCAGTGCACTAAGCTACAGTTGATGTATATAGTCAGGTGATGTACTCTTTTTCCAACCTCGGTATTTTGTCCCAAAAAGGGTTTTGACCGAGAAGGTTTTAACGAGGCACACCGTAGACTTCCTTTTTATCCAATAAAAGAATTTATTATGAACATTGTTTTGTTTTCTTAATTTGCCGATGTATGTGTTTCGCGAACGTTAAATTGTAAAGGCCAAGTTTGAGCCTGAAGGCCGAGTACGAGCCATTAAATTGTTAAAGGCCAAGTTTGAGCCTGAAGGCCGAGTTTGAGCCAATTAAATTGTTAAAGGCCAAGTTTGAGCCTGAAGGCCAATTAAATTGTTTAAGGCCAAGTTTGAGCCTGAAGGCCGAGTACGAGCCATCAAATTGTTTAAGGCCAAGTTTGAGCCTGAAGGCCGAGTTCGAGCCAATTAAATTGTTTAAGGCCAAGTTTGAGCCTGAAGGCCGAGTTCGAGCCAATTAAATTGTTTAAGGCCAAGTTTGAGCCTAAAAGCCGAGTTCGAGCCAATTAAATTGTCTAAGGCCAAGTTTGAGCCTGAAAGCCGAGTACTAGCATTTGAAATTACTTAAGTGCAATAAATTACAAGCAGCAACGAGAATAAAATTGTAATCTAAAGGCCGAATCCGAGCCATTAAAATTTATTGATAATACCGAGTACAATATTGAAAGTAGAAACAAGGTACGAGTCGAGTACTAGAAAGTACTACGACTTGCATAAAGGCTGAAATTGAAAATAAGGGCCGCCCGGGTTGCCAGTCGTCTCCCCAATTAGGGTAGGGGCAAGATCAGGTGCTCGGCCCACTCCGGGAGTAGACGGCCAAGCTGGATGATGAGGTGCTCGGCCCGCTCAGGGAGTAGACGGCCTCTACCCCTTTCTCGACGCCCGAAGATTGCTATTCTCCCAGTTAACATCCTTCTTGGAGGATTGAATCATAAGAGGAATTCTGGATCCCATCTCCCACTTACATCCTTTTTGGTAGCTATGAAACTCAAAAAAGGATGTTAACTGGGAGAGGGGAGCGTAAACCCCTAACACTATCATAGAACTACTCGGATTGAAGGAAGACGAATTTGCACTGGGGAAGAGAATGAGGAATGAACAAGTAAAGCAAATAAGTAGCCCTATTTATAGGGTGCAAGAGGCGTTGGAAAGGAAGAAATATGCATGGGAAAAGGTTTGTTGGAAAAACAAATCTCGAAACTAAGCAAAAAGCAATAATTGCATTGCGGTTTCCAAAGCATATAATGCGTGACTGCATGCGTAAGGTGTGAAACATGCATTTCACGTGTAACAACTACCGTCCATCTTTGATATGGACGGTAGAATACCTCGGTCTTAGCCGAAGATTTGTTTAAACAGTCCAAATACAACGACGGAAGATAAAAAACACTTCAAGTGTATCTCGGCCAAACAAGAGGCTACGAGGAAAAAGGAAAGTCATCAAAATGGTAACAATTTTCATTAAGTAAAACGAAGTTACAAGGGCACAAGCCCATTACAAGGGATGACCAAAAACAAAAAACTAAGTCACTCGTCCCTATGGCTCTCCTCGGCCTCAATATGGTCCTCGGGGGAATCTTCAGCCCCTCCCACCTCTTCCTCCTCTTCAAGAATTATGGGAATAAGTTCCCTGTTTACCACCTCTTTATTCACATCGACCCCTGAAAGATCAATCCCCGGGGCAAGGACCTCCACTTGAGCAATAGCCTTGTCAAAACCTTTTCGGTGCTCGATAATGATGCAGTTGGTGGCCTCTTTTACATCCTCCTGGAGCTCCATCTTGGCCTTGGTCTCGGCCTCTAAGGCAGCTTTAAGTTGCTCAATTTCAGCTTGAGCCTTTTTGAGCTCCTCTTCAGCACGAGCTCTACCTTCTTCAGCCTGAGCTTTACTCGCATCAGCAGATTTTGCTTTGGTGTTAAGCTCGGAGTTTTGGCCATTTAACTCGGAGATGGTAGTGTTTAGGAGATTATTAGCCTTGGCCAGCTCATCACGCTCAGTGGAGGTCCGAGTAAAATCCCCCTTCAGCTTCTCAATAGAAGCCAGTTCGGCTTCCAGTTGCTGAGACTTCCTTTCAGCCTCCACTAAATCTCGGCTGCAAAATCGGGCCAAGGCAGCAGCTCGGATGCAGTAGGTGGACAGAGCCTCCATGCTGGATTGAGCCCCTTGTTGCCTCACTAACCGGAGATCTGCGGGCTTTAGGAAGTTTGAGTCGAAAGCAGGGAAGGGGTTGAAGTCTTCACCCCAGAGGGATGAGGTCCCTGCCTTTAAAGAAGAATTGTACCATTTCAGCTTGGTGGATGGAGGGGGTTGTTCTTCTCGCACCGCGGTTCCAGTCTCCTGAGTAGTAGGGTGTGGGGAACTTGGTCGAGGTGGGGGAGAATCCTCGGTGTCAACTACAACTTCTACCCTCTTTCTTTTTTGAGGGGCGGAGGATGAAGTTCCCTTCGCAGAGGCCTTGGTGGGGGGAGGTCTTTTCTTCTTCTTCTCAGTTGAGGAGGGACCCTGACCCTCTTTTGCAGCAGCCTTTACAAGCTTGGAGAAGTCAAATTTCCCCATAATGACTGCCAAAAAGAAAGAGTTGTTAGTACAGCAACACATATAGAAAAGATTCCAAAACTAAAAAGCTGAGCACTTACTTTTCAGATCAGTTCTCGGAGTAGATGAGAAGGGTAGTTTCAGAAGGCGTCCACAATGGAGGGGCCGAGGAAGTTTTTCTAGTATGTCTATGTCCCGCCTATCCTCGGCCGGGAGGGATTGGTACTCAAAGCCAACGAATTTTGTGGGGGAGGATTTCCAGTATAAAGGAAACTTGGCAATGTCATCATCGTCAAAAAAGTGGGAGGAGTGAGAGCCCGAGGGGCGAACTCGGAAGAAGCCTACTTTGAAATCTTTGTACGATGATGTGTACAGACTAAGCAGTCCTCTCCGGTTCAGCCCGTTAAGGTAAATCCATCCCATTTTCTCACCAAACCTCGTTTGGTAAAAATACAAAAATTTTGGAGTGGTGGGCTCCATCCCGAGGTATTTACATAGAATTTGAAAGGCTTTCATAAAAGCCCAACTGTTGGGGTGAAGTTGAGTAGGAGCGACGTTCATGGTTCTCAGAACATCACACTCAAACTCGGTAAAAGGAAGAGACACACGCAGCTTATCAAATAATGTTTTGTACATGTATGTAAAGGGGGGCTCGGAAGGACGAGCCCTGAGAAAGACACACTCGGTACCCGAGCATGGGGAGCAAATGAACTCGGACTCGTCCCCTGACGCCGAGATATTAATTTGGGACCGAAGTTGATCAATTGATTCTGGAGTTTGGAAGTCAGAGAAAAAGGTCCCAACCTCGCCTTTAACCCAGGTATACCCAGGAAGGGTGATATCAGGAATAGGGTCTTTTGGAACCCTTAGGCGTTGTTTACGAGCGGCGGGTTTAGACACCGGGGGAGAGGGAGAGTCGGACTTGGAGTCAGACCCAGAGGAATCAGACCCAGGTGAAGACGACCTGGAGGAGGACGCTTCCCCTTCTCCGATGTTCAACTCCCGTGAAGGAATCGAAGAGGTGGAGGGAGAACCCCCAATGGGGGAAACCTCGCGCTCAATTAGAGGCGAGGTATTTGACTCAGAGGACGTGGATGAACTCATCGCGTAGCGAAATTAAACCGAGAAGCACGAGGGAAGAAGGGGATAGGCGTGCACTGAAAAATGACAAGCAGAAGAGTGATGGCAGAAACTTGGAAGATGAAGGTGAAGGGCGAAGGAGGATAAGCAAGGTAGAAGGGAGTTGGAGTCATAAGGGATATTTGTAGCTGCGGTTGACGACCCACATTCCATCAAGCCCAAAAGGGCGCGACTTTTGATTTTTCCCTCAATTAAATGGGCGCGGAACCCTAGGGTTTCTTACCTAAAGTGTGCCGCAGAAGTATTAGGGGGAATGATTGCTTTCTCTAACAAAGAGGAAAGATTTGATTGAAATGACAGTTGGGAATGCAGAAGTTTGTGTGGCCGAAGAATTAGCTCGGTTTCATACTTATCAGCTCTTTCGCTTATTTAAGCTCGGAGCTCGGGGGGCTTGTGTACCGGCCGAAGATATAAGGCCGATGATTGTCAATACGACCGAGCTCATTCTCGTAAGAGGACACTCACCCGAACTCCCATAAAGCCGAAGACCTATTAATACACTCAACACCCGAGGATAACTACTCGGGCCTACTCCACACCAGACCGCGTATAACGATATCTCGGCCCCGAGCTATCCAGCCGTAACTGACTAGGCCGAATATCTCGCTGGTCCAAATATCTCTCCGAATAACTCGGAGCCTTATCCATATCATTGCCTAACTGCCATAGCAATCTGATCCTGACAAATAGGATCTCAGTAACCGTCTTACTCTAACGGTGGCAATGAAAATATCTATAAATAGGGGCTCAACCCCTCAATGAGAACTACGTGTGCTTTGATTCCCATTTGGATACGTAGGAGCAGAATCTCAATTCTGTCAAGCAAATTCCAAAACACTCCCACTAAACTTTCTTCGGCCGAGTATCTCTCGTCTGAGATATTTGGACGGAACAATAACCATTATCCAATGACGTTAATAGAGGTTGTATTTAGGAGAGAGACACACTTCTACTCTAAAATAGTAAAATTTATGGGAGGAGTTAATACTAGAGTAACACTTAAATAAATAAAATACTCTGTAAGAAAATAAACATTCACCTCCCAATATATAGCAGTCTAGCACCCTATTTTGCCGGAAGGATGCTCTAAAAAATAAGAGCGCTAATTGAACACAGTTTTTGGACAAAAATACGACACCTACTACAGTAGTGTTATTGTAGTAATACTGTAGCACCAAACATATTTTTTTTTTTAATTTTGAGTTTTTTAAAAAAATAAAAATTTTATTTCTAGAAAAACGCATTCATCAGATAATGAACTGAATTCACCAGATATTTGTACATGATTCACCAGATATTTGCACATATTTAACCAAAAAATTTATTTATCAAAAAAACCCATTCACCAGATAATGAATTGAATTCACCATATATTTGTACATGATTCACCAGATATTTGCACATACTTAACCAAAAAATTTATTTATCAAAAAAATCCATTCACCAGATATTTACACATACTTAACCAAAAAAATTATTTATAAAAAAAAACATTCCCCACATAATGAACTGAATTCATCAGATATTTATACCTGATTCACCATATATTTGCACATACTTCACCAAAAAATTTATTTCTCAAAAAAACCTATTCACCAGATAATGAACTGAATTCACCAGATATTTATACCTGATTCACCAGATATTTGCACATACTTAACCAAAAAAATTATTTCTCAAAAAAACTCATTCACCAGATAATGAACTGAATTCACCAGATATTTGTACCCAATTCACCAAATATTTACACATACTTGATCAAAAAAATTATTTATAAAAAAAATTATTATTTTTTAAAAAAGGACCCGTTACAGTGTTGCACAGTGCAGCTACAATGCCGCACTGTACACTGTTCATAAGGTGTCACCGTATGTGTGTCCCAAAACTGTGTTCAATTAGCGTTTCTATTCACTTTATGGTGCTGAGTGAGTTTTATCTTTGAGGTGTGCTAAACGGACACAGTTTTTGCGATACAAATACGACACTGCCATAGTAGCGCTACTATATCACCAAATTTTATTTATTTTTTTTAAATTTTGACTTTTTAAAAAAATAAAAATTTTATTTCTAAAAAAACTCATTCACCAGATAATGAACTGAATTCACCAGATATTTGTACATGATTCACCAGATATTTGCAAATACTTAACCAAAAAATTTATTTATAAAAAAGACACATTCACCAGATATTTACACATACTTAACCAAAAAATTTATTTATAAAAAAAAACACATTCACCAAATAATGAACTGAATTCACCAGATATTTATACCTGATTCACCATAAATTTGCACACACTTAACCAAACTTTATTTCTCAAAAAAACCCATTCACCAGATAATGAACTGAATTCACCATATATTTATACCTGATTCACCATATATTTACACATACTTAAACCACAATTTTTTTTCTCAAAAAAACCAATTCACCAGATAATGAACTGAATTCACCATATATTTATACCGGATTCACGATATATTTGCACATACTTAATCAAAAAAATTATTTCTCAAAAAAACCCATTCACCAGATAATGAACTAAATTCACCAGATATTGACACATACTTAATCAAAAAAAATTATTTATAAAAAAAATTAAATTTTAAAAAAAATTACATTCTGATCTTGATACAGTCTTGATCTGATCTGCACTTGTGCAGATCTTGTTCATTCGGTGTCACCGTATATATGTCCCAAATTTGTGTCGGTTTAGTATTTTTCAAAAAATAATGCAGATCTATTCAGAAACAGAAAAATGCATGTTGTGTAGGAAAATGTGTGTGACTGTCACATTTTGTTTCTTCCCACAATTATAGTTTATGTTGAAATTTGTTTTAGTGTTTTTTTTTTCCATAGGGCTGCTGAATGGGCCTTGTCCCTTCAAAGTGGGGTGGGATCTGTCAACAATACAATTTTCAGTGCGATATGAAACATTTATCTGGCCCAAATTGTTGCCTTTATATTAACATATTATACGTGTCTCTTGTAAAGAAAAGCAAAGCTAACTGGTTATTCTGCACCAAAAAAAAAGCTTAGTTGTTGCTCTTTACACTTCTCAGTAATTTTTATCTTAGACAAAGTAATCTCGTGCTTACGTGCTTGCATGGTCATATAGCCGTAGAGATTGTTTCCATGATCTTGCATAAATACTATAAGGCAATATTTACATTAGTATTGTTCTCTCCAGCTTAAACTTTTAAGAATTTGGGATGATACAATTGACAGAATGTTAAATGCTAATTGGAAGCAGCAGGACAAAACTTACAGTAAAAAATACAGCAAGTCAATGTCAACTGCACAATTGTACAAACAAAATATCTCAAGTAGTGTTGACACCTCCCTAGCACCATATGTTATACAAAGACAATCCAAATGCTGTTAGCAAACAGTTGCTGGAGTGGAGGCATTATATACCTCTTACTTTACTTACAATTACAAGTTTTGGAACCTTTAATTAGGATTAAGTATTTGGTGTGGATTAGCCAGACTTTTACAAAAAGGAAAAATAAAAAGCATAGTGAATTTAGTGTTCTACTTGAGCAATTCATTTAGACATTTAGACCCTTTAACAAAAAGCGACTACAAGTTTCTTACAACACAATTGATCTAACAAAAGCATGCTGCCAAAG
This sequence comes from Sophora flavescens, assembly GCA_030762895.1. Taxonomy (NCBI): domain Eukaryota; kingdom Viridiplantae; phylum Streptophyta; class Magnoliopsida; order Fabales; family Fabaceae; genus Sophora; species Sophora flavescens. The sequence continues at coordinate 181,884,589 of CM061062.1, read as the reverse complement.
AGCAACATAAGCTAAATGTTGATTACAAAATTGGCTGCATATCTTGAGCTAGCTATAGCATAACAAAAATGGTTCAAGACAGCCAAAACCCAAAAAATAATGTCTTTCCATTCACTATGTGATCAGGACTCAACAAACATCTTTCTCTCTAACATCAAAATATTCATTCGGTGAAGCTCACTCTGGAATCATCATTAGAAGTCCTAGGCACTTCAACAATGTCTAAAAGTCAGGCCTTACCCTTTCAATTCAAAAGAATAACTTGCATTCTCAGCTCTTCTACCAAATGCTTCTTGCAAATAATTTGAGCTGCCGCCAAATACACGATACCCTTCATTCCTAGGAATTTCAGCAATGCGCCTCTCGAAGTGAGGCCTTACTCTATCAAAAGAATAACTTGAATTCTCTGATGTTTCACCAAGTGCTTCATTTCTTGCACCAAGTGACAAGACATGATCTGTTTGAGAAAAACTAACAATAATTGATTGTGGCCATGGTTGCAAAGACTGCTTTGGCTGCAATGATCTCTGAGAATGTAGACCCATACCATCAGAAGAATAGCTAGCACAAGGAGCAACTCTTCTGTGTACTACTGCTGCATTGTTAGAGTAGCCACTAGAGATTGGAGTGTATCCATTTGCCAACCCAAATTTTGATGTCACTGCTTCATTCACCTTTGAAACGCGACTAGTTTGAGGATAATAATTGATATCAACTAAAGTTGGTGATTGGTACACAGCTTCTTGAATCTCATGAAATGAAAGATCCTTTTGTTGTCTAGAAGCCATGTGATTTCTTCTCTTACATCTTCCCAAAGCTCTGTGATTGTAAATAAACTTAAAAGTACTGCACTTACCAAGTGGAAAGGGTTCATCACATCTAGAACCATCACCTCGCTTATTGTGATAACCTGGGTAATCTTCTTTCCTGAAGTTGTCACGCTCAATCAATATCAGAAAACTTTGTGCAGCAAGCTTCTCTATGTTCCAGTAGCTAAATGGGGCAGTGGTTTTATGATTAACATGAATTTCACCATTGGCTCGAAGCAAGCAACTTGCATTCCTGAAGAAGCTGAGCACAAGGTCCTTATGCATCCTGTAAATTCAGATATCCATAGGTATAATTAAACAAAAAAAAAAAAGTAACATATTTGAATATACAAACCAACAATTCTGTATAAATTCAGTTAGATTGCCACTCGTGTATAGGATCAAGCTGAAGGTGGTGCTTTAGTTAGATTCCAAGTGTAAAAATTGCCACTCTTGTTTTCTTATCATAAACACGTATTAATATTTTTTTTTTTTTTGATATTCCCATGACCGATAATCATAGGACTAATCCCCGAGGATGTAGAGTATAAAATTTTGGGTGAGGGATGAAGTCCCAGTCCAAGGCACGGAAAACCTTACAAGCTGCACTTACGAAGGGATTTACTTTTATCTCATCCCAAGGAGATTAGTGGGGTCTCGAACCTGCAACCTGTCAGATACGAGATCTTGTCATGCTCCACTAGACCAAACCCTTGACGTAGAAACACATATTAACTAAATCATTGTTGTGTGTCATGTAACATCTTCCACCAAGGCAAGAAGAGAGAGCCAAGCTATACTTCCAATTCATACCCATTCTCCAATTTTGGCCCAATGGCAGCACACCAAACTATTTCAAATAAAGTGTTGTCCTTTATAATGTACTCTTGACATTCGTTAATCATCAAATTGAATTCAAATGAACATCTTACCTGATCATTATTGTGTTGTCTTCCCTCCTATGAAAGCCAGCATGAGGGAAGTTAAATATAATCCGATCAAATCGCCGCATTTTCAGATCTGGATGAAGCCTCATCCTTGTTGCATCCACTCCGTGTAACAAGCATGCTCCCAGCTTTTGTAGGTCATCTAAATTTGACTTAGCATGCTTGTACTTCTTGGTAACACCATCTTCATGAACAATTAGAGCATTAATTAAAGAAGACAGTATGAAGCATTTCATAGAGTAACATTTTTAAAAAAAAAAACAGGATAAAATTTGGGCACAGAAACAAATGTAATTTTAAACAAATTAAGGGTGTCATGTCACTGTTTGGAGTGAAAATGAAAAGATGGAAATTGGAGGTGGGACAATTGACAAAGCAATAGGGTTTTAAAGGAATCCCTTATTCCCACCTTCCCATTCTCACTCCAGCAAAAACATTTTAAAACTAGAGCAGATTAAATAAAGACAGAATAGAAAACACTAAAACATAAACCCATATTTGTTCATTGAGATACTGTCATGTGAATGCAAGAAAAATACATCTTGACATAGCAATTGCTGAAACTCAGGAGAATCAGAACATGGGGGAAAGCTTTAATAAAATAGTAAAAAGTACAAATTTGGGTGCCTGAAGCTTAAAACAATATAAAATGCAAATGGAAGTTAAGTATTTAAAACCCTTTAAAATGCTCACACAAACTCATAGTAAGCTACACCAAAATAAGCCCAAATAGAAAATTGCTTCTTCAAAAATGCAAAAGCTACATGCTAGTCACTAACCACTGATTACAGAATAGGAAACTTAACATTTATGCAGTGACTACAACTTTGCTTCCTTTGATGCTTAGAAAGTAATAAAAGTACAGAATAAAACATTTAAAATCTTTACACAAGCAGATACCTTTCATCATTTTCAGAACAGCCAAGTGAAAATGATAAAATATTTAAGGAAAAGTGAGAACATAACAAAGCAAAACAGAGAACTGGTCACATGATTTTCCCTTGAAAGAAAAATGACACATGAACAAACGAAAATAAAAAATATTATCTTTCTAGCTAAATGGCTAGCATTGAAAAGAACATATTTGTCCAAGCTAAGCAACAAGAATAGTATTGTTACACATGTTCCTTGCTTTGCACCCCATTTATCCAAGGTGGAAACTTACACATAGAAACATGCTGCATAAAGCCAAAAACACAAGCACCATAATAAAGGGACAGCAAAAAAAAAAAAAAAGAGATAAAAGAAGAGGGAAAATGAAGAGACCGTAGGAATCAAGAGAGGATGCGACAATGTTGGCAGCTGAACCAAAAGAGCGAGCCAAGCACAAGGAGAAAGAGAAATCACCCTCACCCACCAACAGTATGTTATGATCACTACAATAGTGTGTCACCCATTTTGCAACCTCTACTTCTCTCTCTCTTTGCATGCTCGTTTGCTTCTTGCGCACCCTTTTCATCTTCTTACAATGGGAGTGCAAGTGTCTTTCACAACGGCATGCTTCTCCTCCTCTTTGCATGTTCACTTGCTTCTTGCACGCCCTTTTCATCTTCTTACAATGGAAGTACAAGAGTCTCGGCTTTTTATTGGAAGGTTAAAGTAATATAATTATTAAAATGATCTCTGTATATATAAAAAATCTTTATTTGATCTCTCTACATTATCCGTTTGGTCCCTATACGAGAAAAAAATTATTAAATAAGTCCCTAAAATTTTGTACGACAGGGACCAAATGATATGTATAGACCATTTTAATAAATTTTTATGTATAGGAATCAAATCGAGAATTAATGTCACATACAGAGACCAAAGTATTACTTTAACATTATTCGAAAGTTGGTTTTACCTTTAGGAAATGGCAGGAAGATTTAAAATTAAGGTTAAAGTAACATTTTTGTCCCTATACTTGACATGAATTCTCGATTTGATCTCTATACATAAAAAAATTATTAAAATGGTTCCTATGCGTATAAAAAGTACCCATTTGGTCTATGTCGTACACCATGTTAGGGACTGATTTAATAATTTTTTGCTTCGTATAAGGACCAAACGTGTAATGTATAGAGACCAAACAGATACTTTTTTTATGTATATGAACCATTTTAATAATTTTTTTATGTATAAGGATCAAATCGAGAATTCGTATCAAGTATAGGTACCAAAATATTACTTTAACCTAAAATTAATTTAGTTGAATTATGTTATGGGGAGTTGGGCACATGTTTTTTGGTTTTATCGGGGAGAGGATTTTTTTTTCCTTAAAGGGGATCAATAGTGGTTCATCATTTTCCCCTTTTAACATGATTTGAGCCCTAGTTTATTGAGGTAGGCGAGACAGTTTTTACCAAATTAGTTTTTACAAATTTTGAATAGTCCATTAATAAGATATTTTTATGTTTATTTTACTTTCTCATTTAACCACTTAACAAAAGAGGATTTGTTCACACCTCTATAGCACGTTATGACAAAATCTCATTCATATTTACACCACTTAAGATAGCTACTGGAGCAACTATAATGACATATAGATCATGTCATCTGGGACGAATCCCCAGAAATATTGGTTAGGGGGACAAGATTATATACTATAATCTTTTTTTATTAAAAATATAGATGTATATAGTTATATTTTAAGTTGTATTGAGAAATAAAAGTGTTATGTAAACTAAAATTGTAGAATAATGGGGGAAATAATATTTTTTTTAGTGGGGGCAAAATAGAAATTATATAAAAATTAAAGATAAAAAAAATCACTAAATCCGTCCCTGCATGTCATTCGAGATGAGATGAATATTAAGGAGCCCGAGAAGCAGAACACCCAAAAAGGCCAAAATCCAGTTAAAAAGCCTACACGGCTACACCCATGCTTATGTAGAATGGATACATTTGTCACCACTCAATGGGTCACTGTTGTCTTTGTTGGAACACATGCACCCACGTTCATTTATAGTGCACACATATAGAAGGAATGAGAAAAATGAGAGAAAGAGAGAATCAGAGAAAAAAGTATGATCTGAAAATTTTATACACTTTTCATACTATTACACACATACACTTTATTTATAGTGCTCTATTGTGCACTTTGTTACATAGTTAGTTCATAACTAACTAATACTAACAATTTTAACTAACTCACTAACAAGCTTCTAACTAATCACTTTATTAGTAACTAATATTTGAATTACTTCAACACTCCCCCATAATTCAAATATCCAAATTACACCATTTTTTTATTACACCCAAATTGCATTTTTGTAACGCACACCTTATTATCGCTAACACCCACGTATGCCCACCTGTCCACAAGGATCCCATTACAATTTTTGAATAATTGGGCTTGGCCCATTAGGACAGCAAGAACACTTAAAATTGACCCAAATTGGGCCTTGTTCCTATCCTCCCTCAATCGAAGACCCAATTCAATTTCTTCACTAATTTGGTCATGACATCGTGGCTTCAAATAATGGGCTTGTTGCATCACTCTCTTATTAGCCCAAAACGTCTGGGTCTGGCCCAGTAGGTCATAAAATTGACCTACTATGGGAAATTTCTACACTGTCGTTGTTGTCATCTTCTTCCTTTGGTTGTTCAGAAGCTCTTTCGCCACGATCCCTGAACCTGACACCATCTTCTTCCTCATGTCTATACGCACAGCTTCACCCCACTGACAGTACACCACAGCAGCTCTGGCGATGGCCACGACGCGACCAATGATGCATCCTCCGGCTTCTTCTTGCTCCAACGACAGTCCACTCTCATGTCAAAGGTATCATACATGTCAGTAGCAGCCTCCTTGCGTCGTTGCGCATCAGCCTCCTCGGGCTTCTCCTCCGAGTCGCCCTCCTTGAGGAGGTGCTCCCGCATCTCCTTTTCGTTCTTTGCAGCGAGCTTCTTCTTCTCTCAGCGGTCTATGCCGACGCTACTGGCTTGGGTTTGTTGGGCGGCTCCCATCTCTTTTTCTAGCAATGCAGCCTTGGTGTCATCATCCACCATAAATGGAACACTCTCCGGCATGTCAGGTGGTGGTGTGTTCAACCCCTTCAAGATCCACCCCACCTCGGTTGTTGCCGCTCCAAGTGAACCACACTCCTCCACAAATGCATCCAGATCCTGTAGCTCCAGCAGCTTCTCTAGCGGTTCAGACATTGACGACGTTCTACCATTCGGACAGTGACGGTGTTCTCTTCACCCCAGAAACTTGTTTTTCCTCCTTGACTATCTTCTCCACCTTGACATTTGTGGCACGATCAGTTTTCTTGACTCCATCCACCTCGGTCGACATGTTCTCCACATTGAAAAACCTTATCTCTGTTTCCACCAACTCAACATCACACTTTTCTTGCATTTTCTTTATCAATTGCCTTCCTGCTTGCTGTACAGCACTATCAGTCCATTGAGCACTTCCATACACCTTGTTCAAGATGTCCCAAGCATCTTTTATTGTATTGGCTGCAGAAATTTTCACTAAATTTTCTTCATCCACACGTTGATGAAGAATCAAGAGAGCCTTGTAATCTCTTTTCTTGGATTCCTTGTAGGAGTCATTGTCCTCCTCTTCTTGGATCCCACCTTTCACTATTTCCAACACCTCATGGAAATTGAAAATGTTCTTTGTAACACCCGAGTGTCGACGAGGGCGGGGAGTGGTTGTCGGTGCAAGAAGGCACGGACAAGGAGCGGCTCCTGGCAGGCTTCTAAGCGGAGGGACGCATGAATGAACCATATTACACACTCGAATGAAAGGGATCCCGAGACTGTGTAGGTATGAGACTATACGGGTGAGGATGACATAATTGATTGGTATTACCTATACTAATAAGATGCATCTTCTTTTCGGGAGCCCGTCACTTAAGAACTCGACAGTTAAGCATGCTTGACTTGGAGCAATTTTCGGATGGGTGACCTCCTGGGAAGTTTTCCCAGGAAGCGTGCGAGTGAGGACAAAGCATGCTGAAAAGACTTGTGTTGGTTTGTGGGGACAGTTGTCAATCCATAAAGCAGTCAGGGATGTTATAAATTGTATCAGAGCGACACCTCTCCCAGTACGGTGTGGTTCCGGGACGAATCAAGCGGAAGCTGGTGGGCATGTAACACTCGGGTGTCGACGAGGACGGGGAGTGGTCGCCGGTGCAAGAAGGCACGAACAAGGAGCGGCTCCTGGCAGACTTCTAGGCAGAGGGACACATGAATGAACCGATTACACACCGGAATGAGAGGGATCCTAAGACTGTGTAGGTATGGGACTATGCAGCTGAGGGTGACTTATAAGAATTGATTGGTACTACTCATATCAACAAGATGCATCTTCTTTTCGGTAGCCCGTCACTTAAGAACTCCACAATTAAGCGTGCTTGACTTGAAGCAGTTCTGGGATGGGTGATCTCCTAGGAAGTTTTCTCAGGAAGCGTGTGAGTGAGAACAAAGCACGCTGAAAAGACCCGTGTTGGTTTGTGGGGATAGTCGTCAATCCATAAAGCAGCCTGGGATGTTACACACTACACTTATTTATGGTGCTCTATTGTGCACTTTGTTACCCACTTCATAACTAACATTAACAACTTTAACTAATTAAGTCAGCAACCAGTTTCTAACTAATCACTCTAACCACAAACTAATATTTGAATTACTCTTGAGAGTCTCCAGGATAGCCGTCATCATGTTCATATTCTCTATTTCCTTCAATGTCACTACAATGTTGTAGTTCTTCGAATGACACATTTCCCGAGCATGTTATATTAAGTGGAGGACCACAAAAGTGTGGATTGCCTGTATGGGAGCTTGTAGCTTTTTGACCAAAGTGATTCTTTTAGAAACTATTTATCAAAATAACCTACTTTTGAAATAATTTATCAAAGTAATCTACTTTTTGCCAATATGGAATATATATTTTTTCTAACGTAATGGGGCCAGTCAAACTGGTGTCAATGACCTGCCACGTGACAGCCTCCCATTGGTCCATCAATATTTTGTGGGAAAAAAAATAAAAAAAAAATTTTTGAACAAAAAAATAAAAAAGAAAAAAAAAAATCAAGCTACTCTGGTGGCTCCAGTTGCAGTGGCGCCACTCAACCAGAGTATGCCACGTGGCGTGTCCCTACCCACCCATTATTATATTATTAATTAATATAATTATATTAATATTATTAATATATAATTATATTATTAAATATTACCATTAATTATTAGGCTAAATTACTCTTTTTGTACCTCATTTGTTTTAAAATATTCAATTTGGTCCCTCCATTATTAATATATAATTATCTTATTAAAATGTTATCAATATTATTAAGGATTAAAATAGTATGCACTGTCAACATCCATTAATATCTTAATATAATTATATTAATATTATTAATATAATCACCACAGGTGCTGTCTATGGTACGCCACCCATTTTTTACACTACTCATTGCACCACCCAAGTAATAAAATCTGTGCCATTCATATTGTCACTTGGGTTTCGACTTTTCAACCCTCCATAAAAGGGTCAATACTAGCATGAAACATTAGAATATATGGTATACCCATGAAGCATCATTTTCAACCAATAGATATATCATTAAAATATCCATGATTCGGTTTTAATGGCCCAAACATAAAAAATGTAACCTTGACCTGATAGCCCAAAAAAACTGAAAATACCAATTTTGCCTTTCATCCCTCCCACCCCACCAGCCACCCTCCATCTCCCTTCTCACTCACTGACAGTCGTCCCTCACCCTTCTCACTCGTTCACTCACCACCCTCCCTCTACCCTATACCATCACCACGTTTCTCACGAAATTCTTTTATCAAAAATCGTGCTTCAATTGTTATAAATCTAAGATCATTCAATTGTTATGTATGAGTGATGTGTATCTAGCATCAGCCATTAATTATCTACTTGGTAAAAGGCATAGAAATTTCACAGGACAATGAAATTACAAACATGATAGTAAAGCATTTTCATTTTTGGTTTTTGAAACCCTCAGCTTTCGATGGACAATAGAGTCACCACCATCATTGAGATCTGGGTATGGCTCCCATGGATAACATGTTTCATCATCATTTGACACTAACACTGAACTTGAATCCATGGTCGTAGCATCGAATCAGAATACAAATGTCATTCAAGAAGGGCGGCGCACCACAAGACTGAAACCGGGAAAGGGAGAAACGTTTCACATTGTATTCACCGGAACTGAAACACTGTCCCACCGGAAACTGAAGCACTGTCCAGCCACCGATTTGAACTAACTGACCTGAAGGAGGAATGAAGATACAAACAAGCATATGGACTTTGAATCCCAATCACCGAAGAAGAAGAAGAACCACCGTGCGTTTGGAGACAATAAGCATGATGATGCTTCCCAAAAAGAAGAACTTTGAGTTTGAGATGGCGCGGCGGCGATCCTCCGACCAGTGGTGGTTGTGGATGGGTGACAGGTGCGTGGGGGTAGGGATTGGGAACATTCATGTATCACAGACCTTGGTGCTCATGCTATTATTCACCCCTCCATAGAGATTTGAAAAGTTAAAACCCAAGTGGTAATCTGGATTATCCAGATTTTGTCATTTGGGTAGGGTAGTGAGTAGTGTAAAAAATGGATGGTGTATCATAGACGGGACCATCACCACAATAAATGACAATATTTAATAATTAAACATATTTATAAAAAATTACAAATACAACATTAATATTAATAATTAGGTTAAATTATTTTTTTTGTCCCTCGTTTGTTTTAAAATATTCAATTTGGTCCCTCATTTGTTTTAAAATATTCAATTTGGTCCCTCATTTGTTTAAAGTTTGACCGTTAAGTTTGACTCTCCCTGGGAAACACAGTCGGAATCTGGAAAATTCGTCGATGATGTTTTAAAATATTCAATTTGGTCCCTCGTTTGATTTGAAATATTCAATTTAATCCCTCATTTGTTTTAAAATATTCAATTATGTCCCTCTATTTTCAATATTTCGGCGGTGTTTTCCGACGAGATTCAGAGTTAACGATCAAACTTAACGATATTTATTAATGATATAATTATATATTAATAATGAAGGGACCAAATTGATTATTTTTAAAAAAATGAGGGACCAAAAGCGTAATTTAGTCTAATAATTAATATTAATGTTGTATTTTAATTTTTTTCTAAATATATTAAATTATTAAATATTATCATCTATTGTGGTGATTATATTAATATAATTATATTAAGATATTAATGAATGTCGGTATAAATTTTTTTTACAGTGACAGTGCATATTACTTTAATCCTTAATAATATTGATAACATCAATATAATACATTATAATATATTAATTAATAATATAATCATATATTAATAATGGAGGGACCAAATTGAATATTTTAAAACAATTGAGAGACCAAAAGAGTAATTTAGCCTAACTGTTAATATTAATGTTGTATTTTTTTATTTTTTATAAATATATTTAATTATTAAATATTGTCATTTATTGTGGTGATTATATTAAGATATTAATGAATGTCGGTGTAAAAAAAATTTACACTGACAGTACATACTACTTTAATCCTTAATAATATTGATAACATCAATATAATACATTATAATATATTAATTAATAATATAATTATATATTAATAATGGATCGACCAAATTGAATATTTTAAAACAAATGAGGGACCAAAAGAGTAATTTGCCCTGATAATTAATAGTAATGTTGTATTTTTACTTTATATATATATATATATTTAGTTATTAAATATTGTCATTTATTGTGGTGATTATATTAATATAATTATATTAAGATATTAATGAATGTCGGTGTAAAAAAATTTACACTGATAGTACATATTACTTTAATCCTTAATAATATTGATAACATTAATATAATACATTATAATATATTAATTAATATAATTATATATTAATAGTGGAGGGACCAAATTGAATATTTTAAAACAAATGAGGGACCAAAAGAGTAATTTAGCCTAATTATTAATATTAATGTTGTATTTTTAATTTTTATAAATATATTTAATTATTAAATATTGTCATTTGTTGTGATGATTATATTAATATAATTATATTAAGATATTAATGAATGTCGGTGTAAAAAAATATTACAGGGACAGTGCATACTACTTTAATCCTTAATAATATTGGTAACATTAATATATATAATACATTATTATATATTAATTAATAATATAATTATATATTAATAATGGCGGGACCAAATTGAATATTTTAAAACAAATGAGGGACCAATTTACCCTGATAATTAGTATTAATGTTGTATTTATAATTTTTTCTAAATATATTTAATTATTAAATATTGTCATTTATTGTGGTTAGGGATTACGAAGTTAGCAGAAGGGAGAAATGGGAGAAGAGCAAGATGAGAAGTAGGAGATTCGGCCGAGATTTACAATATTAAAATAAATTAATTAAAAGATGCAGATTAAATTATAAAACATAAAGTAGAAGTAGTAAAAAAGAAGAAGTTTAAAGCATAAAAACCCAGAAAGGCGGTTGAACCTGCCTAGATCTGGACAAATAAAGTAAAAAAGAAACCGGAGAGGAGGCAAAGCCTCACCAGTACCGGTGGAGGGAGATGAGAGAATTACTGAACCTTGTATATTTATTGAAATATGAAAGTATTACAAAACAAGATTGAAAGATTGAAGTAGAGGGAGAAGGGGAATTGAGGAGAACTCACAAGATCACTCAGAACCTACTCAGAATTTCTCACACTACTATCTCTCCAAAACTTCGAATGCCCTTAACATGAGAGGAACATCTTATTTATAGAGGATAAAAACTACTATTACAATAGTAACGGTAACATGACCTGAACTATTGCAATGATTAGTGAACAGTGCCAGTATCCTGACTGGAACTGTTAAGACCAGTGATGAACAGTGTCGATGACATAACTGAAACTATTCATGCCGATAAATTGTTTGAAATCTTCTTGGCGAGTGACCGGAACTATTCATCATCACTCAGGTTAATTGTTGTGTCTATCACATAACAATCATCTTCATTCTGATAAAATGGGTTAGAGCATTTTGAGCAAAGTTCCTCGTCTTCTTCTTCATCGGACTGGGGGAGCTTCTGTTTGGATGATGATTGGGATGAAGAGGGTAATTCTTCCTTTGCTAGCTTTAGGACAACTTCCATATTTTGTAGAAAACTCTCCTTTGATTTGGATCATGCCAGAACTGAGACAATTTGTGATCTATGATTTAGAAATCCACATGTTTCTGGATTGGCTGCTTTCATCCATTTTGGATTTTTCTGAAACCATATTTTGATATTGTCATTAGTAGCCGCTGCATAGTTGAATTGCGACCACCACTTGACATATGCAGACCTTTGGAGAAGAGGCAAAATACCAGGGTAAAGATCCTATATTTGGTATTTGTATTGCCAGCCGAACATCCATGCCAGGGAGAATTGTGAGAAAAATATTAGATTTGTCGGGAAAGGACTTTCCTTGATATCAAAATATTTTTCAAATGTTTTGTATCCTTCCAAAAGATCAGAGGGAAGGATCTGCTTGATTGGATCAAAGAATTGCCACCAATGGATAAACCAATGTGGAAATTTATAATTGACATTCTTCTTGAAATATATCAACCAAGAATATCTATTTCGATTGTTTTGGTACTAGGTAACATTGTACCAAGCTTTTGATAATCCCAATAGTTAAATCCAATGGGATCAAAAGTTTGAGAATTTTTTTTTGCAAACATTTAAAATTTTTCCAAATTGTTCAGGTGTTAAAACCTTTAGAATTTGGAGAGTTGACTGAGTGTATGTTGCTTGATCTTTGGGATCTTGATAGTGTTTAATCGAGACTGAATCAGTATCAATCAATATAAACTCATAAAAATTCATGTATTTGTTAGTTTGTATTGGTTTTAAATGAAAACTATTTGGAATTTTTTTTTCTGGGGTTTTGTTAGGATTGTTATCCCAAAATCCTGGTTCCATTTGAATGACAAAATGGGTTTAGTTTTTTGCAACATAATGAGTTGCAGGGGTTTGGTTTGTGACTGATAATCTTGTATCTGGTTCAACAACATTGAAAGGGGCAACAGATTGGGTTGATTCTTTGATTAATTCTTTGAGGAGGGGTGGAGAATCTTGTTCCACTATGTCTCCCCATGTTCTTTTTGGGAGTTTGGTTAGCCCTTAGTTTTGAAAGGCTAAAAGAGTTTCGATTGGAATACCATAGGCTTTCTTGGACTGTTTGGTTGTTTGGGTTTGCTGGGTTGATGACCAAGCTTTGGTTATTTGTTTCTGAGTAGATGACTCGGATTGGGTTGATGACCCAGATTCTTTAGGTGCAACATGGCCCTGGAGTCCTGAGAGGACTAATTTTCCTTTAACCTTCCCCTTAGAAGAGGAAGTTGTTGATTTTGGCATCTCTTCCTCACACTCAAGCTCACCTACCCTGTAAATATTCATGAGTGAGAAAATCAGGAAGGGAATTGGAAGAGCCTTTAAGAAATTCAATTTGAAAATCAAAAGCACTAAGAATTGCTTGCCATGTAGCAAAAATTTGTTTTGATGCTAAAATTTTAACATCTTTTTGTAAAATATCTTTTTCTGATTTACAATCTACTCTAACCAAAATTTTTTGATTAAGTAAATCAGATTGAAATTTTGAAATACACAGTACTATTACCAAAATCTTTTTTGACAGTAAAATAATTTTGTTGTGCAGAATTCCAATGTTTAGAAGTATATGCAATGATATTCTCTTTTTCTGAAATTATTTGTTTTAAAATACCGCCATAACCAATGTCAGAAGCATTTGTTTCAACAATTTTGAGAGCAGAATGGTTTGGAAGATAAGGGCATGGAATATCCTTTATCTTAGCTTTGATAATATTAACAACCTTTGTATGCTTGTCTGTCCAAGGGGGTGGTTCCTTCCTAAGACGGTTGTGCAAAGGTTTGATGATATTGCTGAGATTTGGGACAAATTCAGCAACATAGTTAAGACATCCTAGGAACCTCTGAAGCTGAGTTTTGTCTATTATTTGATCTGGAAATTTATCCGCAAATTCTATTGCTCTATTGATTGGAATAATGGTTCCTTGATGAATATTATGACCAAGGAATCTGATTTTTGTTTGAAACAGATTGACTTTGGATTTAGAAATAGCTAAACCATTTCTCTTAATAACTTCTATAAAGATATTAAGATGTTTAAAATACTGATCAATGGATTGAGAAAAGACTAAAACATCTTCAATGTAGATAATGGCAAAGCCTGAGTATGGATTGAAAATCTTATTCATGATTTTCTGAAATTCTGAAGGAGCATTTTTAAGGCCAAAGGGCATACATTCCATTTGTATTGCCCAAAAGGAACAGTGAAGGTTGTTTTGTATCGGTCACTATCTTTGACTTCTATCTGATAATAAACAGACTTCATGTCAAATTTGGAAAAAACTTTTGTGGAGTTTAGTTGGTTAAGCAAATCCTTTTTATTAGGGTTTGAATATCTTATCAACCTAAGAGCTTGATTTAAGGGTTTGTAATTGATCACTAAGCGAGCTGTTCCTCGCTCAATTTCTGCTTGTTTGTTAACGTAAAAAGCAAAACACGACCAAGAAGATTTACTTTCTCTAATTAATCATTTCTTTAAGAGATCATTAATCTCTTTTTGGCAGTACTAGAGAAGTTCATGATTCATTTGAATTGGTCTAACCTTAGTAGGAATTTGTCTTTCATTGAAATCTAGTTCATAAGGAAAATCTACAATATATTTCTTTCTATCCCAAATTGCGTTGGGCAAATCAGAACTGATAGATTTTTGGATGTCATCAAGAAGGATCTGAATCCTATTCTTGATACTTTGTTGTTGTAATTGTAACTCAATATTTTTAAAAGAAATTTCTTCCTTCAAAAAATTAATTTGATTGAGTTTATGATGGAGGAAATTTAAATTCCTGATAATTGGTTTTCTGATGAAGGGAAATACTATATCTTTTCCCATATGTTGGGTTGTTATCCCCTGATGGGTAATAGATAGAGGGAAAAGTGATCTTATGAACGGTGTTCCAAGAATCACTTCATTTTTTAGATTCTTAACTAAAAGAAAAGGGGTTTCAACTTGGAGACCTTGATTTTCTATTAATGCTTTTGACAGCTTGTAATTAATTCTAAGTTTAGAACCATTAGATGCACTTAATCATTCTGAAGTTTTCTCAAAGTATTTGGTAGGAATTAATCCTTCCAGGATACGATTTGAATTAGCACCTATCTCAAAAAGCGTCGTGGTATCAAGAACAAATTCTCTAATAATGATCTTGATCTCTCTATAAAACTTTTGGATTTTTAATTGGCTAACTAAATTCAAGAAGGCTTGATCATCCTCTTGATTATTGCTTTCATGAATTTGGTTAGGATTGCTAGCCTCGTTATTCTTTATTATACTAGGCTCAGATCTGTATTCTTGATCTGATTGAGATTCTTCTTATTGATTTTCTGCTATTTGTGATAGAATCATTTTATGAGCGGATTGTTCTTGTTTTATTTCTTTTATTTCTTGTTTAAGATTCTTGATCTCTTGTTGAAGATCTTGAATTGTTACGGGTTTCGTTTGTTAGGCTTCAAGTCGTTTAAGGATTACCTTAAAATCAAATTGATCTTTAACAATGACTTTGCCTTTACCCTTGGAATCCTTTTCCATTGAAGATTTCAGTTTGTCAAGATATTTTCTTCTATCTTCTGGATCAGAAATTGAATTAATAACTTCAAAAAGGAGATCTTCCCCTTAGTTAATACGTTAATTTCTGGTGATGAGTCAGAACCCTGGCTTCCAATATCATCTTGTTGGATTTGATTAAGATCTTCAAAGAAATCACAATCTTATTCATCTAAAGTATCGGTTTGGATTAAATGATTATTCAGTTGATCCTCAATTGATGGTTCAAGGTTTAGGGCTTTAATATTTTTCTTAAGCCTGTAATATTTGCTAATATGGCCTGGTTTACCACAATTATAACAAATAATTGCTTTCTTAGAAAACTTGTTGTCTATTGCTGGTTTTGGCTTAAAGTCTGGTTTAGGTTTTCTATAAGAATTTTTCTTATACTTAGTATACTTGGTATACTTAGACTTTTGGGGCCTATCCTCCGTTTTGGTAAAAGATTTGGATTTATCTTTTGGGCAAGGAGGAATACCGAATTGCCGACAGAAGGATCCTAAATCCTTTTTTGCTGCCTTCTCTTTTTTGAATTGGTCACGAACTTTATCTTCCTTACAAAGTCTCGCTCCTATTTTTTGAATGATTGCAATGAGTTGTCCATAACTCAGTTGTTCATGTGGAATATTTCCATCTGGGGATTGAGCTATGAGTTCATCCTTAACAAGGTCTCCTAACGATTTCGGGAGGTCAGTTATCAATTTTTCTTTCCAAAATCTATTTTGGCAGTCTTCTCTAGTGTAAACCCTAGTTAGGAAAGTATCTGTATACCACCTAAAATTGGATAATGATCTACACTTAAGATTGGACAATAAATTGGTAGACCTATCTTTTCAAGTAGACGAGTCTCCCATAAAGTATCGACAAATTGAGAAGATTAAAGTATTGACTGCGTCTGGAATGGTTTGACCGTCACTGGTGAGGATCGGGCTTCCATCTGCTTCAGTTTTGATTGCAAAAAAGATATTTTCTTTTTGTTCAGCAGAAAAAGAATGATCCCACCATCCTTTCAATTGGCCTGTAAATCCTGCAGTCAATATGTTGCATATGACTTCTTCTGACCAGTCAGTAGCAGTTTGATAGGTTGTTGTCATCATTATCATGTGCTGCATTGTGGTTAAGATTTGATATTCCGCTTGACCATCTATGTTCCATTCATCGATGTTATTAGCACTAAAGCTTTTGAAGGTTGGGGTTTTTTCTTCAAGAAGTAAATCTGGAGGAGTTGCCCTAGGATAATAAAGCTTTGATGGTTTCTTCCAGGATTGAGTAAAAACTGGATTAATATTGATTGGTGGATTTTCCAATGTCTTTGGTTCAGAAGTAGTAGCCACAGATTTCCTTTCTAAGCTATCTTCATTTAAAGCACTAATGGTCGATCCTTTGTTTCTTATAAGGGGTTGGCATCCTTGGGGCACTGGTGGTGTTTCAGGAGCAACTAGTTGTTTTATTTTTTCATCAATTAAATCGATGATATCTTTTTCTTTCTTGATTGTTTCTTTTTCCTTTTTTATTTAAGGGTTATTAAGAAGTTTCAGACTTTCTCTAACTTTCTTATTAACTTTGAAAGGTTTGAATAATGGTTTCTCTAAAGGATTTTCTTTCTTAACCCCTGAGGAAGATGCATTGGTAGAGGCATATTCTTTAGTTAACCTAGCACCCATAACTTGAAGTTACCTGTTTGTATAATTGGATTGTTCCATTAACTTTTGAATGCCTTGGGCATTGATTGGATCATCAATATTTTTTATTTGAATGGAGCAGCCATAATTTGTTTATTATTGTTATTGATGTCTTTAACACCAGGGAGTTGATAAGAGTTATTTGGAGGTAACTCAGCCTTAGCCAACTCACCATTTTTCATTTGCCATACTGTAATGACATTAGTGGTATTATCTGCAACTATCTTTGTTTGCCAAGGATACTGAATTGAATTTTTGACTGCATAAGCATGGAACCAGTTAAAAAATGGGATATTTGTCTTAACATTGTTAAGAATTTGGTAATAATTTTCTTGGATCTTATTCCTGTTTATTCCCTGATATTCTGCAAGAACCACTCTTTTTGAGTTTTTCATTCCTCAGAGTAAAAGTCCTTTCTAAGGGATTCCTTATCTATAATGAACTCACAAATCATTATAAGATTCATTAAGGTTGATCATCTTCTACCTGATAAACTGGTCTTGGGATAGTAGATGATGTATCTAATTCCTGTAAATTAATGTTTGAAGCTTGAGACACTGTTGAGAAAGATTGTTTCAAAGGGACATATCTAAAATCTTCCGATCTTGGGCTGGGAGATCTGATTGAACTAAATGAATTTCTTCTTTCAAAGACTAATTCAACTTGTCATGTTTGAGTTTGAATAATGCTATTAAAATTTGACGTTTCCCTTGGTAAAGCTGGTGCAGCTTTATCCAAGATCCATCTTTCTGGTAAGACTACATCCTTCCAAAGGATTGTTCTCGGGACAATTACGTTTGCTTTAGTAACATCAGTAAGAAACAATGTTGTCTCTCCTTATGTCCTAGTTTTGAGCACTTTAGAATTACAAGAATTCATAACCTTGTATTGAATTCTATAAAGCAAAGCTGTTGGAATCGATCCGGGTTTCATATCTAAACCACAGATCTTGATGTTTAGAAACAAAGAGTCTATAATATTTCTATCTTGTAGACTCGATGTTCTATTTGGATAACAATTGAAGTAGATTGGACCCTGGCTTAGGCTAGTTTCTACAGTTCCTAATAAAGAATCCTGAAATTTGTTATGCCTAACATCTCTTAAGCATATCAAGATTGAAGCATTTAATCCTTCACGAATTAAAGGTTTAACAGCTACCTGAACACATCCTATGTGCAGATATCTGTATCTTTGTTTATCATTTTTTATTGTATCCATCCAGAGAAGATGGAATTCCTCACTCTCTGGATTGATAGGAATGTTTTTCTCAACCGTTTTGATAACATAGTCGGAAGTGGAAAAAAACTTGCCTTCCGGTTTGTATAATTCTTTTGTTAGAAATTTGGGAGTTTCTCGATTATCAATATCTTGATTGATGTTTTCAAAACAGATTTCCTCTTGGAAAATACTGCTTGGATTGTCAGGAATCTCGGATTCTTGTAGAGAAGAAGAAGAGGGTTAGGAATAGCGAAAACTAAGCTTTGAAAGAGAACGGGACAACATAATATTCAATTATCTGATATCATTGCCTTCCTTTGGTTCCATAGCAACAGTAAATACAGATCTAAGCCTTACCTTGCTGAATAATTTTAATAAAACTTTACAAAATTTTAAAATAACATTTTTATACAAATTTATACAAAAGCATTAGATCATATTATCCTTAACCATAACTGTACATTTCTTTTTTAACCAAAAGCTATTTCTAAGTGCTTATGCTTTGTTTGTCTTGCTCGAGCATCGATAAATTAGACTTATTGTCTCTTTACCTTTCGAGATCTTGTTGCTACAACTTTTACAAGACATATCGAAACTTTAAAACTTTAATTCGGGCTAGGCCAATTGTGGAATAGATGATAGACCTATGAAATGATAAAAAAAAAATGGTTATAAAGTTGAATAAAAACTAAACTCACCTCAATTGAAAAACATTCTATAGAATCAGTACACAAATCGACAAAGTAAAAATTTATCTCCAGACCCTCACTCAAATCCAAATTTCTTACAATGAAACTGCTTTTCTCTTGCTCGTTAATTTTATTTTCTTCTCCTTTCGCACGCTGTTATCTACTTCTTGGTCTACTAATAATTAACGAATAACGAAATAATTGCTACATACCCTAAATGAGAGAAAGTCTTGTATAGGCACGGATGTAACTAATTTTTGGGCACATCCAATTAATAAAGGACAACAGGGTTAAAATAGGATCCACTGTACAATTTTTAATTTTTTTAAATCTGATTTCTTTGAAAGAAGCAAACACCCACCACCACCACAACCCGCTACCGAGATTGAGGGGTTTGAAATCATAGAATCACCGTGAGCCCTTCTTCTCCTTTCAACGATTCTCTGTGATCCTTCTCACCCACTATCATAAAGGTTCCAACTTTTACTCCATCTGTAACTAGAGACGCTTTTCTTTGGTCTCTGTGTTCAAGTTTTGTCATTTCTATCGCTATTTCTACGATTTCACACTTCTCCCAGTTCCCTAACCCATTTATTCGTATTGGGTTTATGGGCAATTCCTTGAATGTGTTTGATTACACTATGAAGTTTTGGAATGCTTTTTTCATTGAAATAATTAAATAAATGTTACAATTCCCAAGAATAAGACTTCTTAATTATTTTTAATAAATATTCTATTAATTCTCGTTCGGAGGACTGAGGTTTTGCAGTGTAGTGTAGTGCCACTTGTAACAAAATCAGAGATGGCAAAACGGGCCAGCTCTGACCTGCTCTGACCAGTCGAAAATGGGTGCGGGACGGATTGACCCGTCTTGATAAAATGGGTTGCATAGCTCAATCCACTCCGTTTAACGGTGGGTTGGCTGTTGGTGTAAGCCCTAGAGGTCAATGTTTTTTCTTTGGACTTACGTATATCTTGTTATTATTTATTATATGAGGCATTTCAGTTTATTATGTCATTTGTTTAATTTAAACGTAATAAAGTCCTTAGAATAGAAAGTTATATTTAATAGAATATCAAGTATATGACTTGATAGTGAGACACTATTAATCAAGAGAACTTTATTCTTAAATATCCATAATCAAATATTATTATTAACAAGAACAATAACAATACATCGAGATTATTATGTGTGTAGAGTGATGACCACGTCTCACGGGTCATGGATATGAGATATTGAGTCACACATATAGGTACACAGTAGAGTAATGATGTATTGGATTGACCCGCCGTGAGAACGCTACTTGGAACGTTATGTAAGTGTCATAAGTAGTTCTCACAGTGACAATGGTATATGCAATCATTCGACCTGAAATCATTACGATCCCTACATGAGGAGTTACGTGCTTTAATACCGTCAAACGTTATCTGTAAAAGGATAACTATAAAGTCGGTCATTGGGTACACCGCAAGTCATGCAGAGGGATGTGAGTTATCTGGATGAAATTTGTCCCTCCTACATAACAGGAGTAATATCTGTGGGGCCCTTGATAGAGTGAGACTGTAAAATGCATGGCCGTGCTGAAATAGGATATTGACCTCATTTAATATTAAGTCTACTCGGGTATCAAGGAACGTTATATTGAACCATACACGGGTGACACGTTATATGCCTTGTGTTCAATGTGGATATGAGGACAAAGGGATAATAATACACATGAACATTGGTCACGGAAAGGTTACGTCAAATCACTGACTTTCTCATTACTTGGGTAGCAATGATGTGTTGCTAGACACCGCTCATTGTTTATAATATTAAATATGATTTAATATTATTGCCAACGTTATGGGAACCTATAGGGTCACACACTTAGAGCAGATTAATCAGAACCAAAAGAAGGGCCATGCTCATGACAGATGAACCTAGGAGGGCCACGTTAAACCTTTTACATGCAAGGGGCGCCTACCTATAAGGAGCAGCGAAACAGTACTAAGCCGTGATGCTATTACTCTGGCCGCACTTAGTACACTGTTTGCGTGTAAAAGAAATATACCACCACGTCTCCTCTCGCACCTAGCACTCTAGCAGTGCTTAGAGGCGCCATTCTGATTGAACATGTGAGACGTGTTCATCTGTTCGTGTGGACTACGTAGAAGCATTGCTGGTTTGTGCAGTGCTTGTGATTTGCAGCTACTCAAATCAAAGGTCTGCGCTACAAGAGGTAAATTTTCGAAACATAAACCATGACCATTCGCAATGATTCTTGGAGTGAATTTTTCCGCTGTGCTTGTTTGATGTACAAATTCTCAACACTGGCGGGTCAAAATTATAAAAAATACAAAAAATAAAATTATTAACATACCAATGTCATCTAAAACATCACAACATACAAAAAAAATATTTTTTGGTGGTGGACGAACTAATATATTAGTATATTATTGAATGGGATGAACTATATATAAGTATATAATCCTAATGGGTGGATAATTGCAAACTAAAATATACAAATATATATACAAATAATTAGTGAATGAAGTGGACTAACTAATGACTTTGTAGGTGAGTAAACTTAAAATAATTTAGCATAAAAATTCATTTATTTATTTTTTAAAAAGTGGGTTGGCGGGCCACCCCGCCCCGCCCTCAACTCATTTTCTTGGTGGGTTAAGCAGGACGGGTCAAAATGGGTTAATGAGTTGGGGGCCTCAACCCAACCCGTCAAAAATGGCGGGTTAAATAGGTTGACCCATCGGACCAACCTATTTTGTCACCTCTTAAACAAAATACGGTTGAAAGACAAGCTCATGGCCATAGCAAATGGAACCAAGTCTTGTTTGAATTTATATAATTAGGTGCAATAAAATTTACGTAGTATTAATCAACAAACTGTGGATTGGCCAGACTTTTACAAAACGGAAAAATAAAAAGCCAGTGAGTTTAGTGTTCTACTTGAGCAATTCATTTAGAACATGTATAAAAAAACAATAAGAATCTGTTAGGAAAAGCCGGAAAAAAAAAAGATTATATTGATAATATGTTTTCAAATAATTTATTCTTATGATAATCGATTATAATCAGAATATGTTTTTGCTATTTTTACTTTGGCGTGCGGTCGTAGTGCTTGTGTGTTAGAGAAAACGTTTTCAATGAAAATCACATTTTGTTGAAGCTTGAAATCACTTAACAGCGCTTCTCTACATAATACCGATGAATTTATATCTTATAGGAAAAATGTAAATACACTCCTAAACTTTAGCCTATTTATAAATAAGCATCTTTAACTATTTTTTCTTCTCAATTAGTTTTTAAACTCCTATTATTAGTAAAATCAATCATTTAACTATTTTTTTATCCTAATTAGTCCTTAAACTTTTGGTATTAATAAAATTAATCCTTTTAGTAACTCTCAATTATATCACTAACGGTGAACAAATCAAACCATTCATTTCTCTTAAATTCAATATATTAATTGAAATTCAATAATATGTATGTGTTATTTTTGTTCTTTGAGTTGCAACTTAATTGCATCAGAGTATAACACCCTTTGCTTTATTTTGCTGGGATTAGTTCTGCTTAAGTCTTTCAAGGGAAGGTGCTCTTTGCAGTGGTGGTGCTACTACAAAGCCACTTCGTTTGGTCCCTAGTGCTGATGAATTGTGTGGATAGTCTTGTCCTATGGCAGAGGTTTTTCTTCGAATGGATGCCTGAATGGTGGCTGTTCTCGTATAACTGTGTGGTCACATAAAGAACCTGTTTTACTCAAGTTTTTTTTATGCTTTCTTATTTGTTTACTATTCCCATTAATTGTTGGGGTTTTGGTCAGGCATATGTAATACAAATGCCGGGTTTATCTTTGAATCTAGTATTATAGTTAGGGTCATGCTAACGAGTGTCCTAAGGACATTGGTTAAGGAACCCACGAAAGGAAAATTCGTATTGAAAAACTAAATATTACGAAATGCTAAATTCATCATCTCCCATACTATTTTTCCTTTTTTGATTTCTTAAACAATGGCCCAAGGATACTTGTTAGCATTCTCCTTATAGTTGTATTGGCCCATCCTCTTTGTCCCAAGTATATGGGTTGGAGTACCCCTAGTATCCCCTAATCAATATACTCTTTTGTCTTACAATTTTTTTTTTGTACTTTTTATTTTTTATTTAAAAAAAAAAGAACAAAGCCTTGAGGCTTGTTAGTTGAGGATTGATTTTACTAATAACATGAGTTTAAAGACTAATTGAGACAAAAAATTAGTTGAATGATTGATTTTATAAATAGTAGGAGTTTAAGGATTAATTAGGAAGAAAAAATAATTAAAGATGCATATTTACAAATGGACTAAAGTTTAGGATGCGTGTGTACTTTTTCCTATATTATATATATTATAGGTAATAGGATTAGCTTGGATATTATAGGTATTAGGTTGAAGGTGCCGTCCAGGATATATATATATATATATATATATATATATATATATATATATATATATATATATATATATATATATGTCCCCACGGATATATCAAGCGAGAGGGTCTCATTTGTGTGAGAGTAAGAGGAGTAAATCATAGCTATTAGATCTAATTATGAATGATCAAGATTAAAACAAAAAAGTCATGTGACTTTTTTAAGTTGGCATGTGACTTTTTAATTTTTTTACTAATTTTTAATCTTGACCATTCATGATTGGATTAAATGGTTATGATTTGCTTCTCTCACTCTCACATAAATAAGGCTCTCTCGCTTGATATGTCACACACGCGCGCGCGCACACACACACACACACATATATATATATATATATATATATATATATATATATATATATATATATATGTTAAACTAATCATTTAGTCCCTATACATGACACTAATTTTCAATTTAGTCTCTATACGTAAAGAAATTTCAAATAAGTCCTTACACATGCAGGGCCGGCTCAACACCTGTTGAGGTCTAAAGCAAATTTTAGGATGAGGTCTTTTTAAAGCTAATAAAAAAAATTCTTTATTTAATAATATTAACTAATTTTTTTTTAATTAATAGACGTGTACCAAAATAACTATATTTTTTGTTGAGGCCTAAAGCCCTAGCCTTAGTGGCTTGGGCGTTAGGCTGGCCTTGTACACGTGACGATTAATTTCAATTTGGTCATCGCTATTTATTGGTGTTATAACATCGTTTGTTAGAGTTAAAGTATATGAGCCAAATTGAAAATGATTGTCACATGTAGGGACATAATTCAAAAAAAAAAAAATAAAATTTGAATTCGGTAACTACACATGACAATAATTTTCAATTTGGTCCCTACATATGACAATCATTTTCAATTTAGTCCCTGTCATATGACGACGTTATAACATCGATAAATAGTGAGCACCAAATTGAAAATGATTGTCATGTGTACGGATTGATTTGAATTTTTTTTTATGTATAAGGACGAAATTGAAAATCAGTGTCAGGTAGAGAGATCAAAGTATTAGTTTAACCATACATACATACATATACATATATATATATATATATATATAAGTTTTTTTAAAAGAAAAATAGCTCCATACTAATTTTATATGTATTATTATATATGTAACTAGCAAATATTTTCTAGTGGTTTGTGGAATTTCTAATTGGTGCCAATTTTTAGCTCCATTTTGAGGTGTGTGGTATCATCTACAAGATTTTGCAGGTAATGGTAATGACACTCAAAATGAAAATGAATTGTTCAATCTTTGCCATGCGTCCTTGAGGAAGGTAATTGAGGATATTTGGGATTTTTAAATCGCGGTTCACAATTTTGAAGTCAGTGCCTCCATTTCTATTTAAGACACAAGCATAGCTTATGTTAGCATGTGTAGCACTACATAACTTCCTTCGCAAAGAATGTCATTCTGATGAATTTCCAATTGAACCAATAGACAAATCTTCATCTTCAATATTACCAGCTAATGTAGCCAATAATATTGAACATATTCTTCAAACCCAAGAGCAGGAAAGAGAAGATGCTAATATGTGGAGGGTTAGCATAGCTTTAGATACGTGGATAAATGCTTCTTATGAGGACATGAAACTACATCACTATTAATTAAAAGATTAGAAAAATTGTATTGGGTTTTACTTTTTTATATTAAAAATTATTCATTTCTTTGTTATTTTTTTCATCGACTCTTATAACTTAGAATGTTTTCTAAAAATCCACGTGTTCATTTCAAATATTATAAATCCATACAGTCCATTCAAATCTGTTAAAGTCTTATGATATAAATCTTTTAAAATCCACACATGAGAATCTTAATTATAACAATCTTTAAAAAGAAGTCTTTCAAAATTTTATAAGTCATTACATTCTTACATAGTCTTTTAAAATCCACAAGACTTTTTTAGGCCAAAACAATCCTTTAAAATCTCAATCCAATACACCCCTAACTTTTTTACAAAGAAATTGATCCAACAAAAGCATGCTGCTGTTGGGAAAAAACTCAGAGGTAACAATCTTTAATGAAGCAAATATTTTTCCCCTTCACTTGTGCAAATAAGTAGGCACGATAAAAATATTCTTCCACAGAATAATATCAATGGAAGAAAAATAAATAGTAATGACACCACAATTTTAACGTAGAAAACTCCCCAGTGTAGGGAGAAAAACCACGGGACCAGGTCCAGCAAAAACTTCCACTATAAATAATGATGGGTACACTAAATCTTCCCAGCAACACTAGGGAATACCAAATCAACAACACATCACCCAAAAGGTGGATACAAGCCAGCAACAAGAGAGAAACCCACAAAAATGGGTATAACAATCTAACTCAAAGAGAAGGCAAAACAACAATATAATGATATCAAAATGTAGCTCTCAACACCAGTAACAACATACTAAAATTTCATAGAGAATGGAAGGAGTTTACCCATATGATGAAGAGCACAAAGTTTATATTTTTCTTCTTCTCCTCTGCGCCGTCTTGTCCCTCTCGGTTGCTCTCTTTCTTTTGAAGTCAGTGCCTCCATTTCTATTTAAGACACAAGCATAGCTTATGTTAGCATGTGTAGCACTACATAACTTCCTTCGCAAAGAATGTCATTCTGATGAATTTCCAATTGAACCAATAGACAAATCTTCATCTTCAATATTACCAGCTAATGTAGCCAATAATATTGAACATATTCTTCAAACCCAAGAGCAGGAAAGAGAAGATGCTAATATGTGGAGGGTTAGCATAGCTTTAGATACGTGGATAAATGCTTCTTATGAGGACATGAAACTACATCACTATTAATTAAAAGATTAGAAAAATTGTATTGGGTTTTACTTTTTTATATTAAAAATTATTCATTTCTTTGTTATTTTTTTCATCGACTCTTATAACTTAGAATGTTTTCTAAAAATCCACGTGTTCATTTCAAATATTATAAATCCATACAGTCCATTCAAATCTGTTAAAGTCTTATGATATAAATCTTTTAAAATCCACACATGAGAATCTTAATTATAACAATCTTTAAAAAGAAGTCTTTCAAAATTTTATAAGTCATTACATTCTTACATAGTCTTTTAAAATCCACAAGACTTTTTTAGGCCAAAACAATCCTTTAAAATCTCAATCCAATACACCCCCTAACTTTTTTACAGCAAAATTGATCCAACAAAAGCATGCTGCTGTTGGGAAAAAACTCAGAGGTAACAATCTTTAATGAAGCAAATATTTTTCCCCTTCACTTGTGCAAATAAGTAGGCACGATAAAAATATTCTTCCACAGAATAATATCAATGGAAGAAAAATAAATAGTAATGACACCACAATTTTAACGTAGAAAACTCCCCAGTGTAGGGAGAAAAACCACGGGACCAGGTCCAGCAAAAACTTCCACTATAAATAATGATGGGTACACTAAATCTTCCCAGCAACACTAGGGAATACCAAATCAACAACACATCACCCAAAAGGTGGATACAAGCCAGCAACAAGAGAGAAACCCACAAAAATGGGTATAACAATCTAACTCAAAGAGAAGGCAAAACAACAATATAATGATATCAAAATGTAGCTCTCAACACCAGTAACAACATACTAAAATTTCATAGAGAATGGAAGGAGTTTACCCATATGATGAAGAGCACAAAGTTTATATTTTTCTTCTTCTCCTCTCTGCGCCGTCTTGTCCCTCTCGGTTGCTCTCTTTCTTTTGAAGTCAGTGCCTCCATTTCTATTTAAGACACAAGCATAGCTTATGTTAGCATGTGTAGCACTACATAACTTCCTTCGCAAAGAATGTCATTCTGATGAATTTCCAATTGAACCAATAGACAAATCTTCATCTTCAATATTACCACTAATGTAGCCAATAATATTGAACATATTCTTCAAAACCCAAGAGCAGGAAAGAGAAGATGCTAATATGTGGAGGGTTAGCATAGCTTTAGATACGTGGATAAATGCTTCTTATGAGGACATGAAACTACATCACTATTAATTAAAAGATTAGAAAAATTGTATTGGGTTTTACTTTTTTATATTAAAAATTATTCATTTCTTTGTTATTTTTTTCATCGACTCTTATAACTTAGAATGTTTTCTAAAAATCCACGTGTTCATTTCAAATATTATAAATCCATACAGTCCATTCAAATCTGTTAAAGTCTTATGATATAAATCTTTTAAAATCCACACATGAGAATCTTAATTATAACAATCTTTAAAAAGAAGTCTTTCAAAATTTTATAAGTCATTACATTCTTACATAGTCTTTTAAAATCCACAAGACTTTTTTAGGCCAAAACAATCCTTTAAAATCTCAATCCAATACACCCCCTAACTTTTTTACAGCAAAATTGATCCAACAAAAGCATGCTGCTGTTGGGAAAAAACTCAGAGGTAACAATCTTTAATGAAGCAAATATTTTTCCCCTTCACTTGTGCAAATAAGTAGGCACGATAAAAATATTCTTCCACAGAATAATATCAATGGAAGAAAAATAAATAGTAATGACACCACAATTTTAACGTAGAAAACTCCCCAGTGTAGGGAGAAAAACCACGGGACCAGGTCCAGCAAAAACTTCCACTATAAATAATGATGGGTACACTAAATCTTCCCAGCAACACTAGGGAATACCAAATCAACAACACATCACCCAAAAGGTGGATACAAGCCAGCAACAAGAGAGAAACCCACAAAAATGGGTATAACAATCTAACTCAAAGAGAAGGCAAAACAACAATATAATGATATCAAAATGTAGCTCTCAACACCAGGAACAACATACTAAAATTTCATAGAGAATGGAAGGAGTTTACCCATATGATGAAGAGCACAAAGTTTATATTTTTCTTCTTCTCCTCTGCGCCGTCTTGTCCCTCTCGGTTGCTCTCTTTCTTTTTCTTTCTCTCACGCCAGAGACACCCCCGCCCCCCCAATGCTTTCTTTCTATTATTCAAACCCTTTTCAAATGCCACATGAGATTGGGCCATTAGCAACTTTTATTTATTTATTTTTCTTTCTTTTAAAATAATGTGGGACCCACTTAGGAGTGACCCACCCAACAAATCTCTCCCTCACGACTCAAGTGGGAAGATATTGCTCAACCAAGCCCGCCTTCTTTTTGCAGCAAATCAACTTTGTCATAGGCAAAGTCTTTGTCATCATATCTGAACCATTTTCATCAGTATGGATCTTTTCAAGTGAAAGTGCCTTCATCTCTAGCACCATTTGTATCCAATGATACCCCACCTCAATGTGCTCTGACCTTGAATGAAAAGTCGGGTTCTTGATGAGATGGATTGCACTTTGACTGTCACAAAATAACACAAACTTCTCCTGCTTGAGGTCCATCTCTTGTAGGAATTTCTGCAACCTTAAAAGTTCTTTAGAAGCTTCAGTAATGGCAATATACTCAGCCTCAGTGGTAGATAAAGCAACACATTTTTATAATTTTGATTGCCAAGACACTGCTCCCCCTACAAAGGTCATCAAGTATCCAGAAGTAGGTTTTCTAGAATCAAAATCACCAGCCATATATGCATCTGTGTAGCCATCTAACACAGGTTGAACACCCCCAAAGCATAAACATACTCTGTAAGTTCCTCTAAGATACCTGAGGATCCACTTCACTGCTTGCTAGTGATCTCTACCAGGATTAGAGAGAAAACGACTAACAACTCCAACAACGTGAGCAATATACGGCCTTGTGTATACCATAGCATACATCAAACTGCCAACCGCGGATGCATAAGGAACCTTCTTCATCTCTTCTTTGTCTTTCTCACTTGTAGGGCATTGTTGAGGGCTCAACTTGAAATGACTTGCAAGTGGAGTACTAACCGGTTTGGAATTGCTCATGTTAAACCTCTCTAACACCTTCTCAATGTACTTCTGTTGAGACAACCACAATTTATCATTCTTCCTGTCACGAGTAATTCTCATGCCAAGGATGTGCTTTGCAGGACCCAAGTCCTTCATGGAAAAGGACTTGCTCAAATATTTCTTCAGACAATCAATCTTCTTAGTGCCATGACCAACAATCAACATGTCATCCACATATAGCAAGAGGATAATAAAATCATCAACAGGGAATTTCTTCACAAACACATAATGATCGGAAGTGGTTTTACTATAACCATGTTTCTCCATGAAAGAATCAAATTTCTTGTACCATTGCCTTGGTGCTTGCTTGAGTCCATACAAACTTTTCTTCAACTTGCACACAAGCTGCTATTTCCCTTTGACCTTGAAGCCTTCAGGTTGCTCCATATAAATTTCCTCCTCCAAATCACCATGAAAGAATGCCGTCTTCACATCAAGTTGTTCAACATCTAGGTTCAAGCTAGCTGCTAATCCAAGCACAACTCGAATAGAGGACATCTTCACCACGGATGATAAAATTTCTTCAAAGTCAATACCCTTCCTCTGATTAAAGCCTTTCACAACCAATCTTGCTTTGTATCTTGGCTGGGAGCTATTCTCTTTAGATTTCAACTTGAATACCCATTTATTCTTGAGTGCTCTCCTACCTTTAGGCAACTTCACCAATTCAAATGTGTTATTCTCATGCAAGGAATTCATTTCTTCTTGCATGGCCTTCAACTACTTTTCCTTGTGCTCATTTACAACGACCTCTTATACCTTTCTGGCTCTCCAGCATCAGTGATCATCACATACTCATGTGGAGTGTTTCTTTGGGAAGCATGACGCTCTGTAGTGGATCTTCTCAACTGAGGCTCAACTCGTGCCTCAAATGCAACCTCTTCAACTGGCTCATCATGGTGAGGTTCATGGTCATTAGTTGCATTCCCATCATCTACCTGTATATCTCCCCCATCAACAAAAGTTCTAGTAGGAGGTTTAGGCACAACATCAATATAACTTCTGGCAACTGGTTTATGTTCCTCATCCTTCTCAAAATCTTCAATGGTTTGGTCTTCAAGAAATATCACATCCTAACTTCTAATAATTTTTCTGTCAGCTGGATCCCAGAGTCTATAACCAAACTCTTCATGACCATAACCCAAGAAGACACACTGTTTGGATTTCCCATCAAGCTTGGACCTCTCATCTCTTGGAATGTGAGCAAAAGTCCTGTAGCCAAACACTTTCAAAAGACTATAAAAGACATCTTTCCATGTCCATACTCTGCTTGGAACATCTCCATCTAGTGGCACAGAAGGAGAAAGGTTGATCAAATCCACTGCAGTTCTCATTGCTTCACCTCGAAAGGCTTTGGGCAATTTTGCATGAGAGAGCATACACCTGATTCTGTCATTAATGGTACGATTAATTCTCTCTGCAACTCCATAATGCTGAGGCGTCTTTGGGACTGTCTTCTCAAGCCAAATTCCATGTTCTTTCCAATATTCTTCAAACGGACCCCTGTATTCACCACCATTATCTACTCGGACACATTTCAACTTGTTTCTTTTTTCTCTTTCAACACTTGCATGAAAATGCTTGAAGACACCGAGAACCTGGTCTTTAGATTTCAAAGAAAAAAGCCCACACTTTTCTAGAGTGATCATCAATAAAAGTAATAAAATATGAAGCACCACAAAGAGATTTACACTCCATAGTGCAAACATCAGTGTGAACTAAATCAAGAACATTGGGCCTCCTAAGAGGACCAGAACTACAAAATAAAATTCTATGTTGTTTTCCAACAAAACACCGAGAGCAAGTATTTAAAGGTGTACCTTTCATAGGAAGAGAATTTTTCCTGGCAAGAATGTTGAATCCTTGTCACTCAAGTGGCCAAGGCGCATATGCCACAAATCAGTAGAAACATCCTCAACTGCATTCACCTCCTCCTTGCTTAACTTTCCAGGCATCCTGTAGAGAGTAGTGAAGCTTTCTTCCTTTGCCACCACTAGTGACCCTTTGGTGAGCTTGCATATGCCACCACCAAAGTAAGTGTGATAGCCTTCTTTGTCCAAGACTTTAACAGAAATCAAGTTGAGACGGATATCTAGAACATGTCTAACATTCTTCAATTGCAGCTTGCACCCAATGCTAGTTTCAATCCAAATATCTCCCATATCAACAATTTTACATACTCCTTCATTTCCCATTTTAACTGTGCCAAAATCACCAACAGTATAAGATGATAAGAAATCACGCCTAGGAGTGACATGGTATGAGACTCCAGAATCAATAATCCAACTCGAATCATGACATGCTAGATTTATAGAATTATCATCATAGATAATGTAAACAACAGTATCGGATGCAACTGCAGCTATGTCTTTATCATTTTTCTTCTCTTCATCTTTATCTCTTTCCCTTGACTTCTCTCTCTTGAGGAACCTGCATTGTCTTTTGATGTGTCCCACCTTGCCACAGTGATAACATGTCACTTCCTTTCTAGTCCTGGACTTGCTTCTTGACTTGCTACGACTGTCATATTTTTCATGCTTATGGAAATGTCTGGTTTGGCTTCTCCCCCGTGACTCTGCAACTAGTGCTTCTGATTGTGTGGAGGTAACAATCAAACCATGCTCCTTTCTTCTGGCTTCTTCATTTAGCATGCTCTCTTTTACCATTGACATTGTCAACTTCCCATTTGGAGCTGAATTACTAGAGCTCCCCAACTGTCAGGCAAGGTACTTAGCAACAACAAAGCTTGCAACTCATCATCTAATTTAATATCTGCTGCCGTCAACTGATTCACAGTATTCTGAAAAAATTACTCATATGTTGTTTTTGAATCCCTTTCTTTGTATTTCGTATTCACCAGCTTCCAGATCAGAAATGCGTTATATATATATATATATATATATATATATATATATATATATATATATATATATATATTGTACATTCTTCCGCTCATACAACTCGGCCAATTTCTTCCACATTTGTTGTGCATCTGTTTGTGTCTACATGAGGATATACACTCAAATCCAACCACTGCCTAATCAAAGAATCTGCCTTTCCATTCATCTTCCTCCATTCACTTTCAGATTTATCCTTGGGTTGAGCAGTGTCCCCTCAACGGAATCATATGCAAGTCTTTGCTGTATAACAAATTTTCCATGAGGATCTTCCAAAGTGTATAATTTGTAGAGTTCAACTTAATTATATTTGGCCCTTGATTTTCCTCCATTTAAATACACATAACAAAACAACCTAAGCTCTTGATATCACTTTGTTGGGAAAAAAAACCCAGAGATAACAATCTCTAATGAAGCAAATACTTTTCCCCCACCTGTACAAATAAATAGGTATAACAAAAAAAATTCTTCCACAGGATAATATCAATGGTAGAAAAATAAATAGTAATGACACCACAATTTTAACGTGGAAAACTCCCAAGTGTAGGCAGAAAAACCACGGGACCAGGTCCAATAAAAACTTCCACTATAAATAATAATTGGTACACCAAATCTTTCTAGCAACACTAGGGAACACCAAGTCAACAACACATCACCCAAAAGATGGATACAAGCAAGCAACAAGAGAGAAACTCCACAAAAATGGATATAACAACCCAACTCAAAGAGAAGGCAAAACAATAATATAATGATATCAAAATGTAGCTCTCAACACCAGGAATAACATACTAAAACTTAATGAAAGGAATTTACCCAAATTCCTATTTTTCTTCTTCTCCTCTGCGCCGTCCCGTCCCTCTCGGTTGCTCTCTTTCTTTTTCTTTCTCTCGCGCCAGACACACACACCATGCTTTCTTTCTATTATTCAAACCCTTTTCAAATGCTACATGGGCATGGGCATTAGCAACTTTTATTTATTTGTTTATTTTTCTTTCTTTTAAAATAATGTGGGACCCACTTAGGAGTGACCCACCCAACCGCCCCAAAAGATCAACATAAGCTAAATTTTGATTACAAAATTACCAGCTTCATATCTTGAGCTATAGAGCTATAGCATAACAAAAGTGATTCAAGACAGCCAAAACACAAAAGATATATACTGTTTAGTAGTATTGCAATTCCGGTAATGCACTTCCATTCACCACGTGATCAGGACTCAACAAACATCCTTCTATGTGACATCAAAATATTCATCCGGTGAAGCTCACTCTGGAATCATCATTAGAAGTCCTAGGCACTTCAACAATGTCTAAAAGTCAGGCCTCACCCTTTCAAAAGAATAACCAGCATTCTCAGCTGTTCTAACAAGTGCTTCTTGCAAATAATTTGAGCTGCCACCAAATACATGATACACTTCATTCCTAGCACCACTCAAAGTTCTCCTAGGAACTTCAGCAAACTCAGGCCTTAGCCTATCAAAAGAATAACCTGCATTCTCAGCTGTTCTACTTCTACCAAGTGCTCCTTGCAAATAATTTGAGCTGCCACCAAATACACGATACCCTTCATTCGTAGCACCACTCAAAGTTCTCCTAGGAATTTCAGCAATGCGCCTCTCAAAGTGACTCCTTACCTTATCAAAAGAATAACCTGAATTCTCTGATGTTTGACCAAGTGCTTCATTCCTAGCACCAAGTGACAAGGGAACGTTATCCACTGTTCTAACATGATCTGTTTGAGAAAATCTAACATTAGCTGGTGTCGGCCATGGTTGCAGAAACTGCAAAGACTGCTTTGGCTGCAATGATCTTTGAGAACCTAGATTCATACCATGAGCAGAATAGCTAGCGCAAGGATCAACTCTTCCGTGTACTACTGCACCAGAGATTGGAGTGTATCCATTTGTCAACCCTAATATTGATGTCATTGCTTCATTCATTTTTGTATCGTGACAAGTTTGAGGATAATAGTTGAGATCAACTAAAGCTGGTGATTGGTCCACAACTTGTTGAATATCTTGAAATGGGAGATCTCTTAGTTGTCTAGAAGCTATGCAACTTCTCCTCCTACCTATTCCCAAAACTCTAGGATAGTAAATAAACTTAAAAGTGCTACACTCACCAAGTGGAAAGGGTTCATCACATCTATAACTATCACCTCGCTTATTGTTATAACCTGGGTAATCTTCTTTCCTAAAGTCAGCACGCTCAATCAACGTCAAGAAGCTTTGTATAGCAAGCTTCTCTATGTTCCAGTCACTAAATGGGGCAGTGGTTTTATGATTAACATGAATTTCACCATTGGCTCGAAGCAAACAACTTGCATTCTTGAAGAAGCCGAACACAAGGTCCATATGCATCCTGTAAATTCAGGAGTATGTGAATTATAAGTCTCATATATCAATAAGTATCGTGAAAAAGAAAAACTTAACATAGTACAAACTAGAAATATGCACAAGAAAAATGTTATACTCATCAACCCAAAGCTGGTGTTTTAGTTAGATTCCAAGTGTTAAAATTGTCACTCGTGTTCTTTTTTCAGAAACACATTGAGTAACTAAATTGGTGCCATGTGCATTCTTCCACAAAGGCCAAAAGAGCCAGGCAAGCTACACTTTCTATTCATATACATTCTCTAATTTTGGCCCAACAGCAAACACCAGGCATCCACTAGTGGAAAATATACATTAGACGGGAAAGTTTTACGTCAGTTTTTGTAAATATCAGGTTTCATTAATTCAATTTCAACGTCAGTTGTTGTAAGGACTGATGTTAAAAATCAAGTGACCCACTTTTAACGTCAGTTCTATAAACAACTAACGTTAAAAGTGAGTCACTTAACCTTTTAACGTCCGTTCTTTCATCAACAGACGTTAAAGGTTATTTTAATAATTTTTTTTAGCCAGTATACGTACCTTCCTGCATTGCCTTCATCAAAGTTTCAGTTTCACTTGCTTTTATGTTTTGTGTTTCTGTTTTGAAAACTAAAATATATGTGCGAAGTAAAACTGCTATAAGTTGAATCAATAACCCAAACCGGATCTCTCATTCATGAAGTGTATCAATAATACAATTACAAGATACATTCAAAGATTTAAAATCCTATAAAAAGTTACATTGAAAGGGTTTAAAATCCTATAAAATCCTAAACATTTGTTGAGGCTTTGTTCCCTTCACGGGTGAGCAAGAGAGGAGAGTCTAGCGACTGAGTTTTCCAGAGCGGCTGAGCATGAGTGCACTCGATCTGTTTCAGCAATGGTCCTAGAACAGTCACTTGCTGCCAAAGCTGAGGTTTTGGATCTAGTTGCCGATTCTATTGAAGGATGATAAGGTGAGGAACTCACATTATGTGATTTACACAACCTTATCACCCATGTCATGTGATTTACACAACCTCTGAAGTTGTTTGACCATTAAGACAAAGACCTTTGAGTCTAGGAATAGGAAGAAAGAGTGATGAAGTTAATTTTCATGGCAGAGCCATATTGTGAAGCAGAAAAATAAAAGGAAGGAAGGAAGCTATTTATAGGAGCAGGGGATGAAGTTACTAGGCGTGGTAAGTTGCTAAAAAATTAAATTGATCATTAAGAGGATTAGGTTCCAAGGCGCATGGGGAGTTTGCAGTCAAATAAAGTAATAAATGTAGTTATATATTATAAACGTGCAGAATGAATAACTGATTGGGATGCATAAACAGTGGCTTTTAACGTCTGTTAATCAAAAAGTAGACGTTAAAAAGGATGATATTGACTTTTAACGTCAGTTGTTTATAGAACTGGCGTAAAAAGTGATGATACTGACTTTTAACATCAGTTCTTTTAACAACTGACGTTAGAAGGTGATTGAATTAAAAAAATTTGAGTGAGGACAACTTAATTGCTTCACCCGCGTTCTTCATCAGTTTCATACTTTGCTCTATTCACAACGTATACCCACACTCTCCTCTGTCCTAACCCTTTCACTCCTCTCCTCACCACCGCGAACTCCTTTCCTCACCACCGCGAGCTCCTCTCCTCACCACCGTGAGGTACCTTTCTCTCTCTCTCTCAACTTCACGCTTTTTCTTGCGAGCACTAACTCTCTCTGTCTCGCCCACTCTCAGCAACCACATCAAACGACGGCCTCTCCCTCACGCGAGCTCCTCTCCCTAGCGCGAGCTCCTCCTTCACGCGGTCAAGTACACTTTCTCTCTCTCTCTCTCTCTTTGAATCACACACTGTCTTTCTCTCACTTCGCACGCCCTAACTCTTTTTTTCTCACTCACTCTCAACCACATCGAACGGCGGCCTCCTGTGATAGCATTGTTAAGTCTCTAAAATGTCTGATGTGCATTTCCCTAAGTTTTGATGAGAACTAAACATTGGTTAATGATTTAATTAATCTTCATATTGGTTGCTAACCTGTATATCGAGTGTGCAGATTAAATAAGACAAACAGACGTCCAACAAAGTGTAACAAGCAGACGTCCAACACTGTAGTGTTTGAAGCACACGTCCAAAACGCAAGAGAAACAAACTTGCGTCCACCAAGGTGTTCAAAGCCAGCATCTACCTACGTGGCATTCAGAACAGCGCGTCCAATAAAGTATCAGAACCGCGCGTCCAATAAAGTATCAGAATAGCCCGTCCACTAAGGTTATGGCTTGTCCAATGACGTGGCAATTGGAGCTCGTCCATTAAGGTCAGAATGTCTCGTCCAATGACGTGGCATATGGAGCTCGTCCATTAAGGTCAGAATGTATCCGTCCAATGACGTGGCAAAAGACTCTCGTCCACCAGAGTAACTGAGACTCTCGTCCACCAGAGTAACTGAGACTCTCGTCCACCAGACCAACTGAGACTCTCGTCCAGTAAAGTAACAGAGGCTCTCGTCCACCAGAGTAACAGATGCTCTCGTCCACTAAAGTAACAAAGGCTCTCGTCCACTAAAGGTGACAGAAGCTCTCGTCCACTAGAGTAACAGAAGTGCTCGTCCACTAAAGGTGACAGAAGCGCTTGTCCATTAGTCTTTGGACTTGCTGAGTCCTTAATATGGAGCTCGTCTACTAGCCCGAATGAAAACTCAAATGACTAGATAGACGTGATTATTTTCAAGATGGAAGCACTTATCTTATGAACGCGAATTCTTTAAGGATTATCAGAATCTTAGTTCAAGAACCAGAAAGAGACTTGAAGCCTTCTCTCCTACTCAGTTTCACGATTATCAAGAAAAGTCAGAAGCTACTCTCTCAAGCAACCTTGGTTAATCAGAACCAAAGACCAGTTAAAGAATGCTTCCAACGTGCTTTATTCCCTAGTACCTCTGGTCCTTACACAAAAAGGGAAGTGTACTCAGTAAAGTACAAAAAGCTTTCTACACAACTTTGATATGGCTGTAGCACGATGAATAAAGCCATGATCCTTCATGTTAGAGTACAACCAACGACTCTATTGCATTAATGGCTGCCCAGAACGACTCTATTGCATTAATGATTGCCCAGAACGACTCTATTGCAATTAATGAAGTTCTGCTTGAAGCCAACATCTGAGGAGATGTCTTTAATGGATCCTAAATGCTTGAAAACCATAAATACAGAAGTCATTGAAGATGAAGAACAAGATAATACACATTGCATTAAAACGCCATTAATCTGCATTAATTTCTTCATTCTTTTATTCTGTATTCTCCAATCATTTTGAAGTTATTACGCAGACTTTCCTGAGCCTTACATTTAAACCACTCTCTGAGTGTTAGTGAAAGATCTGCCTGTGAGAAATTGTATTTATTACAAACCCTATCTCTCAAACAAACCAAAGTGAGCCTGAAGAGGCTAGGTGTGAAAATAATACTTGTCTTGATCCTGAAGAGGCTAGGTGTGCAAATAATACTTGTCTTGAGCCTGAAGAGGCTAGATATTACATGTCTTGAGCCTGAAGAGGCTAGGTGTGCAAATAATACTTGAGTCTCTAACCTTATCAGTTATAGTGGATAAATCTTGGTGCTGCCAAGGACTGGACGTAGCTCTTTGATTTGAAGAGTGAACCAGGATAAATCACCGTGTTAATCTCTCTTCCCTTAAACTCTTTAATTGCCTTAGTTTTCTTACATCTATCAAGTGGTGTGCTTGCAAAAGTCACCCGTCCATCCTGTATTCTTCCACTCGTCCAAATCTAGCCTTTTTGTTTGCGAAAAGATTTCAACTTTGCTTAAATTCTGATAAAAACAATTCAACCCCCCTTTCTTGTGTTTATAGTTGTCTATTTCAGTTGGTATCAGAGCTCAGCCTCTTGGTTGAGCATCTAACAGTGTAGAGGTAAAAGGTCCTGAAGAATAGACATGACGACTGGAACTAGTACAAGTGGAAGTCATCAGACTGAAGGAGCCCCCCTAACCAGACCTCCTTACTTCAATGGAGAAAATTACAACTACTGGAAAGATAGATTTCAGTGGTTTTTTCTATCCACAAACTTTGATCTTTGGGATGTCATCACAGATGGTCCATTCATTCCCAAAAATGATGATAACACTGACAAACCAAAAGCTCAGTGGACTGGTGCTGAAAAGACAAAATGGGAGCTTAACCACAAAGCCAGATATAACATCATCTGTGCTCTCAGTCCGGAGGAGTTTGAGAAGGTTTGTGCTAGTGACTCTATGAAGGAAATATGGGACACTTTGGCTGTCACTCATGAAGGAAAAGCTAAAGTCAAAGAATCAAAGATTGCCATACTTGTCAGAAAGTATGAACTGTTCATCATGGAGGAAGGTGAGTCTGTTGCTCAGATGATAGGAAGATTCCAAACTATAATCAACAATTTGAAATCTCTTGTCAAAGTCTATACCAATGATGAGAAGGTTGGAAAGATTCTGAGAAGTCTACCTAAACAGTGGAGACCTTTGGTCACTGCTATCTCCCAAGCCAAGGATCTCACTACCTTGACTATGGATGAACTTCTTGGAACACTCACTGTTCACGAGCAAGAACTTGGACATGAAGTTGCACCAAAGAAGGGCAAGTCAATTGCTCTGAAAGCTGATCAAAAGTCAGCAAAAGTTTCCAATGCTCTGAAGGCAGATGAGTCATCCAGTGATGCTGACCTATCAGAACTCGAGGATTCTGAGAGTGATGAAGAGTTGTCTCTCCTGACTAGGAAGATAAAGCTTCTCCTACAGCAAAAGAAGTTCAAGAGGGATAGGCCATTCAGAAGGTTCAACAAGGACAAGAACTTCAAAGAATCCACCTCAACAGACAAAAGTCCAATTGTTTGCTATGAGTGCAAGAAGCCCAGTCACTTCAAGACTGAATGTCCTCAACTCAAGAAGGCCCCTTCTAAGAAATTCTTCAAGAAGAAGAAGAAAGGAATGATGGCTACTTGAGAGGATCTGGAGTCAACATCTTATGATGAAGAAACTGAGGAAGAAGCCAATCTCTGTTTGATGGCCAACACTGAATCAGACTCTGATGATGAGGTACATCCTGACTATGAGGAATTACTTGATGCCTGTGAGGATTTGTTGGAGGAATCCAACTGCTTATCTAAAGCCTTCAAATCCCTCAAGAGAGAGTATGTAAAGCTCACCAGTGAGCATAAACAGAAATCTCAAGAGTGCGAGAAGCTGGCTAAAGAGAACAGTGAGCTGAAGACTGAAAAGTCTAATGAAGCTAAGATCTCAAGTGAAACATCACCATCTGAAGAAGTTGAAAAACTTCAACAGAAAGTGGAATAGCTCACTTCTGATCTTGCCAAATTTGTTAATGGTAGAGACAATCTGACTAAGCTTCTTGGCATTCAGAAGCACTCTCTTAACAAAGAAGGTATTGGATATGTCCATCAAACACATCATAAAGTATCAACTAAAGTTCCTACAGTATCTGCTAAGTCAACTGTAACCAAATCAACACCTATTTGTAACTTATGTGGAAAAACTAGGCATGTTATGTCTAAGTGTATCCATAAGAAGAGAAGGAAGTCTTTACAGACTCCTAGAACTAACAGAAAAGGACCCAGAAAAATATGGGTACCTAAAGATCAAATAATTTTTGTTGCAGATGTCCTCAACAGGACAAAGAAAACACCACTGCCGGTACCTGGACAGTGGCTGCTCGCGTCATATGACAGGAGAAAGGTCTATGTTCCTAGACCTTCAACTTAAGAAAGGAGGACACGTTGCCTTCGGAGGAAATCAGAAAGGAAAAGTTATAGGAATTGGTACTGTTGGTGGTAAACCCCCTCTTCCCTCTATATCTAATGTTCTTATGGTTAAAGGATTAAGACACAATTTGCTTAGCATAAGTCAATTATGTGATAGTGGTTTTGATGTTTCCTTTACCAAGGATGTATGCATAGTTAAATACTGTAATGGCAAAACCTTCTTTTCAGCTAAAAGGCAACAAAATCTTTATAAGATTGAACTGCCTGATCTCTCAGATCAAAGTGTAACATGTCTGATGTCTAAAGAGGATGAGAGATGGTTATGACATAAGAAACTAGGTCATGCTAGTATGAAACTAATTTCTGAATTAAAAAGGAATAATCTCGTGAGAGGATTGCCTGATATTAGCTTTAAGAAAGATGTCTTGTGTGATGCATGTCAGAGAGGTAAACAGATAAAATCAAGTTTCAAATCTAAAAACCAAGTATCAACCTCTAGACCTCTTCAGTTGTTACACATGGATCTGTTTGGACCAGTTAGCGTTGCCAGCCTGGCTGGAAGAAAATATGGATTTGTCATTGTTGATGACTATTCTAGATACACATGGGTACTCTTCCTAACACACAAGGATGAGTCTTTTAAGGCTTTCTCAGTATTCTGTAAAAGAGTACAAAATGAGCAAGGTTTCTGTATTTCTACCCTTAGAAGTGATCATGGGGGAGAATTTGAAAATGAGCAGTTTAGACAGTTCTGTGAGGACAATGGAATCTCTCACAATTTCTCTGCACCTAGAACTCCACAGCAAAATGGAGTGGTTGAGAGAAAAAACAGATCTCTGCTAGAGATGGCTAGATCTATGCTCAATGAAAATAATTTCCCTAAGTACTTCTGGGCAAAAGCTGTAAACACTGCTTGTTATGTACAAAACAAAATACTTATTAGGCCTTTTCTAAAAAGGACTCCTTATGAATTGTGGAAAGGAAAAAGCCCCAACATATCTTACTTTCATTCTTTTGGATGTGAATGTTTTATTCTGAATACCAAAGATAATCTTGGAAAGTTTGATTCTAAGGTAAATAAAGGTATTTTCGTAGGATATTCTGAAAAGTCTAAGGCTTTTAGAGTATACAATTCAAGAACTTGTATTATTGAAGAATCTGCTCATGTTAAATTCAATGATGGATTAAAGACTGATAAAGAACTATCAGATCTAGAAGATGATCTTGCAGGTCTTGATATAAACAAGCCAGAAAGTCAACAACCCGATCTAACCAAAACAGAACCTGTGCCTGAGGCTGAAAGACAAGTGGAACAAACGAGTTAGCAGACAAGTCAAGATCTTCATGATGATCTCAAAAGGGATTTAAAGTTCAACACTCATCATCCTAAGGATCTTATTATTGGAAATCCTTCTGAGGGAGTAAGAACCAGATCCACATTAAGAGAATCAAGCAATGTGGCCTTTATTTCAGATTTGGAGCTTAAACGCATTGAAGAAGCTCTTGAGGATGAAAGCTGGATTCTTGCTATGCAAGAAGAACTTAACCAGTTCACCATAAATGATGTCTGGACTCTTGTCTCTAAGCCTAAAAACAAGTCAGTTATTGAAACAAGATGGGTCTTCAGAAACAAATTAGATGAAGATGGTAAAGTTGTCAGAAATAAGGCAAGGTTAGTAGCTCAAGGCTATAACCAACAAGAAGGTATTGATTATACTGAAACCTTTGCACCTGTAGCTAAAATAGAAGCCATACGCATTTTAATGTCATATGCTGCACAACACCAAATTACCCTATTTCAAATGGATGTAAAAAAGTGCTTTTCTAAATGGTATAATTGAAGAAGAAGTGTATGTTAAACAACCCCCTGGTTTTGAGGATACTGATAAACCAGATCACGTTTTCAAACTTAAAAAGGCATTATATGGTTTGAAACAAGCACCTAGAGCATGGTATGATAGACTCAGTTATTTTCTCATGCATAATGGTTTTACTAGAGGACAAGTAGACACTACTTTGCTCAAAAAATGCTCTAAAGAGAACTTTATTATAGTTCAAATATATGTTGATCATATTATTTTTGGAGCAACTAATGAAAAGCTGTGCAAGAAATTTTCAAATCTAATGCAAGCTGAATTTGAGATGAGCATGATGGGAGAATTGAAGTTCTTCCTTGGATTACAAATCAAGCAGACAAGTGATGGAATTTACATTTATCAACAAAAATATACCAAGGAGATACTCAAGAAATACAAAATGGAAAATGCAAAGCTCATGAAAACCCCTATGCAACCCAATGCAAAACTAAGCAAAGATGATGAAGGTAAAAAGGTAGATCAAACTGTCTACAGAGATATGATTGGCTCTCTACTGTACTTAACTTCAAGCAGACCTGACATTCAATTTAGTGTCTGTATGTGTTCTAGATTCCAATCTGATCCTAGATAATCTCATCTTAAGGCTGTTAAAAGAATATTTAGATATTTGCTTGGAACTACTAATCTTGGTTAGCTGTATTTAAGATCAAAAGAATACAGATTAGTGAGATATTGTGATGCTGATTTTGCTGGAGACAGAATAGAAAGAAAAAGCACCAGTGGAGGATGTCACTTCATTGGAGCAAGATTAGTCTCATGGTCAAGCAAGAGGCAGACAACCATTGCCCTATCTACTGCTGAAGCAGAATACATCTCTGCTGCTAGTTGCTGCTCTCAACTCTTATGGGTAAAACATCAACTTGAGGATTACTCTATTTATGAACATAACATATCTGTATGGTGTGATAATTCGAGTTCTATATGCTTAAATAAAAATCCAATTCAGCATTCTAAGGCTAAACATATTGAAATCAAACATTATTTCATTAGGGATTATGTTCAAAAAGGCATCTTTGATATTAAGTTTGTTAAAACTGAAAATCAATGGGCTGATATTTTCACTAAACCCCTTGCAGAAGATAGGTTTTTATTTATTAGAGATAATCTAAACATGCATTGCATTTTTGAGTGACATGTCTGAATGTTAAGCTGTCTGTGCTAAATCTGTCATTACTCCTATATACATGTTCTTTCAACTAAGCATTAGTTCAGGGGGAGTAATGATACAATAGTTTAAGTGGAGTATGTCTAATATGCTTGCTGCATTACTATGATTTTCTTAACATGTTATCTTAACCTTAACATATCACATAAATAAAACTTGATAACCCTTTTTGATGTTGACAAAAGGGGGAGAATAGGAGAAATTGAGATTTATGATAGAAATATGTTATAGGAGAATGGGAGAATGAATATGATATGGACCTGTTCGCTTAAGAAAATTTTCACCGGTCTGATATATGCTATTTTCTTTGTTTATATTTTCTGAGGTTCATTAAATCATCTCAATGTTTGTCATCATCAAAAAGGGGGAGATTGTTAAGTCTCTAAAATGTCTGCTGTGCATTTCCCTAAGTTTTGATGAGAACTAAACATTGGTTAATGATTTAATTAACCTTCATATTGGTTGCTAACCTGTCTATCGAGTGTGCAGATTAAATAAGACAAACAGACGTCCAACAAAGTGTAACAAGCAGACGTCCAACACTGTAGTGTTTGAAGCGCACGTCCAAAACGCAAGAGAAACAAACTTGCGTCCACCAAAGTGTTGAAAGCCAGCGTCTACCTACGTGGCATTCAGAACAGCACGTCCAATAAAGTATCAGAACCGCGCGTCCAATAAAGTATCAGAATAGCCCGTCCACTAAGGTTATGGCTTGTCCAATGACGTGGCAATTG
Source organism: Sophora flavescens (assembly GCA_030762895.1). Classification (NCBI taxonomy): domain Eukaryota; kingdom Viridiplantae; phylum Streptophyta; class Magnoliopsida; order Fabales; family Fabaceae; genus Sophora; species Sophora flavescens. The sequence continues at coordinate 181,840,392 of CM061062.1, read as the reverse complement.
GAGCTCGTCCATTAAGGTCAGAATGTCTCGTCCAATGATGTGGCATATGGAGCTCGTCCATTAAGGTCAGAATGTATCCGTCCAATGACATGGCAAATGACTCTCGTCCACCAGAGTAACTGAGACTCTCGTCCACCAGAGTAACTGAGACTCTCGTCCACCAGACCAACTGGGATTCTCGTCCAGTAAAGTAACAGAGGCTCTCGTCCACCAGAGTAACAGATGCTCTCGTCCACTAAAGTAACAAAGGCTCTCGTCCACTAAAGGTGACAGAAGCTCTCATCCACTAGAGTAACAGAAGTGCTCGTCCACTAAAGGTGACAGAAGCGCTCGTCCATTAGTCTTTGGACTTGCCGAGTCCTTAATTTGGAGCTCGTCTACTAGCCCGAATGAAAACTCAAATGACTAGATAGACGTGATTATTTTCAAGATGGAAGCACTTATCTTATGAACGCGAATTCTTTAAGGATTATCAGAATCTTAGTTCAACAACCAGAAATAGACTTGAAGCCTTCTCTCCTACTCAGTTTCACGATTATCAAGAAAAGTCAGAAGCTACTCTCTCAAGCAACCTTGGATAATCAGAACCAAAGACCAGTTAAAGAATGCTTCCAACGTGCTTTATTCCCTAGTACCTCTGGTCCTTACACAAAAAGGGAAGTGTACTCAGTAAAGTACAAAAAGCTTTCTACACAACTTTGATATGGCTGTAGCACGATGAATAAAGCCATGATCCTTCATGTTAGAGTACAACCAACGACTCTATTGCATTAATGGCTGCCCAGAATGACTCTATTGCATTAATGACTGCCCAGAACGACTCTATTGCAATTAATGAAGTTCTGCTTGAAGCCAACATCTGAGGAGATGTCTCTAACGGATCCTAAATGCTTGAAGACCATAAATACAGAAGTCATTGAAGATGAAGAACAAGAGAATACACATTGCATTAAAACGCCATTACTCTGCATTAATTTATTCATTCTTTTATTCTGTATTCTTCAATCATTTTGAAGTTATTACGCAGACTTTCCTGAGCCTTACATTTAAACCACTCTCTGAGTGTTAGTGAAAGATCTGCCTGTGAGAAATTGTATTTATTACAAACCCTATCTCTCAAACAAACCAGAGTGAGCCAGAAGAGGCTAGGTGTGAAAATAATACTTGTCTTGAGCCTGAAGAGGCTAGGTGTGCAAATAATACTTGTCTTGAGCCTGAAGAGGCTAGATATTACATGTCTTGAGCCTGAACAGGCTAGGTGTGCAAATAATACTTGAGTCTCTAACCTTATCAGTTATAGTAGATAAATCTTGGTGCTGCCAAGGACTGGACGTAGCTCTTTGATTTGAAGAGTGAACCAAGATAAATCACCGTGTCAATCTCTCTTCCCTTAAACTCTTTAATTGCCTTAGTTTTCTTACGTCTATCAAGTGGTGTGCTTGCAAAAGTCACCCATCCATCCTGTATTCTTCCACTCGTCCAAATCTAGCCTTTTTGTTTGCGAAAAGGTTTCAACTTTGCTTAAATTCTGATAAACACAATTCAACCCCCCTTCTTGTGTTTATAGTTGTCTATTTCAAGCATCACCACTGAGCCACTCTCCTTCTCCTCTCTCTGAACTCAGGTAACTCCCTAAACCCTCAACGTTTCATTTTCATTTTTGTTTTTGGTGTGGGTTGAGGGGTTTATTTATGATAGTTGGAGATGAAATGAGTTGGGGTTGCTGTTCATTTGTTGTAAATGATGGTCTATGGTGTTTCCTGGTTTTGGTTGCAATGGGTTGATGATACTGTTTTTATGGAATGATATTGAGATTGATGATGTTTGCAATGATGGAGCTTTTTTGTGTGTGTAGTGTGTACTTTTGGAACTGTTTTGCTAGCGAGTAGTTTTCCTTTTATTTTTTAGTTGAAATGTATACTGTGAAGCTAAATAATAAAAAAGAAACAAATAGTGGTGTATATATATGGTTGTTAGGTTTTCAAATAATAGTGCTCTTTTCCAATCTCCCCTATATTGTGCTTATATTGGATACATGTGTGTATATCTACAGAACCTATTTGGTTATGGATCATAGTTGGATGGTTTGTAAGCGCACAAGTGATGAGTATTTGAAGGGAGTGAGAGAGTTTATAGAATTTGCTCAAAGGAATATTCCTAATAGTAACTGAATGTTCTATTGTCCTTGTGTCAAGTGTTTGAATACGAGGAAATGTACGGTGAATGATATACGTACTCATCTGATTTGTTTTGGGATTTGCTTGAGTTATACAAGATGGATATGGCATGGTGATGTGTTGTTAAGTACTAAGGCAAGTGTCTTCCAAAGTGAGGACGTTGACGTAGATATGGAGGATGATCGAGTAGAGGACATCATTCGTGATATTGGACAATAATCTTTTCAGCGAGCACATTTGTATGATAGGTTGTGCGGTGATGCGGATAAGCCTTTGTATCCCGGGTGTACTACTCATACACGATTGTCGATGGTGTTAAAATTGGTTTGTGTGAAGGCGAGAAATGGTTGGACCGATAAAAGCTTCACCGAATTACTTGAAGTGTTCAAAGACTTGCTTCCGGAGGGCAACACATTACCTGATCATAACAATGAGGCCTAGAAGGTATTGTGTCCGATGGGTATGGAGTATAAGAAGATACACGCATGCCCCAATGATTGCATATTGTACACTTGTGTTTATGAAGACAATCATGATTGCCCCAAATGTAGGTTATCACGCTACAAAGTGAAGGATGGTGATGATGGTGATGATCTTGATGATTCGATATGTGATGTGAGAAAAAAGGGTCCTCCTACGAAGGTGTTGTGGTATCTGCCAATAATTCCAAGGTTGAAGCAATTGTTTGCCAATGTGAAAGATGCGAAGATTCTTAGATGGCATCATGATGAGAGGAAACGTGATGGAAAGGTTCGCCACCCGGCTGATTCTGTGCAATGGAAGAATATTGATACTTTATTTATGGATTTCGCCGATAAGCCAAGAAACCTAAGGCTTGGACTTGCTACGGATGAAATGATACTTTGTTTCTGGATTTCACCGATGAGCCAAGAAACCTAAGGCTTAGATTTGCTACGAATGGAATGAATCCATATGGTAACATAAGTAGTATTTATAGTACATTGATAATTTACAACCTGCCTCCTTGGTTGTGCATGGAGCGCAAATATATGATGTTGTCTATGATAGTTTCAGGCTCAAAGCAATCGGGAAATGGCTTAGATGTTTATCTAAGTCCCTTGATTGAAGACTTGAAAAAACCGTGGGTGGAAGGTGTTGATGTAGTTGATGGGTATTCTCACGAGAATTTCAAGCTTCGTGCGATGTTATTTTGCACCATCAACGACTTTCCCGCATACGGGAACTTGTCCGGGTACAATGTCAAGGGGCATAAAGCATTCCCTATATGTGAAGAAGGCACATGCTACACTCAGTTGCATCATGGAAAGAAGACGGTTTACCTTGGGCATCATAGATTTCTTAGACGTGATCACCCATATCGTAAGATGAAAAAATCTTTTAAAGGATGCCAAGAGATTGAAGATGCTCCAACGGCCGTAAATGGAGGGCAGGTTTATCAGAAAGTAAAAGACATCAATGTTATCTTTGGCAAGTCCAAAAAGAAGGGTAAGGCTGTTGAGAAAAACATATGGAAGAGGTCGATATTCTTTGATCTTCCATACCGACGCAAGCTTGATGTCGGACACTGTATTGATGTGATGCATGTGGAGAAAAGTGTGTGATAGTGTGATCGGGACTCTTCTAAACGTTCAGGGCAAGACAAGGGATGGTGTGAATGCTCGTCTTGACCTCGTTGCCCAGGGTATACGAGAGCAGTTAGCTCCAGTTGTTGAGGATGGTGAGCAAGCTTATTTGCCTCCAGCATGTCATACTTTATCAAAAAAAGAGAGACTAAGTTTTTGTGAGTGTTTTCAGGGCATCAAAGTTCCACATGGTTTCTCTTCAAATATCAAGAGGCTTGTCTCTGGTGATCTCAAATTGGTTGGCTTAAAGTCTCATGATTGCCACATCTTGATGCAACAACTTCTGCCCGTTGCTATTCGTTGTATTGCTCCAAAAAATGTGAGACACGCCATTACTCGATTGTGCTCATTCTTCAATTCTATATGTAGTAAAGTCGTTGACCCCCATAAGTTGGATGAGTTGGAAGTTGAGGCTGCTACAATATTGTGCCAATTGGAGATGTATTTTCCTCCTTCCTTTTTCGACATCATAGTTCACTTAATTGTTCATTTGGTGAGGGAGATTAGATTATGTGGGCCTGTTTTTCTGAGATTGATGTACCCAGTTGAGCCCTACATGAAGATCTTGAAAGGGTATGTGAAGAATCCACATCGTTCTGAAGCATCTATTGTTCAAAGGTATGTTGCAGAAGAAGCTATTGAGTTTTGTTCAGACTACCTTCATAACACGGATCCTATAGGGGTTCCTAAGCCTCGTCATGATGAGAGAAGATGTCAAGGTAAGGGTACATATGGTTTAACAATTAATAACAAGGGTCGAGAGGAAGTGCTGCAAGCACATTTGTATGTATTGAACAACATCGATTTTGTTCAACCTTACTTTTGTGAACATAAAAGAAAAGTCAAGGAAGAAAACCCTCGAATGAACGAAAGGTGGTTGTTGGACAAGCATAACAAGACTTTCTTACAATGGTTCAAGGAAGAAATACTTAAGGATGGTAGTACTGCTTCTGACGAGGTAAGATGACTAGCACGTGGGCCTAGCTTCAATGTCATATGCTAGAGTGGATACGACATCAATAACTTTTCCTTTTATACAAAGGAACAAGATAACAAGAGTACCATGCAAAATAGTGGGGTTATGATCGTGGCCGAAGCAATGCACTTCTCTAGTTCAAAGGACACAAAACCCGTTAAAGCACCGATACCTTACTTTGGAGTCATTGAAGAGATTTGGGTGCTCGATTACACTAGGCTCACGATACCGGTTTTTAAATGAAAGTGGGTTGATAATAAAGGTGGTGTACAAACCGATGAAGAGGGGTTTACATTGGTAGTCCTTTGCAAGTTAGGTCATACAAATGAGCCTTTCATAATGGCTTCCCAAGCAAAACAACTGATCCTTCTAACAAAAGGTTGTCTGTGGTTCTCCAAGGAAAAGCATGCATAATGGTAGTGATGAAAATCAAAATTCAACTCTTGATATTCCTGAGACTCCTTCTTTTTCAACAAACATGCCTACTATAATTGAGGAAATACAGGTGGACGATGTACACGCCATTCGTGATGATCATCACGAAGGGATATTGATATAGGTAATTTAAACTTGATTATAGTGTGAGTTTTGTTCTTTTAAGGCAAACATCTTATTTATCCATGTTAGTTTTGATTTATTTTTATTTATCCATATGTATTTATCTTTATCTTTAGGTATCCATGTTAAAAAAAAACATATTTTAATATTTACCGTCTTATATATGTTTATTTAACTGACATTAAATTTCATTTATTTCATAGTCTCGATATCAGCTAGACGGTTGGTCGTGTGGATATTATGTTATGCAACATATGCTGAACATAGTCTCCGCATCTATTACGGAAGGATGGAAGAGGGTAATAATACTTAATTAAACAACTTATTTAATTATATATTATAGTTTTCATTTTCATTGCATTAATAAATGTTACCGTGATTTATTTGAACGTGTGCAAGCTTTTAACAGCGACCAATCTTTAAACAAAAAAGAGTTCAAAGACTTGAGGACGCTGTTTGTAGAATTTTTCTTCAAGTATGCTAAAGAGAAAGGATTGCCCGCAAGTATACCTCGGGAGTATATAGAAGATGTGTAGTTAGTAATTAATATAGAAACTTATATGTAGGTGTGTCATAATTAGTATGTTTTTTATCCCCCAATTTGTTCCTTTGTATATATATACTTTTATTTTATTAATGAAATTTAAGTGAAATATTGAACTGTTACTAGATTTCTTTTCTTGGATCGGATCATTTCATCAATACGAGGATAGGCGGGAAGGGATATATTGTAACATAATTTTTTTTAAAAAAAACAAAGCCTCTAACGTCAGTTGTTTAGTACAGCTGATGTTAAAAATGTAACTTTTAACATCAGTTGTAATAAAAACTGACGTTAAAAATTAAGCTTTTAACGTCAGTTGAATGAAACAACTGACGTTAAAAATATACTTTTAACGTCAGTTTTGTAATCAACTGATGTTAGAAGTGTACTTTTAACGTCAGTTTTGAACTAACGTAAAAAGTTACACTTATAATGATTGCTCCAATAATATCAAGATGTCAAAAATCAATTTTGACTAACGTAAAAAGCACTTCCTGTACTACGGATCATATTTCAAATAAAACGTTGTCCTTTACAATGCACTCATGACATTAATTAATCATTAAATTGAACTCAAATGATCAACTTACTTAATCATTATTTTGTCGTCTTCCCTCCTATGAAAGCCAGCATGAGGGAAGTTGAATATAATCCGATCAAATCGTCGCATTTTCAAATCTGAGTGGAACTTCATTTTTGTTGCATCCACTCCGTGTAACAAGCATGCTCCCAGGTTTTGTAAATCATCTAAATTTGACTTGGCATGCTTGTACTTCTTGGTAACATCATCTTATGAACAGGTAGAGCATTGATGACAATAGGTAGTAAGAAACGCTTAAGAGTAATATTTTAATTTAAATTTTGTGATAAAAATTTTGCACAGAAAGAAATATAATAAAACAAATAAGGGTGTCCTTGTTTAGAGTGAAAATGAAAAGGTGGAAATTGGAGGAACAACAATTGATTGACAAAGCAATAGGATTTTGAACACTCTAACTTTAAAGGTATCCTCTTATTTCCAAAAAATTGTTTTCCAGGTTCCCATTTTTACTCCAGCAGGAGCGGATTGTATAAAAATAGAATAGAAAACAAAACAAAAATCCATATGGTGTTGATTGACATAATGTCCTGTGGATGCAAGAAAAATACATCTTCACAACCAATTGCTGAAATTGTGGAGAATCAGAGCATGACTGAAAGCTTTAATAAAATAGCAAAATGTACAAATTTGGGTGCAGTCCATTCCTAAAGCTTTAAACAATATATAATATCAAATGGAAGTCAAATATTTAAAACCCTCTGAAATGCTCACACAAACTCATAGTAAGCTACACAAACCAAAGTAGATAGGCCAAAATGGAAAAATGCTTCTTTTAGCTAGAAACATCACCAATGCAAAAGGCATATACTAGTCACTATCCATTTTTTTTTATAGACAAATGTTAGATTGTTAGTATTTGTTATGTTAGTGGGGAAGTTGAACCCATGACCTCCACCTTATCACCTCAAACCCTATCTCCCTCTCCCTAAATCACCAAGCCATTTTATAACTCACTTAGTCACTATCCACTTATTACAATTTTGGAAACTTAACTATGCCATTACTATAATATTGCTTCCATTGATGCTTAGAAAGTGATGAATGAACAGAAATAAAAAATTTAAAATTAAAATCTTTACATAAGCAGATAGTTTCATCATTTTCAAATTATAAAAAAAGAGTATAACAAAATGAAGGAAAGCAGAGAACTAGGTTATAAATTTTATTTTTAATTTTTTTTAGAGAAAAGTAACGTTCCATTGAAAGCAAAATGACACATGATCAAACGAAAATAACATCCTTATCCAAGCTAAGCGACAAGAACAGTATTGTTACAAATGTTCCTTGCACCAAGGTGGAAACTTTCACATAGAAACATGCTGTATAAGCCAAAAACACAAACATGATCACAAAGGGACAACAGCAAAAAATTATAAGACGAGGAAAAAAAAATACCGTAAGAATCAAGAGAAGAAGCGACGATGTTGGCAGCTGAACCAAAAGAGCGTGCCAAGCTACAGGAGAAAGAGAAATCACCCTCACCCACCAACAGTATCTGATGATCACTGCAATAATGTGTCACCCATTTTGCAAAGTCTTCTCCTTCTCCTTCACTTTGCATGCTCGCTGCTTCTTCTACCCTCTCTTCTTTTTCTTATGAGGGAAGTTCAAGAGTATCTCACAACGGTACGTCGGTATGCTTGTGAGTTGTGAATTGTGATTCTGAACTTCGTTATTTGAATGAGTTTGTTTGGCTATATCCGGTTTCAAAACACTATCAATTTTGTAGATAATAATAGGAGTAACAGTCTAACAGAAACATAAAGTAGCTTTTGACTTTGTTAAATTTTTTTTTACTTTTAAATATAAAAATATTTAAACATAAATCATTTTATTTTAAATTAAATTATAATCAAATTAAATGTTTACATGATTTTCAATAAAATTGGTTCCATAAAACTAATTTGGTTATAATTGAATTTGAAGTAAAAAGTTTTATTTTAGATGTATTTTTATTTTGAAAATATTTGATATGAAAGCTACTTTATGTATTTTTTACTAAAATTGCATTTGAAGGCCAAATAATTTTTGCGTAATAATAACCAAACATCATTTTTATTAAAATCATGTTTGATAAAGGCAAACGAAAAGTTGGTATTCTAAACCAAGAGACCAAAATGCAGTATATTGGATGGACGTTGGGTAAATGTGATGTTGAATGAAATTAATTTTATAAAATTATTTTTAGTAACAATTAAGATTGAAGAAAAATGATTTATATTTGAATTTTTTTAATTTAAAAACAAGTTTGATATAAAAATGAGTGTAAATTCTTCAAGTTAATAAAACTATTTTCTATAACTTCTACTAAGATCACGTTTAAAGACAAAATCGATTTTAATTGTTAATAATAATCAAACAGCTCTTGCTAAAATAAAGTTTAACAGAGGACAACCAAACGCAATTAGTATTCCTCGAAGTGGGATTAAAGACGCAGTAAGAAGAAAGCCGGAACGAAAGTGAGGTCAATAATACTATAAATTTTGAATTAAAATTATTTATATATTATAAATTTAAAAAGTTGTAATTCGAAACTACACCTTATTTTTTAGACAGGATAAAGTTGTTGTTATAACGACTTTCCTTTTTTTAAAATTAAATAAAGTGAAAGTGAAAAGTAAAGAAAAAATAATAAATATCTAAATTTGTTTCTAAAAAAAATTCTTCGACTTAGTTTTTGATAAATAATTTTTTTTAACATATTTTCAAAAAATCTCACATCTCACGTACTAGTAAAATTACAGTTTAATTTATTGATTCAAAAAAAAAATTGGAGTTTAATTTATATACATTATCAGTGTAAAATTTTCTAATATAGTCAATCAATAACAAATCATATTATGGATTAATTTTAAGATAGTTAGTATAAAAGTAAAATATTTTTAATGATATGACAATTTATAATTAGATGAGAACATAAAAAATCTTCACATTGACAATACATACCAATTAAATCCATAAAATTAATATTTTTAAAAATAAATTTCAAAGACACTAATGTGAAAAATGACCAATTGGTTAAAAATAAAATGATTTTTCTATCATATGCAACATTACATATATTAAAAAATCAAAAATAAAATATTATGTTAAAAATTACATATTCAATTCCTAAAAAATTTAAAAATTATTTCTACCATTAACACAAAATAAAAAAATTACTCATTTCAATACCATATTTTTATATTTTGATTTTTTAACACACGTAACTTTGTAAGTTAGAAAAATCTAAAGTTAAAACCCAATCATGCCCGAATGCACAAAAAACACTGGGTGGGGCCCCGATAATGGGAACACACCACGTGAATGAACAAGTCTCTCGAGCCCACGTTTCACTATCTTGCATCAACTTTTGTTCAATAATTTGATATACAGTATGGGTTTGAAGAGCATTTGATAAAAGTGATTTTAAATAAAATTGATTTTATAGAATTGATTTGAGTTTGAAGTATAGTTATTTATGTTTGGATGTTTTTATTTTAAAAACAAGCTTGGTATAAAACTTAGTAAAATTTTTTAATCCAAAAACAAAAACTACTTTAAGCTGCTTCTCGTAGAATTGATTATGGAATTCAAAATCGCTTATGCATCCAAGAACCAAGCATCTCAAAAAATGGTTAAATCCACATTTGACTATTATAAAAGTGAGTTTGGTTATTCTCACCATGGAATCAAACATGCACACTGTAATGCCTTAACTGATTGTCTCAAAGGAAAACACAAGACATCCACATTACAATGATAGTCATATTGATAGTCTTAACATAATGGTCACACATAACCTTACAAACAAAATAAAATAAAATAAAATCAAAAGAAAATCATTACACAAACAACTACTCTCGGACTTCATTTAATCAGTTTATGAAGGCGACAGTTACATATTAAGGCTCCCATGAAAACATATTGAGTTAAAGAAATTCCTTCTTTATCTCCTTAATCCTTCGAAGGACCTAAACCTGTTTATCTGAAACAGTAGAGAGCCTAGTGAGAAAAATAATTCTCAGTGAGCTTTGCTTCAAGCAAGGATATACATAATATAAAAAATTTAATTCAAATACAACAACCCAAAATGAGTATGAGCATGGGCACTTTAACTTAAAACATTTACTAGATAACTTCAAGTGTGAGGGACTTGTAGTATTCTAGTTTAATAGATTCTTGATATGGCAGTCAGAGCTCTATGATAACAATCAGTCGTCCCTTAATTGCTAGTACCATATCCTAGCCTTCAAGAAATTGAAGGACTTACAAAAACATAACTCACCCACAATTACTTATGTGGCCTTAATGGCTAATTTGGTTCTGAAACAATTGTCTCACCAAAATATAGACCATTTTAGATTTCTAATGCCCTGCTATACTCACTTTATTTTGATTAAGAGAAATAATCCAAACACAGTTAGGAGTTCATATAACACTAGTCAAAACTAAGCATGTCGACAATTGATGAGTGTGATTTCACATCATCTTTGTCTATCATTTTGCATGCATTTTCATATAGTTTAGGCATATTTCATTTGATTTTTAGTTAATTTTACTTTGGAACGGGTAAGGCGGTTTTCGTGGTGTTGTTTTGCAGAAATCAAGGGTAAAATGCTCAAGATCAACCATGGTGGAGTTTGGATGAAGATACGGCTTTAAAAGTGAAGAAAATGAGCCAAACAGAGCCCATCACGGCCTAGCCGTGATGCATCACGGCCATGATCGAGCAAAACTGAAAAGGAAGGAAGACTGAAGTCAGAGTCTGTCACGGCATGACCGTGATGCACATCACGGCCGTGACCTAAAACCACCACAAGTCAGAATCCATCACGGCCATGAAAGGGAGGCTCGCGACGCGAACATGAGCTCGCCTCGCGAGAAGTCTGAATGCCACAAAATTGCCAGAAACAGAACCCATCACGGCCTGGCCGTGATGGCCATCACGGCCGTGACGCGCATTACTTGGATTAGGCAGTAACAGAATTGGATCAGAATTTGAATTAGATTGGGACTCTAACTTCCCACATCTATAAATAAGGACCAGGCAGAGGCAGAACGGGAGATTACACTTGGGCTACTACTCTAGGCATAGATTTAGGATCTCTTCTTCTTCTCCTTCTTCTCTTAGTTTATTTTTGATGTTATTTGTAATCATGCCTGTCATCTCCATGGCAAGGCATGAGTAGTAGCTTAGTTTCTAGGGAGTAGGGCTCTGCCCAAGTTTTGTTTATGTTGTAAATTTGATGTAAACTCTTCGTTAATTACGATTTTGTTTTAAATCTGATTTCTAGTGTTCTCAACACTCGTAAATTCGTCGGCCGCTTGTTTGCGACACGTAGATATTCTAAGGAGGAACCTAGCGGTGAACTTAGGGTATTTGCATGACTTAGACATTCTAAGGAGGAACCTAGCGGTGAACTTAGGTGTCAGATCTATAGAGTCAGACTTGGGACTGAAATCACGAGAGTTAGAAGCCGTCCCTCGAGGATCAACGAATTGTCACAAAACGCAAAGGGTCCAATCTGAGTTCGGCTACCACGAGAGTAGGGGTCGGGTCAATTGGGCACGGCTTTTGTAACCCGAGAGGGAGCTTAAGCTATTCAAGGATAAATTCGCCTTCAAGGCAATTTCGGTAATTAACAGGGGTAATCAAGTAAGCAACGTAAAAGATCTTGTGGTAACCAAAATCCCTAGGAACCCATTTAGATCTGAAAAACCAAAAAAGATTTGTTTTCTGTTTTGTTTGTTTTCTGTTTTAATTATCTCTTAATTCAAAATTCAATCAAAACAGTCCAGATCTATCGTTTGAAAATTAGTTGCGATTCGAGATCACAGTCTCCGTGGGATCGATATCTTTTATTACTTGACGACAACCCGGTACACTTGCCGGGATCGCACGTGACGTGCACCCGCACGGAGCGCTGTCAAGTTTTTGGCGCCGTTGCCGGGGACTGTGCCTTTTCGAATCTCAATTCAATTTTTGAATTGATTTTTCTGGACCTTTTATTTTTATTTATTTATTTAATTTTTATATCTGAAAAAAAAAATTTCAAAATTTCCTTCTAGTGTATCCATCTCTCTGTGTGTTATATGCAAATATCCCTAAGTCTTGGGAGCCTTAGTGAGGTTGATCCGGAAATCGAGAGGACCTTCCATAGACGAAGGAGACTACAAAGTGAGAGAGAGAGGTTGACCCCCATTCCACTCATGGCGAATCAACCGGATACAAAACCTTTGAAGGACTACGCAGCCCCAAATGCGAGAGGCTTGCGAACTGGAATTGCTAGGCCAGAGATTGAGGCGGAGAACTACACTATACCGCCTATGCTAATCAACATGATTAGGAAGCACCAATTCGGAGGATTGCCCTCGGAGGACCCGACTGATCACATAGAAACATTCTTGGAGTTCACCGATGCAATTAGGATTCATGGTGCACCGGTCGATGCTATACACCTAAGGTTATTCCCCTCATCTCTGACTGGAAAAGAAAAGGCTTGGCTAAAGCAATTGCCCGCCAACACCTTGTCTACTTGGGACCAACTGGAACAGGCGTTCTTGGAGAAATTCTTCCCTCCATCCAAGACGGCCTATATACGAACCCAGATCACCGGCTTCTTCCAAAAAGACGGAGAATCCTTATCAGAAGCTTGGGATCGCTACAAGGGACTGCTGGAGTCTTGCCCACACCATGGACTCGAGAGGTGGTTACTAGTGCACACCTTCTACAACGGATTGGATTACTCTTCGAAGGTGTCACTCGATTCTGCAGCTGGTGGAGCATTTATGAATAGGCCTCTGACTGAGGCATTCAACATCATTGAGAATGTCGCCACCAACTACCACCAATGGGGTTCCGAAAGAGGTAATAACCCGAACAAGATTTCGGGGGGTAAGTTTGAAGTTAATAGCACAGATCTTATCATGTCAAAAATAGACTCACTTAATAAACGTTTTGATCATCTTGAAAGGGCTAATGTGAGTGCAATAGGTGCTACTAACATGGTTTGTGAGATTTGTGGAATGCAGGGACACGACATCATGGAATGCCCACGTGGTGTTGCTCATGGATCCGGCGCTTCGGGTGAACAAGTGAACTCTTGTCACAACTTCTACGACACGAACCCGAAGTTGCCCAATTATGCTCCCCCAAACCCCTACAACCAAAGGAAGAACAACCCTTACCTCTCCTACGGCAACTACAGCAACACGCTCAACCATGAGTTCCAAGAGGGCCAAGGTAATAGGAAACCCGCACAGGGGTATCCTCAGGTACAACCGTCTAAACTCGAGTCTTTATTGCAAAGTTTTGTTGAAACTCAGACAAAACAAAATGAGGAGTTTAGACAACAAGGAAGGGCAGTGAACGAAGCAATAAAGGAGCTAGCATCTAAGGTAGACAACTTGGCAATTCATAACAAGATGCTAGAAACCCAGATTGCCCAACAAGCCAGCACATACACTAGACCTAAGGGTACATTCCCGGGTCAACCCGAAGCTAATCCCACTGAGCATTGTAATGCCATACACTTGAGGGATGATAAGCTTGGGGTGGGGGTAATTGAAATGGACGTGGAACCAGAGGAGGACACGAGCGAAAAGGAAGAGCCAGAACCGAAGTATGTCCCTCCACCACCGTACCAACCCCCGATACATTTCCCACAAAGGTTGGTCAAGAGAAAGCTTGTAGATATAGAAACCAAGATGCCACCTAAATTGAAAGACCCAGGTAGTTTCTCTATCGCTTGCTCGATTGAAAAAGTGCAAATAGACCAAGCCTTATGTGACTTAGGGGCTAGTGCGAGCCTGATGCCCCTCACTATCATGGAAAGTTTGGGAAGCAAAGAGTTGAGACCATTCAAATTCTCCTTACAATTTGCGGATTGCTCAACTAGGACTCCTCTAGGCATACTAGAGAACGTTCCTGTGAAGGTAGGGAAATTCTTCATCCCTACCGATTTCCTGGTATTGGACATGAAAGGGAATTCTGAATTCCCCATAATTTTAGGAAGGCCATTCTTGGCCACCGCTGGAGCAGTAATAGACGTAAGGAATGACAAACTCTCTCTAAATGTAGAGGAAGGTAGGGTAGACATTCAATTGACTAACTCTTATAACAACCCTCCTTTTGAGAGCCATGTATGCAGGATCGATTTAACGTCTCCAGTGGTAAAAGAAGAGCTCAGCATGGAAGCAACTCCAAAGATATGCATGACTGATGATGCACCGAATGGTGATGGAGTTGGAGTTGCTGATCATGTGGAAACAAAACTTCCGCCGGAAGAAAGGAAGGCCGGGAAGCTCCGAACGAAATGAGCGAAGCGGAAGCGTAACTGGCCGTACGAGCAGAATCGGCTTTTCGAAGGAGTTCCATGGAAAAGAAGTGTTCCTGCACTTCTCCGCCCAGCCGACCCCGGTTGACTGAAGGAAGTTTGGTCAAGCTTAGGACCGTAAACAAGCGCTCCTTGGGAGGCAACCCTAGTCTTTCTTTCCCTTTTCCTTTTGTTTTTGAATTTAACTATTGAATAATTTGAGAAGATCAAGAGGCCAAAAATCATAAATTTGTCTAGTGTTTTCAGGTTAAAGAGGAAGGAAGAACAAGAAGAACAAAGAAAAATAGAGTCAGAAGCCATCACGCCCTGGCCGTGACAGTGGTCACGGCCGTGATGAACTGATAAAAAGAACAGAACGGATCACGGCCCAGCCGTGATATCCATCACGGGCGTGATGAGTAGGATGCCTTGATCAGAGAGCATCACGGCCTAGCCGTGATGAGCCTCACGGCCGTGATGCTATTTCCACCCAAGTTTTGACTGGAATGTGAGCCAACACCCGCTACCAACTCGGTAAGTTGTTCCAATTTTTATCCTCTCTCCGACTTGATTATTTACATTGGAAACAATGTATGTTTCAAGCTTGGGGTAGGGGTATTTTTGCATTTGCATTGTTGCATTCATATTGCGTTCACATAGGCATAGTTTGGTATGATCACATTCTCTATACTGCCCCTCACTTAGAATATGCATCCAATTGTGAGAACTTGGTGCCAATTGAACTGAGATAGTGAATTCTTGAACCCAATTTTTTATTATTCCTGTGATAAGGCTGAAAATAAAAGTGCTTGAGATAATCTTTTGATAGTTGATAATTAGCATATGGTTCCTTAAATGTGTATCTCTCACTGATTTTTGAACTACTAAATATAAGGTTTTGAGCCAAAAAGGGGTACTCACTAAATCTACCCCATTCCTTGTGATAGAGTGTTTTAATTCCTCTTGGATTGTATTTTCTAGAACTTGACTTGAAACCATTTTGAAACTTGAAAATTTTTGAAAACATTTTTGAAAATGATTGAGGCACTAGGTATTTTTCCGGCCTTCTGAGCTTTGATTGATTAAATGCTACCCCTTAGTTGCCCAGTTTTGAGCCTAAAAGATTAAGATACTTTTCTTGGTACCATGAAATGTTTTGATGAATAATACTTGGTATGGCACCTTTTAAAGTATTACAAAAAAGGGTAAAAAGGTAGTTTGAAAAAGTATGGGATGAGAAAATCAGAAAATATTTCTCTTGACCTGAAAATCCCCCCTTCTCCATATAAATAAAATGAAATAAACAAAAAATAAAATGGAGAAGGGGATGCCAAAAGAAATTGAGAAATAAAAATAAAAAGAAAAAGAAAGTAGGGTGGAAAAGTAAATCAAAGCCCCAAAAGGTATTTTAGAAGGTGTCATGCTTTGCAATGTTTGATAATTTGTTTAGCCTTCTCGAATATTTCCCTTACTTGATTTCCCCACCTAACAATTAATCCCATGGCCCCGATACAACCAAAGTAAAAGACCTCTTGATTCTTAAGTGTTTTCATTAATAAAGCAGAGAGTTTGTTAATAGTCAAGCCTACGGTAAAGTACTTTCCTTGAGGAAATTGAGAGAAATGTCATATACCCTGGAACACTTGAGTGAGGTGAGTTGAGTGCCTGAATCAGTGAGAGTATGAATTTGAAAAGCCTAAGCTTCTAATTGGACTTGAAATTGATTATCTCTTGAGTGCTTATTGAAAATGCCTGTCACTTGGATTAGTTGTTAGGGTTCTTGGTTCACTATCCATGCTTTGAATGATTTATATCTTATGGCCTTGGTAATTGCTTGAGGACAAGCAAAATCTTAAGCTTGGGGTGATTTGATGAGTGTGATTTCACATCATCTTTGTCTATCATTTTGAATGCATTTTCATATAGTTTAGGCATATTTCATTTGATTTTTAGTTAATTTTACTTTGGAACGGGTAAGGCGGTTTTCGTGGTGTTGTTTTGCAGAAATCAAGGGTAAAATGCTCAAGATCAACCATGGTGGAGTTTGGATGAAGATAGGGCTTTAAAAGTGAAGAAAATGAGCCAAACAGAGCCCATCACGGCCTAGCCGTGATGCCCATCATGGCCATGATCGAGCAAAATTGAAAAGGAAGGAAGGCTGAAGTCAGAGTCTGTCACGGCCTGGCCGTGATGCACATCACGGCCGTGATCTAAAACCACCACAAGTCAGAATCCATCACGACTAGGTCGTGATGGAGATCACGGCCATGAAAGGGAGGCTCGCGACGTGAACATGAGCTCGCCCCGCGAGAAGTCTGAATGCCACAAAATTGCCAGAAACAGAACCCGTCACGGCCTGGCCGTGATGGCCATCACGGCCGTGACGCTCATTACTTGGATCAGAAGTAACAGAATTGGATCAGAATTTGAATTAGATTGGGACTCTAACTTCCCACATCTATAAATAAGGACCAGGCAGAGGCAGAACGGGAGATTACACTTGGGCTACTACTCTAGGCATAGATTTAGGATCTCTTCTTCTTCTCCTTCTTATCTTAGTTTATTTTTGATGTTATTTGTAATCATGCCTGTCATCTCCATGGCAAGGCGTGAGTAGTAGCTTAGTTTCTAGGGAGTAGGGCTCTGCCCAAGTTTTGTTTATGTTGTAAATTTGATGTAAACTCTTCGTTAATTACGATTTTGTTTTAGATCTGATTTCTAGTGTTCTTAACACTCGTAAATTCGTCGGCCGCTTGTTTGCGAGACGTAGATATTCTAAGGAGGAACCTAGCGGTGAACTTAGGGTATTTGCATGACTTAGACATTCTAAGGAGGAACCTAGTGGTGAACTTAGGTGTCGGATCTATAGAGTCAGACTTGGGACTGAAATCACGAGAGTTAGAAGCCGTCCCTCGAGGATCAACGAGTTGTCACAAAACGCAAAGGGTCCAATCTGAGCTCGACTACCACGAGAGTAGGGGTCGGGTCAATTGGGCACGACTTTTGTAACCCGAGAGGGAGCTTAAGCTATTCAAGGATAAATTCGCCTTCAAGGAAATTTCGGTAATTAACAGGGGTAATCAAGTTAGCAACGTAAACGATCTTGTGGTAACCAAAATCCCTAGGAACCCATTTAGATCTGAAAAACCAAAAAAGATTTGTTTTCTGTTTTGTTTGTTTTCTGTTTTAATTATCTCTTAATTCAAAATTCAATCAAACCAGTCCAGATCTATCGTTTGAAAATTAGTTGCGATTCGAGATCACAGTCTCTGTGGGATCGATATCTTTTATTACTTGACGACAACCCGGTACACTTGCCGGGATCGCACGTGACGTGCACCCACACGGAGCGCTGTCAAGTTTTTGGCGCCGTTGCCGGGGACTGTGCCTTTTCGAATCTCAATTCAATTTTTGAATTGATTTTTGTGGACCTTTTATTTTTATTTATTTATTTAATTTTTATATCTGAAAAAAAAATTTCAAAATTTCATTCTAGTGTATCCATCTCTCTGTGTGTTATATGCAAAGATCCCTAAGTCTTGGGAGCCTTAGTGAGGTTGATCCGGAAATCGAGAGGACCTTCCATAGACGAAGGAGACTACAAAGTGAGAGAGAGAGGTTGACCCCCATTCCACTCATGGCGAATCAACCGGATACAAAACCTTTGAAGGACTACGCAGCCCCAAATGCGAGAGGCTTGCGA
The DNA here is from genome assembly GCA_030762895.1 of Sophora flavescens. Taxonomy (NCBI): domain Eukaryota; kingdom Viridiplantae; phylum Streptophyta; class Magnoliopsida; order Fabales; family Fabaceae; genus Sophora; species Sophora flavescens. The sequence goes on along the minus strand of CM061062.1, from coordinate 181,821,932 downwards.
ACTGGAATTGCTATGCCAGAGATTGAGGCGGAGAACTACACTATACCGCCTATGCTAATCAACATGATTAGGAAGCACCAATTCGGAGGATTGCCCTCGGAGGACCCGACTGATCACATAGAAACATTCTTGGAGTTCACCGATGCAATTAGGATTCATGGTGCACCGGTCGATGCTATACACCTAAGGTTATTCCCCTCATCTCTGACTGGAAAAGAAAAGGCTTGGCTAAAGCAATTGCCCGCCAACACCTTGTCTACTTGGGACCAACTGGAACAGGCGTTCTTGGAGAAATTCTTCCCTCCATCCAAGACGGCCTATATACGAACCCAGATCACCGGCTTCTTCCAAAAAGACGGAGAATCCTTATAAGAAGCTTGGGATCGCTACAAGGGACTGTTGGAGTCTTGCCCACACCATGGACTCGAGAGGTGGTTACTAGTGCACCCCTTCTACAACGGATTGGATTACTCTTCGAAGGTGTCACTCGATTCTGCAGCTGGTGGATCATTTATGAATAGGCCTCTGATTGAGGCATTCAACATCATTGAGAATGTCGCCACCAACTACCACCATTGGGGTTCCGAAAGAGGTAATAACCCGAACAAGATTTCGGGGGGTAAGTTTGAAGTTAATAGCACAGATCTTATCATGTCAAAAATAGACTCACGTAATAAACGTTTTGATCAGCTTGAAAGGGCTAATGTGAGTGCAATAGGTGCTACTAACATGGTTTGTGAGATTTGTGGAATGCAGGGACACGACATCATGGAATGCCCACGTGGTGTTGCTCATGGATCCGGCGCTTCGGGTGAACAAGTGAACTCTTGTCACAACTTCTACGACACGAACCCGAAGTTGCCCAATTATGCTCCCCCAAACCCCTACAACCAAAGGAAGAACAACCCTTACATCTCCTACGGCAACTACAGCAACACGCTCAACCATGAGTTCCAAGAGGGCCAAGGTAATAGGAAACCCGCACAGGGGTATCCTCAGGTACAACCGTCTAAACTCGAGTCTTTATTGCAAAGTTTTGTTGAAACTCAGACAAAACAAAATGAGGAGTTTAGACAACAAGGAAGGGCAGTGAACGAAGCAATAAAGGAGCTAGCATCTAAGGTAGACAACTTGGCAATTCATAACAAGATGCTAGAAACCCAGATTGCCCAACAAGCCAGCACATACACTAGACCTAAGGGTACATTCCCGGGTCAACCCGAAGCTAATCCTACTGAGCATTGTAATGCCATACACTTGAGGGATGATAAGCTTGGGGTGGGGGTAATTGAAATGGACGTGGAACCAGAGGAGTACACGAGCGAAAAGGAAGAGCCAGAACCGAAGTATGTCCCTCCACCACCATACCAACCCCCGATACCTTTCCCACAAAGGTTGGTCAAGAGAAAGCTAGTAGATATAGAAACCAAGATGCCACCTAAATTGAAAGACCCAGGTAGTTTCTCTATCGCTTGCTCGATTGAAAAAGTGCAAATAGACCAAGCCTTATGTGACTTAGGGGCTAGTGCGAGCCTGATGCCCCTCACTATCATGGAAAGGTTGGGAAGCAAAGAGTTGAGACCATTCAAATTCTCCTTACAATTTGCGGATGGCTCAACTAGGACTCCTCTAGGCATACTAGAGAACGTTCCTGCGAAGGTAGGGAAATTCTTCATCCCTACCGATTTCCTGGTATTGGACATGAAAGGGAATTCTGAATTCCCCATCATTTTAGGAAGGCCATTCTTGGCCACCGCTGGAGCAGTAATAGACGTAAGGAATGACAAACTCTCTCTAAATGTAGAGGAAGGTAGGGTAGACATTCAATTGACTAACTCTTATAACAACCCTCCTTTTGAGAGCCATGTATGCAGGATCGATTTAACGTCTCCAGTGGTAAAAGAAGAGCTCAGCATGGAAGCAACTCCAAAGATATGCATGACTGGTGATGCACTGAATGGTGATGGAGTTGGAGTTGCTGATCATGTGGAAACAAAACTTCCGCCGGAAGAAAGGAAGGACGGGAAGCTCCGAACGAAACGAGCGAAGCGGAAGCGTAACTGGCCGTACGAGCAGAATCGGATTTTTGAAGGAGTTCCATGGAAAATAAGTGTTCCTGCACTTCTCCGCCCATCCGACCCCGGTTGACTGAAGGAAGTTTGGTCAAGCTTAGGACCGTAAACAAGCGCTCCTTGGGAGGCAACCCAAGTCTTTCTTTCCCTTTTCCTTTTGTTTTTGAATTTACCTCTTGAATAATTTGAGAAGATCAAGAGGCCAAAAATCATAAATTTGTCTAGTGTCTTCAGGTTAAAGAGGAAGGAAGAACAAGAAGAACAAAGAAAAATAGAGTCAGAAGCCATCACGCCCTGGCCGTGACAAAGGGTCACTACTGTGATGAACCGATAAAAAGAACAGAACGGATCACGGCCCACCTGGTGATATCCATCACGGGCGTGATGAGTAGGATGCCTTGATCAGAGAGCATCACGGCCTAGCCGTGATGAGCCTCACGGCCGTGATGCTATTTCCACCCAAGTTTTGACTGGAATGTGAGCCAACACCCGCTACCAACTCGGTAAGTTGTTCCAATTTTTATCCTCTCTCCGACTTGATTATTTACATTGGAAACAATGTAAGTTTCAAGCTTGGGGTAGGGGTATTTTTGCATTTGCATTGTTGCATTCATATTGCGTTCACATAGGCATAGTTTGGTATGATCACATTCTCTATACTGCCCCTAACTTAGAATATGCATCCAATTGTGAGAACTTGGTGCCAATTGAACTGAGATAGTGAATTCTTGAACCCAATTTTTTATTATTCCTGTGATAAGGCTGAAAATAAAAGTGCTTGAGATAATCTTTTGATAGTTGATAATTAGCATATGGTTCCTTAAATGTGTATCTCTCACTGATTTTTGAACTACTAAATATAAGGTTTTGAGCCAAAAAGGGGTACTCACTAAATCTACCCCATTCCTTGTGATAGAGTGTTTTAATTCCTCTTGGATTGTATTTTCTAGAACTTGACTTGAAACCATTTTGAAACTTGAAAATTTTTGAAAACATTTTTGAAAATGATTGAGGCACTAGGTATTTTTCCGGCCTTCTGAGCTTTGATTGATTAAATGCTACCCCTTAGTTGCCCAGTTTTGAGCCTAAAAGATTAAGATACTTTTCTTGGTACCATGAAATGTTTTGATGAATAATACTTGGTATGGCACCTTTTAAAGTATTACAAAAAAGGGTAAAAAGGTAGTTTGAAAAAGTATGGGATGAGAAAATCAGAAAATATTTCTCTTGACCTGAAAATCCCCCCTTCTCCATATAAATAAAATGAAATAAACAAAAAATAAAATGGAGAAGGGGATGCCAAAAGAAATTGAGAAATAAAAATAAAAAGAAAAAGAAAGTAGGGTGGAAAAGTAAATCAAAGCCCCAAAAGGTATTTTAGAAGGTGTCATGCTTTGCAATGTTTGATAATTTGTTTAGCCTTCTCGAATATTTCCCTTACTTGATTTCCCCACCTAACAATTAATCCCATGGCCCCGATACAACCAAAGTAAAAGACCTCTTGATTCTTAAGTGTTTTCATTAATAAAGCAGAGATTTGGTTAATAGTCAAGCCTATGGTAAAGTACTTTCCTTGAGGAAATTGAGCGAAATGTCATATACCCTGGAACACTTGAGTGAGGTGAGTTGAGTGCCTGAATCAGTGAGAGTATGAATTTGAAAAGCCTAAGCTTCTAATTGGACTTGAAATCGATTATCTCGAGTGCTTATTGAAAATGCCTGTCACTTGGATTAGTTGTTAGGGTTCTTGGTTCACTATCCATGCTTTGAATGATTTATATCTTATGGCCTTGGTAATTGCTTGAGGACAAGCAAAATCTTAAGCTTGGGGTGATTTGATGAGTGTGATTTCACATCATCTTTGTCTATCATTTTGAATGCATTTTCATATAGTTTAGGCATATTTCATTTGATTTTTAGTTAATTTTACTTTGGAACGGGTAAGGTGGTTTTCGTGGTGTTGTTTTGCAGAAATCAAGGGTAAAATGCTCAAGATCAACCATGGTGGAGTTTGGAAGAAGATAGGGCTTTAAAAGTGAAGAAAATGAGCCAAACAGAGCCCATCACGGCCTAGCCGTGATGCCCATCATGGCCATGATCGAGCAAAACTGAAAAGGAAGGAAGGCTGAAGTCAGAGTCTGTCATGGCCTGGCCGTGATGCAAATCACGGTCGTGACCTAAAACCACCACAAGTCAGAATCCATCAAGGCTAGGCCGTGATGGAGATCACGGCCATGAAAGGGAGGCTCGCGACGCGAACATGAGCTCGCCCCGCGAGAAGTCTGAATGCCACAAAATTGCCAGAAACAGAACCCGCCACGGCCTGGCCATCACGGCCGTGACGCGCATTACTTGGATCAGAAGTAACAGAATTGGATCAGAATTTGAATTAGATTGGGACTCTAACTTCCCACATCTATAAATAAGGACCAGGCAGAGGCAGAACGGGAGATTACACTTGGGCTACTACTCTAGGCATAGATTTAGGATCTCTTCTTCTTCTCCTTCTCATCTTAGTTTATTTTTGATGTTATTTGTAATCATGCCTGTCATCTCCATGGCAAGGCGTGAGTAGTAGCTTAGTTTCTAGGGAGTAGGGCTCTGCCCAAGTTTTGTTTGTGTTGTAAATTTGATGTAAACTCTTCGTTAATTACGATTTTGTTTTAGATCTGATTTCTAGTGTTCTTAATACTCGTAAATTCGTCGGCCGCTTGTTTGCGAGACGTAGATATTCTAAGGAGGAACCTAGCGGTGAACTTAGGGTATTTGCATGACTTAGACATTCTAAGGAGGAACCTAGCGGTGAACTTAGGTGTCGGATCTATAGAGTCAGACTTGGGACTGAAATCACGAGAGTTAGAAGCCGTCCCTCGAGGATCAACGAATTGTCACAAAACGCAAAGGGTCCAATCTGAGCTCGGCTACCACGAGAGTAGGGGTCGGGTCAATTGGGCACGACTTTTGTAACCCGAGAGGGAGCTTAAGCTATTCAAGGATAAATTCACCTTCAAGGCAATTTCGGTAATTAACAGGGGTAATCAAGTTAGCAACGTAAACGATCTTGTGGTAACCAAAATCCCTAGGAACCCATTTAGATCTGAAAAACCAAAAAAGATTTTTTTTCTGTTTTGTTTGTTTTCTGTTTTAATTATCTCTTAATTCAAAATTCAATCAAAACAGTCCAGATCTATCGTTTGAAAATTAGTTGCGATTCGAGATCACAGTCTCTGTGGGATCGATATCTTTTATTACTTGACGACAACCCGGTACACTTGCCGGGATCGCACGTGACGTGCACCCGCACGGAGCGCTGTCAAGTTTTTGGCGCCGTTGCCGGGGACTGTGCCTTTTCGAATCTCAATTCAATTTTTGAATTGATTTTTTTGGACCTTTTATTTTTATTTATTTATTTAATTTTTATATCTGAAAAAAAAATTTCAAAATTTCATTCTAGTGTATCCATCTCTCTGTGTGTTATATGCAAAGATCCCTAAGTCTTGGGAGCCTTAGTGAGGTTGATCCGGAAATCGAGAGGACCTTCCATAGACGAAGGAGACTACAAAGTGAGAGAGAGAGGTTGACCCCCATTCCACTCATGGCGAATCAACCGGATACAAAACCTTTGAAGGACTACGCAGCCCCAAATGCGAGAGGCTTGCGAACTGGAATTGCTAGGCCAGAGATTGAGGCGGAGAACTACACTATACCGCCTATGCTAATCAACATGATTAGGAAGCACCAATTCGGAGGATTGCCCTCGGAGGACCCGACTGATCACATAGAAACATTCTTGGAGTTCACCGATGCAATTAGGATTCATGGTGCACCGGTCGATGCTATACACCTAAGGTTATTCCCCTCATCTCATTTGGAAAAGAAAAGGCTTGGCTAAAGCAATTGCCCGCCAACACCTTGTCTACTTGGGACCAACTGGAACAGGCGTTCTTGGAGAAATTCTTCCCTCCATCCAAGACGGCCTATATACGAACCCAGATCACCGGCTTCTTCCAAAAAGACGGAGAATCCTTATCAGAAGCTTGGGATCGCTACAAGGGACTGTTGGAGTCTTGCCCACACCATGGACTCGAGAGGTGGTTACTAGTGCACCCCTTCTACAACGGATTCGATTACTCTTCGAAGGTGTCACTCGATTCTGCAGCTGGTGGAGCATTTATGAATAGGCCTCTGATTGAGGCATTCAACATCATTGAGAATGTCGCCACCAACTACCACCAATGGGGTTCCGAAAGAGGTAATAACCCGAACAAGATTTCGGGGGGTAAGTTTGAAGTTAATAGCACAGATCTTATCATGTCAAAAATAGACTCATGTAATAAACGTTTTGATCAGCTTGAAAGGGCTAATGTGAGTGCAATAGGTGCTACTAACATGGTTTGTGAGATTTGTGGAATGCAGGGACACGACATCATGGAATGCCCACGTGGTGTTGCTCATGGATCCGGCGCTTCGGGTGAACAAGTGAACTCTTGTCACAACTTCTACGACACGAACCCGAAGTTACCCAATTATGCTCCCCCAAACCCCTACAACCAAAGGAAGAACAACCCTTACCTCTCCTACGGCAACTACAGCAACACGCTCAACCATGAGTTCCAAGAGGGCCAAGGTAATAGGAAACCCGCACAGGGGTATCCTCAGGTACAACCTTCTAAACTCGAGTCTTTATTGCAAAGTTTTGTTGAAACTCAGACAAAACAAAATGAGGAGTTTAGATAACAAGGAAGGGCAGTGAACGAAGCAATAAAGGAGCTAGCATCTAAGGTAGACAACTTGGCAATTCATAACAAGATGCTAGAAACCCAGATTGCCTAACAAGCTAGCACATACACTAGACCTAAGGGTACATTCCCGGGTCAACCCGAAGCTAATCCCACTGAGCATTTGATAAGCCTCTGGCTTATCTAGTTTTATGACTAGATGAACTAGGGTTTATGTGCTAATTTATTCGAGTTCACTCTCGTTTTCGCCCAAATTTGCCTTGTTTTGTTCCTAAGTTGGACTTTGACTCGTTTTGCGTCTTTTGTGTAGTTTTTAGCTTATTTTGGATAGAATTATGCTTTTGGTTACTTTTTGTGTTTTCAGGTCAGTAAGTGAAGCTCCGGGAGTCAAGGAAAGTCAAGAAGCAGTGGAAAAAGCACTTCTGGAGACACTCGCCCCGCGAGTGTATGCTCGCCTCGCGAGACTGAAGGTCAACAAAGCAGCAAAAGTCATCAATTCTGTCTCGCCACACGAGAATAAGCTCGCCCCGCGAGAGTATGAAGACCTGCAAGACAGAGACCATCACGGCCAAGCCGTGATGAAGACCACGCCCGTGACAGTTTAAGGTTTGAAGTCTCGCCCCGCGAGAGTTTGAAGACCCTGGAAGTCAGAGACCATCACGGCCCAGCCGTGATGAAGGTCACAGCCTAGAATTGAAGACTCGCCCCGCGAACACACTTTCGCCTCGCGAGAGTTCAAATTGAAAGCGCGCCAATTTTAATTCTCGCCTCGCGAGAGGCTGCTCGCCTCGCGAACGAGCGCAGATCAGGAATCCTATTTAAAGGCTGTTGCAGATCAGATTGGGGATCAATCTTTAGGAGGCTGTAGGGCTTTTGGAGGGCCGCGAATCCTAGTAGTTTTCCACTATTTAGAGTAGCGTTTAGGGTAGTTTCTTTTCTCTTTGGAGCTGCGTCTCCCTTTTTCTTATGGAGATTATGTCCGATCGCTTGTCTATGAGCATGAGGAACTAATCCCCTCGTCCGAGGGAACGATGAAGCCACCCATGGCGATGTAAATCCGATATGATGTATGTCTTTCTCCTTTAATTCAATTCTTGTTTTCCGATTCTGATTTGAATGTTTGATCATATGTTTTGCGTGATTAATCAGTTAAACGTGTTTGAGGCCTAACGGCGATTCGCGTTTCAGAACTTGAATCGGGATCATAAATGTTTTCTAATTCTGACTTAATTGTGTTGATCATATGTGTTGCGTGATTGACTTGTTAACGTTGATGAGGCTTAGTCAGCGATTCACGTTTAGAACTTGAATTAGGATCATCGATCGAATATTGCACGAGAGTGAGTAGGAGATCGGTGCGACCTTATAGGGAACAAGAATTAACAGAATTCGAGATTAGGATTATGAGACCTAGTAAGTAATTAATCCAATCGTCGAATACGTCCTAATGAGCACGAGAGTGGATTTAGGAGAATTTAGGGGTCCCGGTTGACATTGTAATTGAACTTAGGGAGGAATTCATCATCACTTGGGTGTACATATTGGGTAGGTGGATTTGTGACCTTGGACATTTTTATTTTCTGATTTTTAGTTAATTATTTCATTAGATTTGTTAATTGAATTTTAGATATTAATCTCTCTCTCAACCACCTTCTGTAACTTGACCGAACATATCTTATTTCCCGCGGATTAGTCGAATTGGTAGCCCAATCCCTGAGTTCGACCTCGGTAATTACTTACCGTGTTATTTTTATTACTTGCGACGACCCGGTACACTTGCCGGAGTCACAACAAGTTTTTGGCGCCGTTGCCGGGGATTGGCACAACCAGTTTTACTAATTTTAGGGTAGTTTGATTATTTGGTTAAGTTACTTTTATTTTTCTTTTCATTTTTAATTTCTATTATTATTCTCTATTTCTTGATCCCACTTGGTCTTGGCCCTGTTTTGTATGCAAGGTACCCTTTCAAGGCGGATTGCGAATCATGGAGACTGTTTATTTTCCAGCCTTGGACGGTGTTAAAAAATATGACTTTGGGCCTAATATATCCCTGGGAGATCACTGGCGCTGGGGACGTAATTGCCCTCATGCACAAGCTTAAAGTGTAATCATGAAGCATGAGGAGGAATGGGAATGGAATGAGCAAACACCGTTGAGAGCTGCTCTAGAACAATATTCCCAGGAGCTATCCACCTCTGAGGCCAAGGCAAGAGCCAATCGTGTGTGATGTCAAAACTGTGATGCAGAATTTCAAAACGCAAGTCGAGGAGATTTGCAAGCAGTTAGTACAAGGGTCACATGAAGCCCAATTTGAAGAAAATCTGGTTTTGGGGATAGATCAAAATGAAGACGAAGTGGTAGTGGATTCCACACTGCTTGCCAAGCAACCGAAAATTTCTGCATTGGATAATTATGTTGGCTTACATGCATGTGAGGACATGGGTAAGTTAGACCCTCCCACTCGTCTGGCACACTTCCTCGAGAAAACACCATTTGACCCGAGAGGAAGTGAATTCATAATAACAAAGGTCAATGGAGTTTTCACACACTGACTGGGTGGAGTTGATGATAAAGTCATATTGCTGCTACAATCTCCACTCCAATTACCATTTGATCCGGGTGGAAGACCTCACATGATGAGCATCTCTTGGCCCCTGTACCACAGACTATGGGATCCAGGTGGATGCTTCTTAATAAGTCAAGCTCGGGACGTTAAACAAGCGCTACTTGGGAGGCAACCCAAGCTAGGTATCCCTCTCTTTTCCTAACTTTTGTTTTGTTTTTGATTTTTGTTTTGTTTTTGTTTGTCACTCTTGAATAATTTGAGAAGATCAAGAGTTGTTGTATGAATGTCATGTCGGCAAGCTTGTTGGATTTTGATTAAATTGAGCATGGATTGATTGCATAAATTATTTGACCATTGATGATTTCCCCTAAGTTCTGAAATTAGAAAAGTTTATCCCCACTTAAAAATTGAAAACTGAACTTTGAGAACTTTGTTGTGATTACTTGATTTATGATAAGTTTGGGGTGAGGGGGTGCACACAATAGGAATCGTATCTCGGTCAAACAATTTGCAAAATGTCCAGGCGAGGAATTTGAGCCTCCAACTCTGTTTTTGAATGTGTGAATCACTGTTAAGTTGCACTTTCCCGAATTTGCTTGAATCTCTATATGGTTTGCATGTTTATGTGTTGCATCAAATGATTTAGGCAATTTTCTTTGAATAACCACTTGGCCTAAAAAGGACCATCCCTAATGCATGTTCCCTAGTTTGCCAAATTGAGCCCAATTGACCTATTGTTTCTTGATGACCCTATATTACGAGCCAAAATCTGAAAAACCATGTTAACCCGATCTTAGGATTAGGAGAGCATGGAAGTGAGCAAAAGAATGGTTGTGAGAAACTAAGTTTGGGGTGGCTACAAGGTGATGTGTCATATTGGGGTGAGAAAAAGAAAATAAAGGTTGAAACCCAAGGCGAAAAAAAAAAAACAAAAGAAGAAAAAATATTTGCCAAAGGAAAAGGGGCAGAACAAAAAGATTAGCAAGGAAAAAGGCTGTAGTCACCCGAGGCAAAAAGAAAAATGGAGAAAGGAATTAGAGTGGAATGTATGTCAAATGCTCATGCTCTCTTAGTTCCTAGGGACTTAAGCCTAGTATCCTTGTATATCCTACCCTGAGCCAGGCCCCATTACAACCTTTAAAAGACATTCTGATGTTGCATACATGTTTTCGTGGGAACCATTTTTGAGATGAAAATCAAATTCATGGGAAGTGCTCTTGATACGTGAAAGTGAGTGAAAAGTTGATAGCCTAGACAAACTTGAGCGAATGAGTGAAATACTAAATGCCCTTGTGAGGAAGGCAATTGTTTGAAATAGGTGATCTTCCTTTGTGTGTATCTTTGAGCCTCAACTTAGAGTAATGATGGCATGAATGATAAATTCTCAATTGTTTAAAGTAGATGAATGTGGGGATTACATTAATGTAGGGGGGAGATCATTGGAGAAAAACTGTTTTGGTTGCATTAAATTTGTGCGAAATCGATTGATTCCTTTAGGCTTGCCAAGTCTTGAGTCGTTTTTGAGTTTTAAGCTTGCTTGGGGACAAGCAAGGTTTAAGTTTGGGGTGTTTGATAACAAGATGCTAGAAACCCAGATTGCCCAACAAGCCAGCACATACACTAGACCTAAGGGTACATTCCCGGGTCAACCCGAAGCTAATCCCACTAAGCATTGTAATGCCATACACTTGAGGGATGATAAGCTTGGGGTGGGGGTAATTGAAATGGACGTGGAACCAGAGGAGGACACGAGCGAAAAGGAAGAGCCAGAACCGAAGTATGTCCCTCCACCACCATACCAACCCCCGATACCTTTCCCACAAAGGTTGGTCAAGAGAAAGCTAGTAGATATAGAAACCAAGATGCCACCTAAATTGAAAGACCCAGGTAGTTTCTCTATCGCTTGCTTGATTGAAAAAGTGCAAATAGACCAAGCCTTATGTGACTTAGGGGCTAGTGCGAGCCTGATGCCCCTCACTATCATGGAAAGGTTGGGAAGAAAAGAGTTGAGACCATTCAAATTCTCCTTACAATTTGCGGATGGCTCAACTAGGACTCCTCTAGGCATACTAGAGAACGTTCCTGTGAAGGTAGCGAAATTCTTCATCCCTACCGATTTCCTGGTATTGGACATGAAAGGGAATTCTGAATTCCCCATCATTTTAGGAAGGCCATTCTTGGCCACCGCTGGAGCAGTAATAGACGTAAGGAATGGCAAACTCTCTCTAAATGTAGAGGAAGGTAGGGTAGACTTTCAATTGACTAACTCTTATAACAACCCTCCTTTTGAGAGCCGTGTATGCAGGATCGATTTAACGTCTCCAGTGGTAAAAGAAGAGCTCAGCATGGAAGCAACTCCAAAGATATGCATGACTGATGATGCACCGAATGGTGATGGAGTTGGAGTTGCTGGTCATGTGGAAACAAAACTTCCGCCGGAAGAAAGGAAGGCGGGAAGCTCCGAACGAAACGAGCGAAGCGGAAACGTAACTGGCCGTACGAGCAGAATCGGATTTTCGAAGGAGTTCCATGGAAAATAAGTGTTCCTGCACTTCTCCGCCCAGCCGACCCTGGTTGACTGAAGGAAGTTTGGTCAAGCTTAGGACTGTAAACAAGCGCTCCTTGGGAGGCAACCCAAGTCTTTCTTTCCCTTTTCCTTTTGTTTTTGAATTTACCTCTTGAATAATTTGAGAAGATCAAGAGGCCAAAAATCATAAATTTGTCTAGTGTTTTCAGGTTAAAGAGGAAGGAAGAACAAGAAGAACAAAGAAAAATAGAGTCAGAAGCCATCACGCCCTGGGCCGTGACAGTGGTCACGACCGTGATGAACTGATAAAGAGAACAGAACGGATCACGGCCCAGTCGTGATATCCATCACGGGCGTGATGAGTAGGATGCCATGATCAGAGAGCATCACGGCCTAGCCGTGATGAGCCTCACGGTCGTGATGCTATTTCCACCCAAGTTTTGACTGGAATGTGAGCCAACACCCGCTACCAACTTGGTAAGTTGTTCTATAGAGTCAGACTTGGGACTGAAATCACGAGAGTTAGAAGCCGTCCCTCGAGGATCAACGAATTGTCACAAAACGCAAAGGGTCCAATCTGAGTTCGGCTACCACGAGATTAGGGGTCGGGTCAATTGGGCACGGCTTTTGTAACCCGAGAGGGAGCTTAAGCTATTCAAGGATAAATTCGTCTTCAAGGCAATTTCGGTAATTAACAGGGGTAATCAAGTTAGCAACGTAAACGATCTTGTGGTAACCAAAATCCCTAGGAACCCATTTAGATCTGCAAAACCAAAAAAGATTTGTTTTCTGTTTTGTTTGTTTTCTGTTTTAATTATCTCTTAATTCAAAATTCAATCAAAACAGTCCAGATCTATCGTTTGAAAATTAGTTGCGATTCGAGATCACAGTCTCTGTGGGATCGATATCTTTTATTCCTTGACGACAACCCGGTACACTTGCCGGGATCGCATGCGACGTGTACCCGCACGGAGCGCTGTCAACAATACATTATAACCAATCTCAAGTGTCCAAAACCAAGAAGGATCATGCAAAAATTCAAGTGTTATCAAATTTGAAAACTAGTGGCTGAATTTTGAGTAAATTGAAATGGAGATTCCTACTCCAATACCAACTCAAATTAAAAAAATCCAATTCCTGGGTTGTTACAAATTCTGTCTACTTTCTATTAGCACATGATTCAACTTGAACCGATATTTGGACAATTTAATACAATTTAAATATTAAGACAGTTCCAGTTCAGAATTATCAGTACAAGCAGCAAATTAAATATCATTTTAATCATTCAATACTTAATGAAATTGAATCGTTCCAAAGCCTATATTGTTAACAATTCTATCTATTTTCTATTAAAATAGGAATCAAGTCAATCCAATATGTTTACAGTTTTCTACAATTTAAATACTAAGACAGTGTCAGCACAGAGTCTCCACGACAAACATCAGATTGCATGTTATTTTTATCCCTTGATAATCAATGAAATTGAATCTTTACAAAGCCTATATTGGTAAAAATTGTATATATTTTCTATTAAAACATGAATCAAGTCAATCCAATATTTTTACAGTTTTCTACAATTTAAATACCAAGACAGTGTCAGCACAGAGTCTCCAGGACAAACAGCAGATTGCATGTTATTTTTCTCCCTTGATAATCAATGAAATTGAATCGTTACAAAGCCTAAATTGTTAAAAATTCTATATATTTTCTATTAAAATAGGAATCAAGTCAATCCAATATTTTTACAGTTTTATACAATTTAAATACCAAGACAGTGTCAGCACAGAGTCTCCAGGACAAACATCAGATTGCATGTTATTTTTCTCCCTTGATAATCAATGAAATTGAATCGTTCCAAAGCCTATTTAGAAGAAAAACAAGTCTATTTTCTGATGGTACCAATATCACCTCTAAACAAGCCCTATGGAGGAAGTTATGGATAAGACACTAACAAGGGTGCATTACGGGTTTGAAGGGTTTTAGAGCCCCTTGTCAATTTTTATCAAAAACTACCTCTAATCAACATGCAATTCGAAAACCCAGTTGTCAACAAGCATAAATCAGATCAAAATAAGCTTTCCACAGAAACAATTAACAAGAAATTGGGATTTATGGTTACCCAATGTTACAAACAACAAAACTCACCTAACCAAGTGGTAGATTGAAAGTGGTGTGTTGATCTCCTTGTGTTTCTTCCCTAATCTGATTTGTGCTCCTATTTTCGAAATTCTAGAGGTCTTGCATGTTGTCTATTTTGCTTGATTTAGGTATTTGATGAGTTGAATTTGTGATGTAGAAGGTTAGATGGAAATTTGGTATAGGTTTATGAGAGTTTTTGGAAGAATGAAGAAGGGAAAGAGGATGGAAATGGTGAGTGGGTATGGCTGAATTTTGTGAGGGAGAAAGGGAAGGAAGAGAGCTGTTCTGGTTGAAGGAGGAATGAAAATGAAACATCCAACTCTCCCCACTCTAGTTCTGACCGAAAAAAAAAGAGAAGATAGGGGAGGGGTATGATGTTTTCTCTTTCTGGTTGCCTAAATGAATGAAGGGAGCAAGGTGTTATACCCTGCTTTAATAAAAAATTAATTGGTGAAAAGGGGAGGAAAAATTTGACCAATGGAGGTTAGATATCCTTGAAGAGTATTGGTCACTTAGGGAGATTTTAGGATAGAGGTAGATAAGTTGGTTTAAAATAAGTGGGAATGTGGTTGATAAAAAAATAAAAAAAATAATATTTCCATTCCGTTTCAATTCACAATTAATTAACCTCACTAAATAAATCAACCACACAATTTCACATTTAAGAAATATAAAAGGATTCAAACACACCCATGGTAGAATTATAATGAAAAGACTAAAATACCCTTGGGAAAGGATATTACACACATACAGTAATTGAGAGGAATTCAAAACTCGTCTCATCCCAGTAATCCCTTTCTATTCTAGACTAATTGTGATGGATTTTGGATTTTATATATAAATCAGACCCGGTGTGTATTTAGGCCAAATTCGGGTTACATGTCAGGTCCTCCTAATCAGGTTGGGAATTTCACATTCTTTTAATTATGTATAAACTAGTCGGTTACCTGCTGTAACACCTGTTGGGCATTAGATGGATAACTCTTAACTCGTTGAGAAACTTAAATAAAAAGAATTTTGCTGGTTGCTTTCGAAAAATAATTTATATATTAACTATGTTCAAGAACGACGTAAAAAATTTCTTCTTTGATATCCTCACCCATAAATCTATAACTAATGAAATACAACACCAGCCTCCATTATTCACATTAATGCCAAACATTTTGAAATCATGACAACATACAAGTTTTCTGAAAATATTTGCTTATTCATAAGAAAATCTTAGATATCCACTAAAAAAAAAGTCCTTCGAGCCATACGTATACATATATATACTATCACCAAAACAATCACCTCTTAAAATCTAAGCTGGTCATTATACCCAACATCCACCAAGAATGCCCTAAATGGTCATTTCATATTCGTAAGTCCTCTTCAAAGGTCAGGACTAGTATCTCCAAGTGAAACCGGTAACTCCCCTGCATCATCTGTACTCGCGTATCAAGGTACAATAGCAAAAACCAAGAAAACAAATATATTACAAAGGTGAGATACCGACAAATGAGTTTTATCATGATAACTACATGTGCGACACATAAACAACAGCACAAACATACTTTAAACAATACAATTCATACCCGGCAGTCATCGCGATTTATAAAAAAAATGCATGACACTTCAATATTTAGGCTCTAACTTTGATATCTAATCTTCGGAGATATCAACTTCTTTTCGTTTGAGCAGATCAAGCTCTTTACATGACACATTATCAACGAAAGAAACAATGGTCAACTTTCAACTTTTCCATGTTACATTGTCGGATAATCCATCTCAACCTCAGGTGACAATTGTTCAAACGACTATTCCAAATGTTCACACGACCCCTCTGTAACAACCACTCAAATAGCTATTGCAGTTGTACACAGAGACACTTCTTATGCCATAACCACTCAAACAACTATTCTAGTTATGCACAAGTATCATCCGACCTCGTATGATAGCCACTCAAACAACTATTGGATCTATTCATACGGCCCCTTGTGTCAACTGTCCAACTATTGTTGTAGTCGTACACATGGTACATTGTACATCAAGGTACAACGTTCAACTCAGGCACGTCTGCCAAATAATGCATGTAAAACTTTTTTTCACGTCACTTTTATTTTTCGTTCATTCTTCCCTTATCGAGGCTCAAAGGCTCACGACCATGCTTAATTAAACATCGAGTCTTTTAACTCTCAACTTTAACACATGACACACAGTCTGAGTGTTCAATCACGAATCCCTAGACTGATGCACCGATCTTAGGTTTGCTGATATGGGATACAACAATCACCACATCAATTATAGGACACAAAGTCCACAACAACTTTTAGAGGATACACAGTCCACAACAACTAACACGAATCCATGATCCACGTGTTAACAGAACACTAGAATCCCGACGTCTCGGTTACTAGGTTTACTTTTCTTCTTTAACATCATTTTCGTTCTGTGAAACAACAGATACAAAACAAAACCTCCGAAACTTATCCAAGTTTGTCGGAATTATTTTCGCTGAGTAAAAACTCCTTTGTGTAACACCCCGACTTTTTGCTGTTTTCTGATATCGAAAATTTATATAAATACGTTTATATATTTATCTGAGACTTAGAAAATTCTTTTAATTAAATCGAAACCTTATTCATACTCTACTTGATTGTAGAAAGCTACGATTAAAATTGTTATGATGTCGTTGATTGTTGTTTGAGAAGCCTGACAGTGGTCGGTGCCCAATCACTTAACCAGATAAAAGCTTTAAGAAGCTTTATAAATTATATTCAATGTTTTTGAGAGAAATGTTGGAATATAATATTGATGAAAGAATTTATTTGGAAAAATAAGGAATATTTGAAAATATTATTATTTTAATGATTTATTAGTGTAAAAGTAATTTATGAGTCACGGTGAGGGCGCAACCGTGAAATTATTTTTGTCCTTCTAATTTTTACATAAGAAATTCCATAATATTATAAAAATATATGTTATGAAATTAATCTTCGAAAATAACTTAATTATGATTTTAGAAAATTATTTAAGTGGAAAAAGCTAAGATTTGGCATAAATGACTTTAAAAATGTTTAATGATGGCAGTTTGGAAAAGTATCGACGGCAAGTGTTTCTAAAACGGCAGCACGTATTTTAAACTAATTTTGAGCCTCAAGTGACTCTTTTTGAAACATGAAGTTTTCAGAAAAGATTTTAGTAACTATTGGTTTTACGAAAGAATTTCCCAGTTGAAATGATTTTCCAAAATCAAGTTTTATGCAAACAGTGTAAGCAGTGATTTTGAACTTAGTAACCGAGACGTCGGAGTACTAGTGTTCTTGCGGTGTTTTGGACTGCGTGTCCTATGGACTTTGTGTCCTGATTTCGATGTAAATTATGTTATCCAAAGTGAATATTGTTTTCTATTACCACGAACCTAAGCCTGATGCATCGGTCTAGGGTTTCATGATTGAGCACTCGGACTTGAGGTCCTGTGTTAGTAATGAAAGTTTTAAGATGTTTAAAACTATGGCTGGTCGTAAACTTTTGAGCTTCGGCAATGAAAGATTGAACACGAAGAAAAATGACTAGAACAAAATGTTTTACATGCATGTTAGGAAGACGTGCCTATTTGTAAATCATAATATCATGGCGATATTCATGAACCGACGTATCATTGTGCCCTGGTTGGACAATGAAAATCCATATTCGGTGATCGCTGCTCCTTAAATTGGACAGTGTGCTATGGTATCCATATTTGGTGATCACCGTGCCTTGTGTTGGACAGTGTGCTATGGGTTTGGCTTCTTGCCTTTGCCTGCGTGGCTAATGAGCTTGATCAACTCACCTCGACGTTGGGATATCTCATTAGATTAAGTATGAAATTAGATGACAAATATGAAGTGTTCATGCATAGTTTTTCAAATGATGATGTTTGGGGTATGAAACTCATTGAGAAACTATTTGTCTTATTATGATTGTTTAGGTTGTTATTAACATGTATATGCATATATGTTTTCTTTGGTGTCGCGCATGTAGTTATCGTGTTAAATCCATATATTGGTTTCTCACTCTTGCATTATTTCTGGTGGAATGTTCCTGTTGTACTCTATATTGGGGAAATCCAGATGAACCGCTCAAGGGATATGATGTATACAAGAAGAAGGTTCCTTAGTTCGGGACATGCCGATGCTATTTTGCTAATATATTATGTCTGTCTTTTAGGTGCGACCAGCTTAAGTTTTGAATTATATTATGTTTTGGAAGAACCTATACTTAGTAAGGTCTTGTTGTGTAAACAATTATGATGCAGTATAGTTACATGAGGATATATATATATATACGTATCTATCCATATATGGTCATGTTTGCGTTGTTGTGGTAACCGTCGAAAAGAAAAAGAAAATGGAAAAAATTTATCACCATTTTGAGGAATGTTAATACCTTAAGAAAATATTATTTTCCGAAATCAACCAACGAAATAAAGTTTTATTTTCCGCAATGAGTTAACGGGTAACAATGTGATGACCCAGGTTAGGGTGTCACATTAGTGGTATCAGAGCTGGTCGAGTCTTTCGGGAATGTTGGGAAACAGGTCTGTTGTGTTGACGTTGTGTTTTCTCTGAAGTGAGACTTGTTTGAATTACTTCTTGGAAGTAATGAGTGGTAATGAGAAAGTTTACATTTCAGTTTCTGGTTTTGGTTTAACTGATTGTGGCTTGTAGGTCAGTTATGGAACCAGTTGCTGAACCAAAAGCTGGACGTGGATGGGGACGGGGACGTGGACGCGGCCGTGGAAGAAGTCGTAGAGGCGGTCCTCTTGGCGGTCATGGTAACATGAACGAGAACTATGAAGATGGAGTGGACTATGCTGCTCAGGCTATGGAGAACGTGGTAGCAGCGATTGCTAATTAGACTGCATCCATGAATGCCCAGAACCAACAGGCTCAGGTTCGAGCTGAACGGGCTGTTGAAGGCAAGAATTTAACTGCTTTTAGACATCAAGATCCGACGCAATTCAATGGAGATGTGGATCTCGTGAAAGAGAAGGGTACATATGTTTTCTGAAGGAAGAAGAAAAGCAAAAATTAAAGAGTAAGAAAGAAAAGAAACGTGAAAAGAAAAGAAGGATGGGTGGGGTGTCGTGGAATAATAAGAACCAGCGAGTTATTTTAATTTTTTTTTTCTTTTAGTCAGTGTAGGTACAAAAATTAAGTTGTTGAGATTGAGTTTGAAAAAAAAAAGATAGTTTTAAATCTTTGGATCTATAAGTAAAGAGGAAAAAATAGAAATTTTCAAAGTTTGAAATATGATAGAGATTGATGGTTGAATTGGTCAACCAAGAAAATCACAGATCCCAAATTAATATCCAATTAATGCTAAACTAATTTAGATTCAAATCTAAAATTAAATTAAATAGAGTAAAATATGAAAATAAATTCCTTTCAATCATATTATTTAAAATATTTTTCCAAACAAATGCTAATATTAAAAATAACATATATTATTGCCCTATAAGTGTGTATTTACTGCAGTAACGCAGTGTTAACGCACCCGATAAAGTAATTTTAAAAGAGTAAATAGAATTACTCAAGATTAAGCGTCATAAAATAAACATAAATTGATGTCCAAATAATTATTATTCTAATAGAAAATGATATAAACAGATATATTTTACCGATATTGAAAAACGATAAAAATCGGAGTGTTACACCCGAACCGCCGTGTGGGTTCCTACGCATGTCTTAAAACGATTTATGTATATAATTATTTAGTTAAAAATAATCATTAACTATATATAGAGCTTGATAATTAAATTTAGTAAATGAAATGAAAACTTTGCAAAATACACACTCCTCCAACAGAAAAACAATAGAGCAGTACATGAAGTTTGAATGAGAATATATAGAAGACACTACCATAGTCCAAAATCAACCAATATATATTGAACTAAAGTATAAATTATACTTACATTACCGATATCAATATGGGAAAATAAATCGGGACGCAAATGCTCTAACAAATAAAAAAAATTAATGTTTTAACAATAGTTTTAACATCAATAATGAATACATCAATAATTCACAACACCAAAAAAATCTTCTATCTAATCATCAACCAGATATGCAATTGATGAAGTCACTTTTGGGTGGCTAAGGCAAAAAGGATCTTGTCGTAATTGGCTACAAAGGGCAATTAACTATTCAGCACAACGAAACACTTCGAGAATGTAGAATGAAATCCCTACCGGAAGCTACAATACCTTTTTACGGCTGGGCTTTCTAAGCTTTAAAAAAATAAACAAAAATATTTTTTAATGCACAATCCAAGAATCCCAGTACTCAACAAAATGAAAGCAAATCCAAGTAATAGGGGTCAACAAAATTCCTGCCTCCATAAGTTGTTTTGAAATTGTTTTGACTCGCAGAAACATGCAATGCACAATATCTATTAAGCAACCTCAACAACAAAAAAATATATAATCAAAACATTCAATGAATCTTCAAATAAATTTATCTGTGTTTCTTGTCATCTTTCTACCTATCCCGACTAATGTATATCATCAATAATTGATCATCACATTATTTGATCACAAAAATTCCTGGTTTAATTGATAAGAGATATCAACTTGCACAAACTTTCTCCTTGGTACTTGGGAAGCCTCAGCTTACATTGACAAAAGTCTACGAAATTTCTTCGTCGGTATATTTTCAAGTTCAACGCACAGGATGAAATAAAATTGAAAAAAAGGAATTGGGGACAAATTATAATGAACGATGATATATATCATAGTCAAAATAGGTAGATTTGTCCCTTTCGTTTTTTTTTAGTTTTCACATCGGTCCTATAAGTTTATTTTTTTTCTTCATATTGATCCTACATGTTACGTTTTGTTTCCACATCAGTCTTTTCCGTCAATTTCGACCTAATGTCGTCAGTTTTGACCTGACGTGGCTATCACGTTTGTCTGACACGTTGCTTTTACCTGACTTCGTAAAGTCGAAATTGACGGAAATGACTAACGTAAAAACAGAACGTAACGTGTATGACCAATTTGAAAGAAAAAAAAAAACTTATAAGACCAATATGAAAAATAAAAAAAGTATAGGACCGACCTACCTATTTTCCTTATATCATATGTCAATTTGATGCTTACAAACATACTTAAATTCATTTTGTTAAAAAAAAAATCCTTAAATTCGGAAATTAGTTTGCTAATATACTAATAAAATAAGATCATGAAAACAATTTATCACCACTTAATTGAAGTCAAACTATAAGATATGTTGTCAATTTAGAAAAACTTTGAACATGTTCAAGATGCAAATATCTCTTCTCTAATTGAATATCCAAAGACCTATTGCTTAATTACAAATATCCAAAGACCTATTATCCAATTATCACTCACAATTATAAATTTTTTCATCTCATCAAATAAATATAAAGCTAAAGCTGACAACTATATCAGTCAAACAAAAACATTGGTGAGCTGATTGAATGAAGAGTACTCATAAATATTACCATATTTAAAACCTGATTTTTAAAATAATATCTATTTCCAAGTTTTCAAAATGATTATATATGTTCTGGTGCTGCCAAAATTAAAGGGTATTGAAGACTTCTTTCTATTCATGAATGCAGAGCTATTGTGTATAACATATTATGCCTCTAAAGGATGTAAATTAAGTCACTCTAGTAAAAAATACTTACCTTTCTCAGCAAGAAAAACTAATGCTTGAAAGAAATGCCAAAATAAAACAATCAATATAATAAATCATAAATCATTGCTTTGCTAAAAAAAATAAAAAAATCAAGGCTACCAATAATTTTTAACACTTAACACTAAATTATAGTTATTTTTCATTTGATAAATTAACGGGGGGAAAATGTAACAACTTTTCCTAACTTCTAAGATCGATGATTGGTAATGAAAAATTGAAACCCCAATGAAGCTAGCAACACAGTTCAAAAGTGCAAACCATTCTATTCAGGAGCTAGTCACATTGAAATCGCTAGCTGAGAAAATCTATACTACTATATAATAAGAAGATCAAATGAACTTAGCTGATAAACCATAAAAAGTAAGAAGACATCAAATTTTGACCAAGCTAATATCCTTATCCTTGGAATCTGCAATGAACGTCAAATTTGAATATGAAGAGTAGCATTCGTGAATGCTTGGGTTCAGTACAAGCAAAAAAGTTTCAGGACATTCTCGAGTCCTCAAGCAAGAATCACATGATTATATGTAATATTTAAGAAGTAAAAGACTTTGTGATAATTATCTAGTATTCCTTATATTATTTAGAAGTATAGTTTGGGGTTCTCACCTTAAAGGGCTCTTTCAACGAACACATAAGCCATGACAGGCTGCCCACCCAATAGAAGCAAGTTCCAAAATTTTCCCTTTTTAACTCCTTCAGTATCAACACTCTTATCAAACCTTGGATGAACAACTGATTTTCAACACATAAACACTAGTGCAATAAGTGCTTTTTACGTCAGTTAAAATTGATTTTTTACGTCAGAAAACTGACTGACGTAAATACAGCTGACGTTAATAGTTAATATTTTAACGTCAGTTGAGAACTGACGTTAAATATAACACTATTAACGTCAGTTCCTTAACAAAACCGACGTTAATTTTGTCGGTTGTTTATTACAACTGACGTTAAAATCAAACCTTTAACGTCAGTTCTTTAATACAACGGACGTTGATTTTGCTAAAACTAACATCAGTTGTTATAAAGAACTGACGTTAAAGGTTTAATTTTAACGTCAGTTGTAATAAACAACTGACGTTGATAGTGTACCGTATATTTTATAAAATACTATTAACGTCAGTTGTTTGATACAACTGACGTTAATAGGTTTTTTTTTTTAAAATTCAGTTTTAAAATATCACTCCCCTCAGCTATCCCTGCATTCAGTCCCAGTAACACAGAATATCACACACATTACAGAATTGCAAATTAAGGAAAATTGAACAATGGGGGGACTTAAAACCAAAACCCATGTATATATATAAATAAATTTTAGTTCCAATGTCTAAAAAACAAAACTATCTAAGGATATATATATACATGTTATTAATTAGTTTCTAAAGTCTAACAAAAAAACTATTTATCTAAGTAGTGCGGAGGTATGTTGTCAATTCCTTTTTCAGCCGCATACTTGAAGAAGAATTCAGCGAAGCGCATCCTCAAGTCTCTTAACTCATCTTCTTCAATAAGCGATTGGTCGATAAATGCCTAGACACGTTCAATTAATAACAATAACATCAATGCAAGTCATCTTCAAAACTATAATATATAATTTAACAAGTTGTTTAAATATTACCTTCTTCCATCCATCCGTAATAGATGCGGAGACTATGTTCAGCATATGAAGCATCACATAATAGCCGCACGACCAACCAGCGGTTTGAAATCGAGACTACCAACAAATTTAATTTCAACGTCAGTTGAATATACACATAAATTAGTAATTATAATATTAATTATTTGATAAATAAACTACCAAACCTTGAGGATGTTCCATACAGGATTTGCTTTAGCCTTAGAAGTCCTACTTCTCCTGTTGGCGCAACTTATGCTACTCGCCTTCAGCGCGCTATCATAAACAAATAATCATGTCGATCAATTAACAAACTCATATATCATGTGTGTAATAAACTAAAAACAACTGATATTAAAACTTAAATTAAATTTAAGATTAGTTACTTACATATTTACAGCTTCCACCACCTTCGGTGGCGGATCATGGTGGAGAGAGCAGAAGAATATGACAGTATGCCTAGACGGGTGAAGTACGAACAACTGCCAATGGCGATCCATACAGTAGGGAGCCAGATATAATTCTTTCGGATTGTCTCCCAACAAGTTCCCTAAGTATTTACTCAATGCATCGCCAGCAAAGAACTCGGGCAGAAGGATTGACGGATCTAAGAAACCGTAAACTGATGCAACGCCCTTATCAAGCTGAAGACGATGGAGATACCTAAGATATGAAAAGGTGTGGATGTTAATTTTTTTTTTCTTTTTAAGTAAAGAGGTATGCAAAAGCATCACAATAGAGACTAACATCCCAACTAGGTTGGCACCTTAGCCACTATCTATCATTTGCAGCACCCTCAATTTATTAAAAAAAGAACAAAAACAAACATTACAAAAGCATGGGGGGGCAACACCAAACCCATGAAATCACCTAAAACGAAAATTAGGGAGACCTATTCTGTTTTTATGGAAATCATCCCTAATGAAACTAGGAATTAAATCCCACCAAACAAAGCCATTAATCAGCAAGCCATGATTGGAATTCTATCTGCACAAGTGTTGCCTTCACGAAAGATGTGGGAGGAACCAAAACACATATCCCTTATAATGGACAGGCAATTTTTCCATCTATTTCTTATTTTCCAAGGAACCATAGATGGAGAGGAGATCGCAGCTAATACCATTTGGGAATCACATTCCAGCCATAACGACCATCCTCTTTTGTGGGCAATTTCAATAGCCAAGATTGCACCCATTAATTCCGCATAAAAAGCAGAATTGACACCAAGATTGACTGCAAAACAACCAAGGGTAGCAGCACTATGATCACGAAAGATGCCACCACAAGCAGAAGGACCCGGGGCACCACTAGCAGCTCCATCAGTGTTGCACTTAACCCAGTAACAAGGAGGAGGATGCCATTTTACTTCAGTGATTTGAGGGGCACGATTAAGATGACATCTGACTTTAAACTCTTGAAAAATCCTGAGATCCTGAGATGATGCAGATGTTGTACCATTGCTCAAGCTACCTGCCAGGCTAACCTTTGCAAGGATCAAGTTTTTGGCAACCTGCAAAGGGATGGATCTGTCATCAAATCTTGATTTGTTTCTGCAATGCCAGATTGCCCAGATGGTACATGATAATGCAGCAATCAAAAGGTCCTTAACTTGAGAGCTCCATTGATGCTCACAAATTGAAAAAACAGTGAGCATTGAAGTTGTATCGATAGTCAAGTTAAGCATCTTGCTTTCGGCCAGGGACCACAAATTATTTGCGAAGGAACAATGTAAGAACAGGTGAGTAGTTGTTTCATAACTACAACCACATAAATCACATCTTGAGACAACCATGCAGCCATTGGCCCAAAGATTATCATCAGTAGGCATACGGTTGTGAATGATTCTCCAAACCAAGAAGGAAATGGAAGGAGGGACACAGCTGATCCAAAGAGACTTAGCCCAAGGAACTGTTTGACCATTATTATGGAGGAACTGATATGCATCCTTCAGTGTTAGGGACCCCGATTCATTCCTACACCACACACGGGTATCTTTACAGGGAAAAGATGGAATGCTGATATGCATGAGTTCAGCAGCAATAGCAGGGCAATGCTGTAAAATGATGTCTGGAATATTCCAAGAATTATTGAACCAGAAGTCCCTCACCTTTGCTTTTAAAGAAGACTGTAATTGAGCTGGGAAAGCAAGCAGTGAGTTTAAGGGTTTAGACAACCATAAGTCATTCCAAAAGTTGATATCAGCACCATCACCTAGCATCCAGGCTGTGTTTTCCATAACTACATTCAGATGATGCTTGATTCCAGTCCATATTGAGGAGGAGATAGAATACTGGATCACTGTGTTTCTCCTCAGAACTCTTGCTCTCAGAATGCAAGCCCACTGCTCAGAAGAAGAGATGAATTCCCAACACAACTTGAGCATAGAAGCACTGTTGACAGATCTAAAAGATCTAAGACCAAGACCTCCCTCAGCTTCAGGTTTGCAGACTTTTTTCCAAGCCACGATCCACGCTTTTTTGACTTCTGTATTGCCAGACCATATGAAGTTTCTTAGCCAGCAATCAATCGATTTCAGCAAGCAAGAGGGCCATGAGTAAACCTGAAAACTGTACAACATCATACCAGTAATTACAGACTTAACTAATTGCAGTCTGCCCATAATTGACAACAGACTTCCCTTCCATGAGGCCAGCTTGGATCTGATCTTATCTGCAATTGACTGTAAATGAGATTTCCTTGGCTTCCCTTTGAACACAGGCAGCCCGAGATAAGTGAAAGGGAACCTGCCAGCAGAAAATCCTAAAACATTGGCAATGGAAGACAATCTGTTTGTAGAAATATTACCTGCATAATACTTGGATTTCTGAGTGTTAATCAATTGACCAGAAGCCTCACCATACTCCTTAAAAGTGGACATTAACAAGGACAAATTCTGGATGGAAGCTCTGCAAAAGATGAGAATATCATCCGCATAAAGGATATGAGAGGGAGGACTAAGACCTCTTGGGCCAACCATTGTTTTGAGCTTACCCTCTTGAACCAACTTGCAGATAGCCCTGCTCAATACATCTTCAGCAATGCAAAAGAGCAGAGGTGACAATGGATCACCTTGCCTAACTCCTCTCTTGCAAGTGAAAAAACCAACAGACTTACCATTGATACCAATAGAAAGTTTAGCTGACTTCAGAATAGTTTCTATCCAATGGCAGAACTTGATATCAAAACCAAAAGAATGAAGTACCTTCAAAAGGAAAGCCCAGTCCATTGTGTCAAAAGCCTTCTTGACATCAATCTTCAAGGCCAAATTACCACCAAAAGCCCTTTTGTCCATCATATTTACACACTACGATGCAAATGCGAGACAATTAGTAATCTATCTACCTTGAATAAAGCCCTTTTGATTATCAGAGACAATCTTTGGTGCAACCTTAGCCAGCCTGTCTGCAAGGACTTTAGTGATGATTTTGAACTGGAAATTAGCCAAGGCAATAGGCCGAAAATCCTCCACTCTATCTGCACCTTGAGACTTAGGGATTAGAACCAATAGATTAGAATTCAGATTTGGCAGCAACCAGCCCTGCTCAAAAAACTGAATCACTGCTTTACAAACATCATGCTGAACAATCTCCCAGTAATTTTGAAAGAAGAAGCCACCAAAACCATCTGGCCCTGGAGCCCCATTTGCATTTAAAGAAAATACAGCATTTTTAACTTCATCAAGGGAAGGCAGATTAGTTAGCATAAGATTATCCTCTCTAGAAACCATCGGGCTAACAATTCTGTCAACTAAGCCATTGTCAATGCACTGATTTTCAGTACTAAAAAGCTTGGTGTAATAATTCAAAACATGATCCTCTATATCCTTTGCATCAAGCAGAACTTGATCCTCATTTCTAAGCATGGAGATTTGTTTTGAGACATTCCTAATCTTGGTGATCCTATGGAAGAACTCAGTATTCCTATCTCCTTGAACATGCCAATCTAATCTGGATTTCTCCTTCCGGAATTCTTCTTGAACGTGCAAAGCTTGTTGCGAGTTCAGTTTGGGCCTCTTTGTTCTGCTCAAATAACAAATCTGACATTCCTGAGGAGTTAATTAGCTGCTGAATGCTATCTACTTTGGCCATGGCAGAAGCAACATTGGTGTTCACATTCCCAAAAGAGTCTCTATTCCAGCTTTTTAACCTTCCTTTCAAGCATTTTTAGCTTTTGAGACAGTATATACATAGGGCAACCTATTACCCCAGAGTTCCAAACCTCTTCGATTATCTTACTGCAGTCAGGATGAGATGCCCACATTTTCATGAATTTAAAAGAAGAACTGAAGTTCCTGTCCTCTCTCCTCAAAGATAAAAGCAAGGGATGATGATCTGACTTACTTCGAAGGAGTGTGCAGCAAGTAACACTAGACCAATAACTGAACCATTTGTCATTACAAACCACTCTATCAAGCCTTTTTTCTGTTAAAGCATTACCTCTTCTTCCATTAGACCAAGTGAATTGAGCACCACGGGTCATAATATGAGACAATTGGCAACTATCAGACCAAAGCTTGAACTCCTCAGAAGCAATCTTCAAAGGCAAGCAACCACCCCTCTGTTCATGAGCACCGAGGACCACATTGTAATATCCAATGAAGCACCATGGTCCATCATTAGCTTGCTGTAGAGCTAACAGTTCAGCCCACAACTCTCTCCTTTTGAGATAACTAGTGCTAGCATATATGGCAAAAATAAATACTTCCTGAGAATCTAACTTCAAAGAGAAGGAAACCTGCTGGTTAGAGCAAGCAATAACAGAAGGATGCAAAGTTTCATGACAAATACACCAAAGATTCGGCAAGAGAGAATTCCTATCATTAACTGCAAAAACTTTAAGATTCAGTTTCTTCCAAAACCTATCAGGGAATTGGTCAATGTTGATCCACGGCTCAGCAATGAAGAGAAGCTCAGGCTTATCTGAAACCAGAAACTTCTTCAAAACTAACCTAGTATCAAGGTTTCCAATTCCTCTAACATTCCAGAAAAGGAGCTTCATCATGCAAAATTACTTGGACCACCCCTATTCCGGGCCTTTGGTTTACCAGCCTTTGCTAGGGCAGTCTGTCGTTTCCTCAGTTTTTTCTTCTGAGATTTCGAAATGAACACTTCAAAGTTTCCTTGTTTAGACTGATCTTCAAGGCATTCCTCATCCACAGCATTGTCTTCCTCCTCAGAACCATTGCACCAGAATTTAGACACGATCCTAATATCCTGTTGAGCCTGCTGGGGGAGATCATGCACAAGTGAAGGTATCACTGCATTAATACTCTGGGGAATAGAATTGACATTAAGGTCTAAGCCCCCCATAGAATCAGAAACATGACTAATAGACTGCACTCCATTTCCATTGTTTGCTGCACCAACCATTGGAGTATGAAATCCAGGATCAGGTAAAACTCTGACTGACTGGGGAGATTCTGGATGAATGGATTCATCATAAACAGAAGTATTGGCATCCTCCAGAATTCCTTGTATATGTTCTGCATTATTGGCAATCTGCTGCAATACTGCATTATTCATTTCGGGAACACCAACATTGGTATCAGCCGAAACAATGATAGGAACCTGATTACCACAGTCCAATGGAACCTGACCTGAAACATCCTGACCGATCACAAGATCAGGGATAACCCTATCTACATCTGGTTTCCTGGCAATTGGCTGTTTAGGAATATAAGCAGATTTAGGTTTCTGGATAGGAGGCCGATCCTTTCGGGGTGCAGGATTGTTAAGATTTCTCCTACATTCCCCAGCAGCATGCCCTATCGAGAGGCAGCAAGAACAAAAAGAAGGGAGTCTTTCATAGTCGAACGTAACATATAATGCATGAGCCTCCCTTTCAACCCTGGTACCATTTGGGATAGGTCCAGAGAGATCAATATCAACCAAGATTCTGGAAAAATGGCCAAAGACTTTGTTTTTTGTAGATTCATCTAAAGCAATTGGAGTGCCTATTCCATTTGCAATCTCAAACAGAATTTTCGACCTCCAATACTCCATAGGCAGATCATAAATTCTCACCCAGACCTGAACATGGGTCTGTTTTTGAAGATTCGGATTAAAATCTGGACTCCATTGATATAACCTTAGCATGCTTGGCTGCAGATTCCAGGACCCGACAGCCCAAACGCTACGCAGATCTTCCAAGGATGCAAAGTTAAATTCATAATATCCTTTGCCTAAAGGAATCATACGCCAATGACCAATCGGGTTCCATAATTTCGATAACTTCTCTTTCAAGTCTTGAAGTTTGATAGGTTGATTACCCTTCTGAAGGATCAAACGTCCATGCAGACTATTTTTACTGCTTTCCAATCCAAGCTTGTATTCCTCCTCTGAGATCTTTATCGAGAACACATCACCAATCGGGCCGTGGCTTAGGTAATCGATCATGGGAATGTCAAAAGAATTGGAGAGCGCCTGGGCAAAAGATTTCTTCTGTGCAGGAAGGGAAAGAGGCGAAGAAGAAGAAGGCAAGGGCGATGGGGCAAGAGGCTGAAGGAAGGACCATGGGCAAGGACAACCGGAATCCATGATCATGCAAACCCTAGAGTTTCATGCAACAACAAACCCTAGCAGAGCGCCGTCCATCCTCCGAACCTATTTTTCGTTCAGTGGATGTTAATTACATAATATATATATTGAAATTAAAATAAATTATTAAATTGAAAAATACCAAAAATAAATAAGTTATAAAATTAAAATTAACTTACGTGCACCAGAGACTGATGACATTGCTGTTCATCCAGACGTTATTTCTGCAGGCGTTCCCGAGATCGTCACCAACGAAAGAAAATATCCTCTGTTGATTTGGGCGTGCCACCCATCCATCGTGATCCAATGGACATTCAAAAATATCAAACGCATATTCCTCACCAAGTGAGAACAAACGAGTGATAGGTGACAGCGACACCGACGTCGACTTGGCCTTCAGTTTAGGAAAAATAAAATATATAAGTTTTTGATAATTAAAAAAAACACAAGTAATTATTTGACTATTTTGGACATTAATAATGAATAAATACCTTTGCTAACATTTCGAGCTCACGTCGTTTGGAGTCCAACTCAAGCTCACGCCTTTTCATTTCCAACTCATGCTCATGGCGCTGGACTTCCAACTCCCGCTCCCTAGCTGCCAACTCATCGTCCTCCACATGTGCCACACTAAAACTCTCTTTTGTGCTCACATGTGAAGCGTTGGCAAGCCCTGCGGTGTCCTGGGATGTACCGACGGAGGAAAGCTCTCTGGCAAGCACCTGCTTGAATTCTGGGTTGGCTATTAAGCCTTGCATCAGATGTGTTGTAATATCTGGGTTGGACATGAGGTGCTGAGTAATGTCAGCCAAAATTGATGCTTCATTGACCACCCGGTTTCGTGAAGCAGACTTGCCATAATATTGTTTGATGGTCACGTTCCCAGGAACACCGAGAACCCGACCAGGATGGTCTTTCTTGCCTAGAGCAGTCATCAAGACGTCCTGCCGTCCAAAAGGGACGAATGCGCCCTGGGAGGATTTTGCTTTAAGATCCATCTACAATTAAAAAAAATGAAAAAACGTGCAAGTGAAAAGTGTTGCAAATATCTATACAAATATCAATTGAAATCAAGTTAATTATTTACTTACAATCTTATCTGCCACTTCGTGAGTGGCATCAACTTTAAAAGATCCCTCCTTTGTCATGCGGCCGGCTAACCAGACATCCTCGCGGTCGATGTCCGACGGAGGACTTGATGGTGTGCCCTCAGGCACCTCTCCTCTTTCAATCCTAGCAGAGTGCTCTTCCCGCTTCGCCCCTCGGCCTATCCGCCATCATCTGCTGGATCCGAGTATGGTACCCACCCTGAGACATGGTGCGGCGGTGGACGTTCTTCGCCTGATTCTGCCGACCCTTATTTGCCTTAGCCTATTCAAACAAAAACACATAATTAAATACAGTTAAATGATCTATAATAAGCATACAAAATTAACTTAATCAACCAACCTGAAATTCTCCATCCTGTCGACTCCTGGCAAACATATCCCAAGTATCCCGATCAATCCAGGGATAATCCGAGAACATTTTATCAAGCCGCTTCTTCCCTGATACATAGTACCTGGTAAGATCATGCTTGAACCCATTCCAACGCTTTGATGCCATTTTCATACATTTATGACGATGATCCTCGTCATTTGGCACGATCAAGCTACCTACACATTAGATACATATATAACAACTGGATGGATTATAACTCGGATAATTATCTCGATAATGTAAATCAAACGAATGTAAAGGTAAAATACCGTGATAGCCTCCCAAATCTGATCCTTAACGTTCTGTGGAACGTCATTCCAGTGGTTGTAGTTGATGCTTACGTGCTGCTTCGCTTGTAGAAACACCCACTTATTAAATTCTTTAGCACGGAATCCCTGGGCATTTAGATTAGCATCGAAGGACACCTCAAGCTTCTGTCCTCTCTGCCTGTCCTTCTCTAGTTTCTTCAACGAGGTGGCTCCTCTACCCCGTTTCCTATGAGCCTGTGATGTCTGTATGGACAAAAAAAATGATAAAATAGAGGGTTGTAACATTATAAACTTACATTAACAAGAAGGACTAAAGATAGTATATAACATGTAAACTTACACTAGAATCAGGCGTAGGCGTGATCGGGTCCTGCGAAACCCCAACAGTGTCCTCCCGTGCATGTGGGCTATCCGACTGATCCATATGTATGCCTGTTCAGAAACAATATATATGTATTAACATAGGTTATAACTCAAAATAAATACAGAAGTATAAATAAAAATAACTAGATAGGTCCTGTAGATATACAAAACATCTATATATCCAATATAAGGACAATACGGGAGATTGAAAACTATAGTTTTTGAAGATTTCCAAGCACTGGTCACGGCCGGCCGTGATGTACATCACGGCCTGCACGTGCCAACTGAACCGACCTCATAGGCAGAACTGATCACGGCCTAGCCTTGATGAGCATCACAGCCGTGACAGATCAACCAGCAGAGCAACATGCACTCAAAACCAAAAATAGAGACATTCCAAACAACTCAAACTCACGGTTTAAAGTTACAACTACTGAGACTACAGTTTCAACATACACTCAAAACAAAAAATAGAGACATTCCAAACAACTCAAACTCACAGTTTCAAGTTTCAACTACTGAGACTACAGTTTCAAACCAGCAGAGCAACATGCATGCACTCAAAACCGTGAATAAAAAAATGTGCCCTAATTAAAGACTCACCAGAAATAGGCGCTCGCGTGGTGGTGGGGGGGAAGCTCGAGTGGTGGCCAACGTTCGATGTGGTTACTGAGAGCAGAGGGACAAGGAGAGTTTGTGCGCGGGAAGGCCAGGGGAAAGAGAGATGTCAAGTTATTGCAAAGAATGAGCGGGAAAGACAGAGTTAGGGGTTAAGAGTGTACCTCACGGTGGTGGCGAAGAAGCCCTCACGGTGGTTGCGGTGGAGATGAGCTCGCGATTAGGGCAGAGTGAGAGCGAGAGTGAGGGTTGAGCGTGATGAAAAGAGAAAAGACGTACAGAGAAGTGGAGAAGGCGCGCGGGGGTAAACGTTATAATTAAAATAAAACAACATTTTACGTCGCTTTTGGTAAAACCTGACGTTGAAGATCATATATTTAACGCCGCTTGTCTTAATAAACGGACGTTAAAAACTCTCACACTTATTACGCCGGTTGTTAGTAATAATCGACGTTAAAGGTCATATATTTAACGTAAGTTGTATTAAGAAACCGGCGTTAAAAACACTCACAACTTCTTACGTCGGTTGTATTACACAACGGACGTTAAAGGTTTATTAGTTTCTGCCAAAACATTCATTCCCTTGACTACTTGTGCTACTTACCCATTCACCTTTGTACCTAATCCTCTTAATGAGCATTAAGTTTATAGATAAGTTTTCAAGAAAATCGGAATAACTTAGTAACTTCATCCACTTGCTCCTATAAATAGCTTCCTTCCATCCTTTTAATTAATTTTCTGCTTCACAATATGGCTCTCGCCGTGAGATTAACTTCATCACTCTTTCTTCCTATTCCTAGACTCAAAGGTCTTTGTCTTAATGGTCAAACAACTTCGAGTTTGAGTAAATCACATTACATGGATATTAAGGTTGGGTGAATCACGTAATGTGATTCTCTCACTTTATTTCATCCCTCGTTATCCCTTTCACTTTGCTTTGGAAGCAAGTGATTGTGGATTCAAGATGATGCATCAAGGAACTCCACTTTGCTTTCAAGAAGAAAGATGCAAAGATCCATTTCACTTTGCTTTCGCTGCTAGTGACTGAGGATTTACTTTGCATCTTGGAATTCAAGTGAGGGAGGTGATGCATCCATTGGAGTTTCTGATGACAGGACTGAGAAGAAAATGATGTTGATGCAGAAACTTTTTTATATTTTAGGGCTATGTTGCAGAAATTTTTTATCTTTTAATCATGTAATTTTAACTTATGAATCGCTTCAATGTCATACGATTTGATTATACATATAACTTGTTTTATTATAAGTGTTTATTTATTTTAATTTGCACAATAATTTGTTTACTAATTCAAGCTAATTAATAAAAATTAAAAATAAACTTGTATAAAAAAAAGGTTTAGAAATAAACTGCAGTACTATATGGAGTGATCTGCGTTAAGAGGGACAACAGGGACATGACAACCAATGAAATGAGTTTCATAATTATTTACGTCAGTTATTTATAGAAATGACGCAAATAGTTTACCCACCACCTCATTTTTAACGTCAACTTATTCGATGACTGCCAAGTTCCCGTATATTAATTACATTATTTCCAATATTCATTCTGCACGTTTATAATATATAGGATTATTTACGTCAGCTGTTTATTTAACTGAAGTAAAAATCAAACTTTTAACGTCAGTTTTATAAAAAACTGACGTTAACAAGTAATATTTTTTATTTGAAAAACACTTTTAACGTCAGTTTTTTAAAAAAACTGACGTTAAAAGTGTATAGATATCTGCAAAAACATTCATTCCTTTGACCGTACTGTGCTACTTACCCATGTACCTTGTAACTCAATCCTCTTAATGAGCATTAAGTTTATAGGTAAGTTATCAAGAAAATCAGAATAGCTTAGTAACTTCATCCCCTGCTCCTATAAATAGCTTCCTTCCATCCTTTTAATTTTCTGCTTCACAATATGGCTCTGCTAGTGAGATTAACTTCATCACTCTTTCTTCCTATTCCTAGACTCAAAGGTCTTTGTCTTAATGGTCAAACAACTTCTGAGTTTGAGTAAATTACATTACATGGGTGATAAGTCTGAGTAAATTACATTACGTGAGTTGCTCACCTTATCACCTTCCGGAGAATCAGTTGTTGGAGGGCTAATCAGGTGCTCGGGGGTCACAGTTCCAAAACCTCAGCTTTGGCAGCAAGTGACCGTCTTGGAAGTCTCTGGAACCACTGCCTTTGCTTGAAACAGATCTAGTGCACCTGTTTTTGCCTCTCTCTTGAGCTATCTCATGCCCCCCAGTTTTCTGAGGTCTTCGGAGTATAGTTTTCCCTTTGGCATATTTCATAAAACTCTCTGATGGGATGTAGCTTTAATGTTTAGGATTTTAAACCCTTTCAATGTAACTTTTTATAGGATTTTAAACCCTTTCAATGTAACTTTTTATAGGATTTTAAACCCTTTCAATCTTCTGTCGATCGTCATTACATAAGACTTCATGAATGAGATCCGGTTTGGGTTATTGATTCAACTTATAGTTTTCAAAACAGAAACACAAAACATCAAAGCAATTCATGTGAAACTGAAACTTTGAGGAAGGCAATGCGGAAGGGATCGTATACTAGATAAAAAAATTTATTAAAATAACATTTAACGTCTGTTGATGTAAGGACTGACGTTAAAAGTGAAGTGACTTACTTTTAACGTCAGTTCTTTATCGAACTGACGTTAAAATGTTCACTTTTAACGTCAGTTCTTTATTGAACTGACGTTAAAAGTGAGTCACTTCACTTTTAACGTCAGTCATTAAAACAACTGACGTTAAAATTGAATTAATGAACTCTGATATTTACAAAACTGCCACCGCCTCCTTTTTAACGTCTAGCTTTTGGTTAACTAACGTAAACCTTTACCGTCTAATGTATATTTTCCACTAGTGAAATTTTCACCAGTGAAAATTTCTGATTGTTTAAATACATATTTTCACTGGAAAAAAGAGAGCAAGAATTAAGAATTGAAAAACCTGCAGTAAAATGTAAATGGCATAAAAGCATCACACAACTCAGCTTTAAGAATAAAAACTTCTCCTAAGTCAGCAGCATTTAGAATGGAGTTGTATCATGATAGGTTGTATTTTTCTTCCTATAAAAAGCATATTGAAATTCACACAATTTTTAATTAGTACGAAACGAACAATGCAGACACACTATGCAATTCTTACAGGGAAATGGATGTCTTAAAACTTCATTGAAGTGTGATGGGCTCCGGCAAGTATACCAAATCGAAACAAGTAATAAAAACACGATAAGTAATTTATCGAGATCAAACATTGGGATTGGGTGACCAATTTATATTCCAAATTCAAAGAAACCAATTAAAGATGACCAAGTCAAAGGAGAGAAGTTGTTGAGAATCAAGTATTTATCTAATTCAATTATCCATTTGAAAGCAAAAGTAAATCAAGGCAATTATCAAGAGTTGTGATTAAGATTTGGGAAAGTTCTAAGGTTATGATTCTACCAACCCAATTAAGCAATAGATCCAAATGATTATTTTCTACCCCTAGGTTCAATTACATGCCAACCAAGAACCCTAAATTATTCTAATGTCTCGTTCGATCACAAAAGAAAACACCATGACATGACAATCAACTACATCTCTATTCGAAGATTAACAAGCAGAATTCATTAAGTTCTTGGTTCCCTACAACGATTGCACAAATCTCCTATTATATCTCTATCAATATTCAATTCGTGTTCTCAATTCAAGTCCTAAAGCATGAATCTCTAGTCGGACTCATCACGCTTGACTAGTTAACCAAGAGCTCATATGATTAACACAAATAAAGTAGAATTAAGAAGCAAGAATTAAGAATAGGGAGTAAAAAACATCACTAAATCATTACGCCGTCATGAGCGACTTCATCACTTCCTTAGAAAAGAGGATTAGTTCCTCATAGCATGCTTCAACATCTTCAATTCACAAGAAAACATGAAGAAAACTGTGTAAAAACCTAAGCGAGATACAGCTCTGAGAAAACTAGGATTGGATCCCTCAATTCGTACTCGCGGGGCGAGCACTTAAAATTGGCTCCAAAATGTTTGAATGTTCACGGGGTGAACACTGTCTCGCGGGGCGAGACAGAACTTCTTCAGCTTCCCTATTGTCTGGCTCGCGGGGCGAACACTTCTGCTTGTGGGGCGAGATATAACTTCCCCAGCATCTCCACACTAGTCCAGGGTTTCGTGGGGCGAGACCTTGATTTTCTCCATTTTGCTTGTTTTCTTCAATTTTCCATGCTTTCTAGAGCTTCACTTTTAACCTGAAATTTAAAATTAGCACCCAGTTCTTTATTTGACTCTAAAATAAAAGAAATTCCTAAAAATTACTTAAAAGACTCAAAATGTTGCTCGAGGACAAATAAAGCCAAATTTAGGCCAAAAAGAGATTAAACTCGCACAGTTGGTATCAAAATTGAGGTCTTTTCAGTTATGAAACTAGATAAATGTAACACCCCGGTTTTTATGGTTTTTTCAATATCGGTAAAATATATCTATTTATATTATTTTTATTGGAATGATAATTAGTTAGAAATGTCTCGTGGGGCGAGACCTTGATTTTCTCCATTTTACTTGTTTTCTTCAATTTTCCATGCTTTCTAGAGCATCACTTTTAACTTGAAATTTAAATTAGCACCCAGTTCTTTATTTGACTCTAAAATAAAAGAAATTCCTAAAAATTACTTAAAAGACTCAAAATGTTGCTCGAGGACAAATAAAGCCAAATTTAGGCCAAAACGAGATTAAACTCGCACAATTGGTATCAAAATTGAGGTCTTTCCAGCTATGAAACTAGATAAATGTAACACCCCGGTTTTTACGGTTTTTTCAATATCGGTAAAATATATCTATTTATATTATTTTTATTGGAATGATAATTAGTTAGAAATTAATTTGTAATTATTTTATGACGCATAATATTGAGTAATTTTATTTACTCTTTTAAAATTATTTTATTGAGTGTGTTAGCAATGTCTTATTTCAGTGTATGCACGCTTACTAGACAATAATATTATGTTATTGTCATTATTAGTGTTTGTTTAGAAAAATATTTCAAATGATATGATTGAAAGAAGTTTATTATATATTTTACTCTATGTAATTTTAGATTTGAAAATAATTTGGTTTGGCATTTATTTGAGATTAATTTGAGGATCACTGATTTTCTTGGTTGATAAATTCAATCATCAATCTTTACTATAATTTGACTTTCGAAAGTATATAATTGTGACTTATTATTTTTGATCCAAGGACCCATATTATTTAAGTTTTCTAGACTAAATATTAACCACTCATTTTAGTATTTACCTATTAAGTAAAATGAAAAAAAAATGCTCCCCTCTCTCTCTTAAACCCATACGTGACAGATTCCCCCCCCCCCCTCCCCACTCTGT
Organism: Sophora flavescens; assembly: GCA_030762895.1. Lineage (NCBI taxonomy): Eukaryota > Viridiplantae > Streptophyta > Magnoliopsida > Fabales > Fabaceae > Sophora > Sophora flavescens. Next base: position 181,783,908 of record CM061062.1, on the reverse strand, counting down.
TCTTCCTTTCATTTTCTCCTTTCTTCTTCTTCAACCAACCCACACTCTGACTTTCTCTCAAACTCCATCTTCTCCTTCCTTCCTTGAAGCAGCCGCGCAACACCCCCTGCACCGCTACTAGGAACCGCCGCGAGGGAGGAGATGAACGCGCCTCGCTTCCCTACACGCGTTGCCGGAGCAGCGAAGCGGAGCCGCCACTGTCCTGCATCGAATCGCCGTCGCCTCGCCAGTAGATGTGATCCAGTCTAATTTTTGGCTAGATTGTTTTCTTTTTTTAAATCATCGTTTTGTAAATTCCCTATATAAAGAACGAATACTCTTGGGGTTAGGAACTGTTCATCTTTTGATTTCCTAATCCGCTGGAAGTTATTGTGAAAGAAGGAACTTTAATAGGAGTCATGATTGTAAACATGTAATGACCCTGCATTTTTACACTCACGAACCTAGTAAAGACACTTTTTACACGTCGAATACTTCTTTATCTTCTGTTTGGTAAAATTTCGTCTTTCTATTTTCTTGTCAAAATAGAGTTTAGAAGAATTTCTTTCTTGAAAATTCATTCTCTTAATCCTTAAGAGCTTGTCTTATCGTAGTTCGATAAAACTTGTTACTTTTGATCAATTTTTCCCTGTAATTTTTAAAAAAAAAATGTCATTGACATGTGACCTACCTCATAAGTCATGAGGATGAGTATTTGATTCATATCAGGATGTCAGAGTTAGTCGAGTATAGTAAAAAGAGATAACTTGATGTTTGAGACCTTCCTTGTTAAGATGATGATGTCACAATGAATTTTCGTTATGAGTTTACAGAATACCTCTAAGATTTTTGATTAGTTTCGAGTGATCGTGGACAGACTGATGAAGTTAACAACCTTCCTACAGGTTAAGATCCACCATGCAGTGGAGAAGCTAACTGAGGTTTGTATTGGAGGGCTGAACAAGATTCATGGAGTATTTTCCAACATCATTCCAAATGAAGACCCGAAGTTTACCAACGTTTGTCGGAAAAGTCCACTCAAAGTGTTGAGGACCAAGTTGAGGCTAAGTTCAACTGATCATCTTCAACTCGATGGGCAAGTAAGAAACAATCTATCCTTAGAAGGTTAGCTGGGAGTAGGTTTGATACTTAAGTACGATCATCCCTATAGTTGGATAGACAAGAGTTGATAGGAGTTTGTTGAGATGTAGAGGTGATTGACAAGGTGAGAACCCCTAAGCTTGACGTCATTAAGTAAGTCGATTTCAATAGATCTTATCATGATTTAAGACAGAATATTACTAAAGGAATATAGAGTAATGATCAGGTGTTTGTAGTTAAGATTGATTGTATAAGTTTGGAAGATTAAAAAGAAAGTGTCTATAGTAATTTCACCTAAGTGGATTCTAATCGAAAGAGATAAACTCCTGTGTTATCTAAGTTTGCTAAGGAAATTCAATATTGATGGGTTAGCTAATCTTACCTTGCTTGATGTATTTTGATTTCAATTTATCTTGAGAAACATTATGATGTTTTGATTGGAGACTTGCAATATGTGATTTTGATATAACCTGGAAAAGTAAACTACGTTCATAAGGGTTAAGACTACAAGTGGATACCTTGAGTAGGAAGCTGATACATGTTGCGATAAAGTTAGTTTTGATCTTGGTGTTAAATATCAGAGTTAGATGTGTGGAAAACAATTTTCTAGTGGATCGGTAATTGAAAATAGAAGTAATTAAGTTTTGGTTTTGCTCTTCATGTGAGAGGAACTAAGATAAAATGTCATGGATAGTGAATATAATGTGGTGGTAGATAATTTCGAGGACGAAAGAGAACGACGTAAGAATAGATTATGTTATGGAGTTAGCAATAAGAGGAATGAAGCGACTAGAAATACGACATAGAATCTAGGATAGGAACTGATGTATGTACTGCGAAAGGAGTACGAATCTTAGTTTAAATCTTGGTGTTAACCTTGAGAGTTAATAAGGATGTAGAGGAAAATTTTTCTAATGGACTGGTATTAAAGGAAGAAGAGATGAAGTTTTGATTATATCTTTATGTGTGTAAAAATTAAGATAAAATTGTTAAGGATAAGAAGTATGGATTGAGGATAAGGGATTAACTTTTGAGGATCAATATAATGAAGGATAAGTATGAAATGTGTTATTAAGTTACAAAAGTAATCTAAGGGAAAGTAACTACGGGAAGTACAATGTAGGATCTTGAGATTAAGATGTAATTACAAGATCCTATCTAGTTTCGAGTCACGAAATTTCGAGGACGATTTTTTTTAAGTGGGGTAGTAATGTAACACCCCGGTTTTTACGGTTTTTTCAATATCGGTAAAATATATCTATTTATATTATTTTTATTGGAATGATAATTAGTTAGACATTAATTTTTAATTATTTTATGACGCTTAATCTTGAGTAATTTTATTTGCTCTTTTAAAATTATTTTATTGAGTGCGTTAACACTGCCTTATTTCAGTGTATGCACGCTTACTAGACAATAATATTATGTAATTATCACTATTAGTGTTTGTTTAGAAAAATATTTCAAATGATATGATTGAAAGAAGTTTATTATATATTTTACTCTATGTAATTTTATATTTGAAAATAATTTGATTTGACATTTATTTGAGATTAATTTTTGGATCACTGGTTTTCTTGGTTGATAAATTCAATCATCAATCTTTACTCTAATTTGAATTTTGAAAGTATATAATTGTCACTTATTATTTTTGATCCAAGGACCCATATTATTTAATTTTTATAGACTAAATGTTAACCATTCATTTTAGTATTTACCTATTAAGTAAAATGAAAAACAAAAAAATGCTCCCCTCTCTCTCTTAAACCCGTACGCGACAGATTCAAACCCCCTTCCCCCAACTTTGTTCTTCCTTTCATTTTCTCCTTTCTTCTTCTTCAACAAACCCACACTTTGACTTTCTCTCAAACTCCATCTTCTCCTTCCTTCCTTGAAGCAGCCGCGCAACACCCCTTGCACCGCCACTTGGAACCGCCGCGAGGGAGGAGACAACCGTGCCTCGCGTCCCTGCACGCATTGCCGGAGTAGCGAAGTGGAGCCGCCGCTGTCCTTCATCGAACTGCCGTATCCTCGCCATGATAAGCGTCGTTCATGGTGGTTTCAACACCCTTGAGTACTAGATCTTCATTTCTCCTTCTCATATGCTTTCTTTCATCTCTTTTTACCATGGTTGATGTAGAACCACCTCGAACCACCGTTTGCTTCCGCGTCGCAGGAGCCGCCGCAACCACATTTGGCCCCGTTTCCTCTCCTCTTCACCCTGGGTAAGTGTTTTACCCCTAATCTCTCCTAGTTGAAAAATCCCCAAACTGATTTTGAAACCCTAACCCTAAGATTTTGATTTTAGTTTCAAAGTGTGAAATTAGCACTTGTTTTAATGTAATTGGGATTGTGAATTAATGTTTCCCTAAACCAATTTCATTATTCTGTAGTTAAAATGAGTTTTCCCCAAATTGATTTACGAACCCTAAAGTCCCAAATCTGATTTTTTTTTTATTGAAGTTAGCTCTATTTTGTGAAATTGAGTATTTAAAATAAACTTAGAGTGAGAGTTTGATGATGAGTAGCTGATTATGTGTTTTGTCTGGTTTTGAAAATGCTTTGACTCCCTCTATGGGATGTTGTCGTGGTTGTGTTTGCTTGGGGGAAATAGGTTTTACATTTTTCGGGAGTTGATAGAAGCTGTTTAGAGGAAACTGGAACGTCCAGTCCGGTTATTAGTTGGAGTTTGGCTTTGTGCAGCTTTGCTCAGAAGGAAGCTGACGGTTGAGAAACCAAAGAGATGATCTTTTATGGTCTTCAAAGGTAAACAGTGTTTGCCTGAGGAGTTTATTGGCTAGTCATGTACCTTGTGTGTTTGGTTGATAATATGTTGATTTGAAAATATGTTTTAATATTATTTGGAATTGTTGATTTGGTATATGTTGTTGTTGAGTTATGTATGTATTGAATGATATTATTGTATTGGTTGGTTGTGATTGACTGAGGGCATGACACTGGTCATTGCTTGTTAATCAAGATTAAATCATTAAAATATCTTAACCCAGAAATATTGGAAAAGTGATGTTTTGTTTTGGAAAGTGAGAAGAAAATTCAAATGATGAAACTGTGGAAATAGATTAAAGTTTAGGAGAGGAAGAACATGGAAAAACATCAAAATTCATGAAAAGGTTTAAAAGAGTGTTTGAAGGGAAAAGTCTTTTGAAAACAAAGATTTTCTTTTAGGTTTTACAAAAAGTTTTTCAAAAATGGAAAGGTTTAGAGAGAATGCTCTCTTTGATAAATTTAGTTGCAAAAGTTTTATATTTGGTTTAAAGTTGAGAAAAAAGATTTCAGTGGTTTTCTAAGTTTTCAGAAATGGATTTTCGAGAACAAAATTTTCTATTAAAATGTATTTACAAGAACGAAAAGTATTTATGACACAAGGTTGAGAAACTTTGGAAATTTGTTTTTTGATTTAGTTTTCACTGAATGAAAAACCAAGTGTAAAAGAGGAAAATGGAAAGGACCTAGATTATCGAAACGACGGGCTAGATCTGGATTGCCGAAATTACGGGCTAGAGTTCCTATTTGAGTTTTTGAAGAAAGGAAAGGACCTAGATTGCCGAGCTATAAACCCGGGCTGGATTTGGATTGTCGAGATATTGGGCTGAATTCGGAGTGCTGGTAAAGCCGGGCTAGTGTTCCTATTGAGAATAACCTAGATTTTCGAGACGTCGGGCTAGTGTTCGATTGAGAAGGAGATGGTGAACCATTGTTTTGGTTGAAATCCTAAGTTGGTATTAAAGTTTATTTAATACTTTAATTAAAGTAGTCGGGAGCTTTAATGCCTCGATGAGGAAAGAATGAAGTGACACAAAAACAAAAACGACAAACCATTGTTTTGCATGCATAGTCTGGCCAATGTGCCGTTGTGGCAGATGTGCCATTGTGTATCGAGCTACATTTTCACAAAGGGTAGACTGACAAATTGGATAGTTACTGTGACACCCCTTTTTCAGGGTATCACATTTAAGTAACTTGTTGTGGAAATACACTCAATAAAATACTGATGGTTTCTTTCGAAAAATATGATTTTCTAGTTACTTATCCCTTTCAAAATTGGTGATAAATTTTTTTTCGTTTTCTTTTAATCCACATACAATCCAACACCATTAACATAATATACAACTGTATAACATATATAGGTATCATAAGAGATTTATAGTTAGACCTTCACATAACAGGTCATCTCCCGAAGTCATAACATAAGAAAATAAAGACGTAATTGTAACGTAACGGTAATCTGGAATCACAGCTCAAAGGAATGACTCTCAATAGCCAAACATCCAGACTAACCAAGTACCACTACTTTATAAGACACCAAAAGTCCCATAGCTGGTCAATACTAGTAATCACAGTTTTCTCAAAGAATCTCATTTTCAAAAGAGAAAATCATAATAAGAGTAACTTACAATCTCACAGTTAAATTTTTTTTTGTACAACTCAACTAAAATTCCTAGGCTGGTCACTCTACAAGACAGTTATGGGAAATACCCTCGTGACATTCCCACTAAACGAATACTTCTTCAAGCATTTAGAAGTTAAGTCCTCGAATGACTCAGTGAATTCCTTCGCTTCATCCGTACTAGTGTACCAAAGTACTACCTTAGTCTAGAATAAACCAGATATATTTGTAAGGGTGAGTTTCCAATATATGAGTTTTGATAAGACAACCCCATGCACGACACACAAATAGCATATACCATGTATTCACATCATGCAAAAATTATCTAAACAATAGAATAATTTAATTCAAGGGGTTTCATACCCGACAGTCATCGTCATTTTATAAAAATGCATGACACTTCAATATCTAGGCTCTATTTTAATACCTAATCTCCGGAGATCCCAACTTCTTTCAAATGAGCTGTTCAGGCTCAAAAACACGTTCATCTAAACTTCATGAGGCTCAAAGAGCTATTGCAACTGTTCACATGAATCCTCTGTGACAACCACTCAAACAGCTATTGCAGTTGTACACAGATTACACTGTCGGATAATCCACCTCAACCTCATGTGACCATTACTTAAACATCTATTGCAATTGTTCACACGACCCCTCTGTGACAACCACTCAAACAACTATTGCAGTTGTACACATATACATAACCACTCAAACAGCTATTGCAGTTATGTACAGAGTCACTTGTGCAATAACCACTCCAACAGCTATTGCAGCTATGCACAAGTATTATCCGACCTCGTATGATAGCCACTCAAACAACTATTGTAGCTTAATCATACGGCCCCTTGTGACAACTATCCAACTATTTTTGTAGTCATACACATGGTAACTCATTGGTCCACACAGAACCCCAATGATCAAATGGAAAAATAGTACATAACAGATACATTGATCCACTCAGGACTCAATGATCATAACACAAGACACGTCTGCCAGCTATGCATGAGAAAATTTTTTTTCTCGTTTCGTTTTCTTTGTTGTAATAATCTTTCGTTGTCGAAGCACAAAGATAACGACTATGCTTAATTTTTTTAGTAAGACTTTTCACTTAAACAAACACAGGACACACAGTCCGAGTGATCAATCGCAAAGCCCTAAACTGATGCACCAGTATTAGGTTCGCACATATGGAACTCACAATTTCCACATCAACTTAGGACACACAGTCCACAAAATCATTGCAAGACACTCAGTCCAATGACACAGATCCCTGATCTACGTGTCCACAGAACACAAGAACCCCGACGTCTCGGTTCCTAGGTTCATTTATCTGCTTGTAAAATATTTCGCTCAGTGAAAAACAAATACAAAACAAAAGCTCCGAAAACTTATCCAAGTTTAACGGAATAATTTCACTGAAAAAATCCTCTTATAGAAATCCTTTTTCTGTTAAAACGTTGATAAAACCTGAAAATCATTGATAAATTCCTTTTATTTCTAATTATTTCATTTTTGAAAATAAGTTTCAATAAAAGTTAACTTCCAAAAAGTATTTACTAATTCAACTCATAAATTCATAATAAAATAATTATTTTTCTCAAAATAAATCAATAAAATTCTGTGTATCACTTAAATAATTTCTCGGTCTGATGTAATTGTTCTGACTGCTATATAACGTTATTTTCGGAACTTAATTACTTTAAATAATATTTTATAATAAAATTGAATTTATTTTGTAAAAATTAGAGCCTGTGAAAAATTTCACAGTTTTACCCTTACTGTCGCTTATTGACACAGTTTCCACAAAAATATTATTAAAATAATTTTTTTCTTTTTTCTCAAAATTTCCCAAATTAATCACTCTGATTAATTATCCAAACTTATTAAGCTTTTATCCTCAAATTAATTTTAAACACTGACCAATGTCAGGTTTCTCAGTCCAACACCCAACAGTAGATAAATTTCAATCACAGAATAGCATGACATATATCAACTCATGACATGCATCACAATTATAATATAACCAAATAATTATAATAATGTAAATCCACATATCACATAACCTCAATTACTCAGGTAAGTATCAAATCAATCCGACTTAACAACAAACAATGTAATATCATAAAATATTTTCTACAGAAAATTAACAAATGACTCCAACAATAAGCATGTGATTATCTTAAACTCTCCACGCATACTCCCCTTACCTTTTGGAGATTCGAACTAGAAGATTCAAGTAATCTCCCTATCCCGATCTGATTCTCCTCCGTCAGCTTGAGTCAAGCTAACTTGAACGATTCCTTCATACGAATTGCAACCAAAATAAATCAAATCAAACAACAACATACTTGGATCATAAAGGTTAGGTTTCGGCCTTAACAAATTTTCTAGGTTAGGAAAGTTGAAAATTTGTTAACTTAGGGATTTATGATCCATAAGTAACTTAAACATGATTAAGTACTTAAACCAAGATCATGAACTAAGAACATGGAATAAACTCATCTAGTTCCAAGAACTAGGGTTTTGGTTTTTCTCAAGATCATAGGCTAGAGGTTTTAAAATTTTCTCAACTCTTGGATTTAATCAACATACAAAACCTAGAGTTGGATTCAAGTGTTACAAAACAACATTTGAATCAAAAATCCATCCAATATTCATAGCTAGGGTTTCGGCCTTTATGAAACAAATAGGTTAGGGTTTGATTTTTGATCTACTATTTAATTACATACAAGAACTATCAAGATACTAAGAGATTGAATCATGAATCAAGACATGAAAATGAAACAAAACCCATGAACTCCAATTTTTCATGGATTCGGCCCAGCTCATAAAATTGGGAAGAAAATTTCTCATGATCATATGCTTCTAGATGATGAAAATAGAGATGATTATGAGATCATAGCAATTTGTTTCATGTCAAAAGGATCTTTCTAGAATTAGTTATGGATTTTGGAAGTTAGCTTCATGAACTTTGAATGAAATGAAGAACTTGATGAACACAAGCATAAATCCATAAAAGTTGTGAAGAGAAAGGCTTTAAATGACAAGACGAAGAGTTTTTACCTCTTGATGATCAAATAAAATGATGATTTGGATGATGTTATTCACAAAATCACCTTGATGTTCTAAGTGTTCTTGAGAAGTTTAGAGAGAAAGACGAAGATGATGAGGATTTAGAGCAGTTTCGGTAATATGGACATATCTCTCAATATACTCGTCAGTTTTTGATGATCTTTATGTCGTTGGAAATAAGAGAGAAAGGGGAACAACTTTCTTGCATAAAGTTTTCCGAAATTCATAACAGAAAATGGTCAGAATCTGTGTGCAATATCTGGCGAGTATGAACACCTATGAAGTTTTATGTGTTCTTAAGAAAACATGATGTTTGGAGGAAGAAGATGACATGAAAGAATGAATAAATTTGTCTAAGTGTGTTACTAAAGTGGGGGAGCCGTGGGTTTAGGGGAAATTTGGTCAAAAATTACAATTGCATGGCTTGCAAAATTCATTGAAAGCTAGGGGTAAAATCGTCCTTTCCATGCAAAAATATCCTATTCTCATAAATGCGCCATTATGGCCATTATGACTGGGATAGGATCGTCATAAATGCTCGTCACATCAGTCACATCAGTCACCTTAGCTCCGTTACTGACTCCCTGATTCATCTGACGCAGGTTTTTCCTAAAGATATCTCGATGTGTTCGCCTGCAGCAAATATAATTTAATTTTACGCTCAATTTTTCAAAACTTCCAGTATCGTAGCAAATACGATAAAAACATTTTTCATCTCGTTCACAAATTAAAATTAGGTTTTCTGAGCATAAACTTTTACTGTCAGTGAAAACACAAAACGACATACTGATTTCCGTCTGAATTTCCAACCAAAAACTTCCCCGTAACCCTAGAAAATAAGTATAACATGAAAATGACCTTGGTTTATCCAAAATCATTTTCTAAGTCTCGGATCAAAATATATAAGTTTATATATTTATTACCGATATTAGAAATTCGTGAAAATTGGGGTGTTACATTACTACCCCATTAAAAAAATTTCGTCCTCGAAATTTCGTGACTCGAAACTAAACAGGATTTTGTAACCTCATCTTAACCTTAATATTTTACATTGCCCTTCACATCGCTTCATTTCTGTTAATCCATATTCCATAACACAATTCATCCTTATTTCATTTCTACTTATCCTTACTATCCTCAAAATTTCATCAGAGTCTATCACACTCGAAAAACAAAATCAAAACTTAATTAATCACTTCTCTCCTCAACATGGTTCCACCAGAAACCTTATTCCGATCATCTAACTCTGAATATTATTACTAAGATCAACAATGTGTTCACAGCACCACGCATCAACTCCCTACTCAATATATTTAATCATAGTATTAGTTCCTCTTGATTATAATTCACCACTCCAATTTGATATTACCTCACACATCTCATCCTCAAAATAACTTCATTGCATATCTTAATGCAATTAAACCAAAAGAGATTATATAGAATAGAATTATCTAATTCTTAGCTTTTGAACTTTTCTAACAACTTAGTTTTACTCAAGAACTTCTCTTTTCCGCTCACATTCAACTTAGGTAAAACTACCATAGACACCTTTCTTTAATTTCTTCCAATCATACAATTAATCTTAACGATGATCATTTTATCATTATCCTAGAGTTCTTTTAGCAAACTCTACCTCGATCATAACAAAATCTACCGAAATCATCTTACTTACTGATATTACTTCTGAAAATTATCAGATTACTAATCACATATACACCTCAATAAAAATCCACTCACCTCTTGTCGTGCTTAGGTATTACACTTACTCTCAGCTAACCTTCTAAGGATCAATTCCTTTCTTACTTATCCATCGAATTCATGATGGTAAGCTGAACATTAACTTCAACTTGGCTCTTAACGCTTGATGTAAACTTTGCCCAACACTTGAAGTAAGTTTTTCGGGCTTCATTCATAACGATGTTGGAAGATTATTTATCATGTTGGACCAGTCCTCTGATACATACGTCTGTTAGTTTTTCCCCTACACAGTGGACCTAAGCAGGTAAAAAGGTGTCAACTTCGTCAACCTACTCACAATAATTTGAAAAGATATTTTCAAGACAAGAAATTTCTTGATTTCACTTTCATGAGAATGCACAAAGAATAATTTGACCAATATGAAAGATAGGAGTGTCCAATATGTAAAAAGATTCTTCAATAGGTTCGTGAGTGTAAAAATGCATAGCTAATACATGTTTACAAACATGACTCTAATAAAGTTTCTTCCTTCACAAGAACTTTACTACACAACGATTTAAAAGAATATCAGTCCGACAAAAATTCAAACTGGGTCACTTCTACAAAAAGTAAAAGTGAATCGACTAAGTCTCATCAAAAAACTTCTTTTATCATGAAAGTGTCTATCCTGAACAAAAATAGGATAGTTCCCACATATAAAATTCCACAAAAATTGGTTCAGCAAGGGGTTTTGAAATGATCACATCATATGATAAGGAATAAACAGAGAACTCAAATGTTTCACACAATCCATCGAAAAAAGTTACATCGCACCTAAATTTAAAAGTTCAGTTAAAGGATTACCAGCGATGTCAAAACTACCTTATATGAGATCGTCAGAATTTAAAGCTTCGACACCACTCATGGTATAAACTCTCCCCTTAGCCGTTGGTTTATTGGTTCTTGTTTTATTGGCAACTGGTCCATGCCTTGGTGCATTACAATCCTTTGATAAGTGTCCTATTTGATCACAATTGAAACATTTCCTTTCTTTAAAAGGGCAGTTACCTGCCATGTGATTTGAATCTCCATATTTGAAACATCTCCTGCCTTGGCCTTGGCTTTGGTTCCTTTGGCCTCTACTACCTGATGCAGAAACAACTGGACAACATAGTTGTTGGTTCGGTGGCATATTCTTGGTGGTCGGAAAGATGGTTTTCTCTGGATTTGCTTCTCCTCCCGACTCTTATTTTGAAATTGGTTTTTGATTCGAGAGGGTCCTCCAACATTCCTTCCATTATCTCTCCCTTTCCTCATCAGTTCTACTCTTCTACATTTCTCAACTAAAGCTTTGAAATTCTTGATTTCTAGTGGCAGTACCGACTCCTTGATTTCAAATTGTAGTCCTTCAAACCTTTCACACTTCCAGTCTTCATCCGGGTTATTTTGGAAGAAGCGAAAAATACTTGGCAAGTGACTCAAATTTTGCCGCGTATTCCCCAACAGACATATCCTCCTGCTGCAGACGCAGAAATTCTTGCTCTTTTTCAGCTCGAGCACTCTGGGGAAAATACTTGTTCAGAAACAAGTTCCGAAATATCTCCCAAGTAATCTCCCAAGTAAGTAGCATAAGGCACCTTCACTCCTTCTGGATTGTGAATCAACTCAAATATTTTCTCTATTTCCCGAATCCACAAATCAGCTTTTGTAGGATCCACATCTCCATGAAATTGTGGAGGATTCTGGCGTCTAAAAGCAGAAAGACCTTTGCCCTCAGCAGCCTGTTCATCTCGAAGTTGTTCCTATAAATTCTGGGCAACCATCGTAGCAGTTTGTTGTGCAATAGCAGCGGCAACATCTGCCATTGCTTGTCCAGCATAGGCCATGCCTCCGGCTTCGTCATAGTTCTCTTCGAAGTTACCACGACCGTTAACACGACCACCTCTACGGCCTCTGCCACAGCCGCGTCCACGTCCACCTTCTGGTTCGATAATTGACCTACAAGATGCAATCAGTTAAATGGCAACCAGAAACTGAAACGTATACTTACGTGTTTAAAACACATTACTTCTAAGAAGCAATTCAATCAATGCACCACCTACTATCCATGGTTTCTCACAACGTCTTAATCAAATCAAAATCCATCAAAACACACCTTCTTGTGTGTCAACACACATTGTTTCGACAAGGAAACAATTCAAACAAGATCCAACCAGAGATCACACAACAAAAACACAACAGTCCTATTCCCCAAGGTTCCCTAAAGACTCGACCATCTCTGATACCACTAATGTGACACCCCCTTTGTAGGGTATCACATTTAAGTAACTTGTTACGGAAATACACTCAATAAAATACTGCTGGCTGCTTTCGAAAAATATGATTTTCTAGTTACTTATCCCTTTCAAAATTGGTTATAAATTTTTTTTCGTTTTCTTTTACTCCATATACAATCCAACACCATTAACATAATATACAACTATATAACATATATAGGTATCATAAGAGATTTACACTTAGACCTTCACATAACAGGTCATCTCCCGAAGTCATAACATAAGAAAATAAAGACGTAATTGTAACGTAGCGGTAATATGGAATCACAGCTCAAAGGAATGACTCTCAATAGCCAAACATCCAGACTAACCAAGTACCACTACTTTATAAGACCAAAAATCCCATAGCTGGTCAATACTAGTAATCACTCTACAAGACAGTTATTGGAAATATCCTCGTGACATTCCCACTAACGAATACTTCTTCACATCTAGAAGTTAAGTCCTCGAATGACTCAGTGAATTCCTTCGCTTCATCCGTACTAGTGTACCAAAGCACTACCTTAGTCTAGAATAAACCTGATATATTTGTAAGGGTGAGTTTCCAATATATGAGTTTTGATAAGACAACCCCATGCACGACACACAAATATCATATACCATGAATTCACATCATCAAAAATTATCTAAACAGTAGAATAATTTAATTCAAAGTGTTTCATACCCGATCGTCATTGTCATTTTATAAAAATGCACGACACTTCAATATTCAGGCTCTATTTTAATACCTAATCTCCGGAGATCCCAACTTCTTTCAAATGAGCTGTTCAGGCTCAAAAACACGTTCATCTCAACCTCATGTGACCATTGCTCAAACAGCTATTGCAACTGTTCACATGACTCCTCTGTGACAACCACTCAAACAGCTATTGCAGTTGCACATAAATTACACTGTCGGATAATCCACCTCAACCTCATGTGACCATTGCACAAACAACTATTGCAATTGTTCACACGACCCCTCTATGACAACCACTCAAACATCTATTGCAGTTGTACACAGATGCATAACCACTCAAACCGCTATTGCAGTTATGTACAGAGTCACTTGTGCAATAAGCACTCAAACAGCTATTACAACTATGCACAAGTATTATTCGACCTCGTATGATAGCCACTCAAACAGCTATTGTAGCTTAATCATACGGTCCCTTGTGACAACTATCCAACTATTGTTGTAGTCATACACAATGTAACTCATTGGTCCACACAGAACCCCAATGATCAAATGGAAACATAGTCCATAACAGATACATTGATCCACTCAGGACTCAATGATCATAACACATAACACGTCTGCCAGCTATGCAAGAGAAAAAGTTTTATTCTCGTTTCGTTTTCTTTGTCGTAATAATCATTCCTTGTCGAAGCACACAGCTAACGACCATGCTTAATTTTTTTATTAAGACTTTTCACTTAAACAAACACAGGACACACAGTCCAACTGTTTTAAACTCAACACAAGACACACAGTCCGAGTGCTCAATCGCAAAGCCCTAAACTGATGCACCAGTCTTAGGTTCGCGGATATGGAACTCACAATTTCCACATCAACTTAGGACACACAGTCCACAAAATCATTGCAGGACACTCAGTCCAATGACAGATTCATGATCTACGTGTCCACAGAACACTAGAACCCCGACGTCTCGGTTCCTAGGTTCATTTATCTGCTTGTAAAACATTTCACTCAGTGAAAAACAAATATAAAACAAAAGCTCCGAAAACTTATCCAAGTTTAACGGAATAATTTCACTGAAAAATCCTCTTATAGAAATCCTTTTTCTGTTAAAACGTTGATAAAACCTGAAAATCATTGATAAATTCCTTTTATTTATAATTATTTCATTTTTGAAAATAAGTTTCAATAAAAGTTAACTTCCAAAAAGTATTTACTAATTCAACTCATAAATTCATAATAATAAAATAATTATTTTTCTCAAAATAAATCAATAAAATTCTGTGTATCACTTAAATAATTTCTCGGTCAGATGTAATTGTTCTGATTGCTATATTACGTTATTTTCGGAACTTAATTACTTTAAATAAAATTTTATAATAAAATTGAATTTATTTTGTAAAAATTAGAGCCTGTGAAAAATTTCACAGTTTCACCCTTACTGTCGCTTATTGACACAGTTTCCACAAAAATATTATTAAAATAATAATTTTTTTCACTTTTCTCAAAATTTCCCAAATTAATCACTCTGATTAATTATCCAAACTTATTAAGCTTTTATCCTCAAATTAATTTTAAACACTGACCAATGTCAGGTTTCTCAGTCCAACACCCAACAGCAGATAAATTTCAATGTCAGAATAGCATGACATATATCAATTCATGACATGCATCACAATTATAAAATAACCAAATAATTATAATCATGTAAATCCACATATCACATAACCTTAATTACTCAGGTAAGTATCAAATCAATCCAACAATTAACAGCAAACAATGTAATATCATAAAATATTTTCTACAGAAAAGTAACAAATGACTCCAACAATAAGCATGTGATTATCTTAAACTCTCCAGGCATACTCCTCTTACCTTTTGGAGATTCGAACTAGCATATTCAAGTAATCTCCCTATCCCGATCCGATCCGATTCTCCTTCGTCAGCTTAAGTCAAGCTAACTTGAACGATTCCTTCATACGAATTGCAACCAAAATAAATCAAATCAAACAACAACATACTTGGATCATAAAGGTTAGGTTTCGGCCTTAACAAATTTTCTAGGTTAGGAAAGTTGAAAATTTGTTAACTTAGGGATTTATGATCCATAAGTAACTTAAACATGATTAAGTACTTAAACCAAGATCATGAACTAAGAACATGGAATAAACTCATCTAGTTCCAAGAACTAGGGTTTTGGTTTTTCTCAAGATCATAGGCTAGAGGTTTTAAAATTTTCTCAACTCATGGATTTAATCAACATACAAAACCTAGAGTTGGATTCAAGTGTTACAAAACAACATTTAAATAAAAAAATCCATCCAATATTCATAGCTAGGGTTTCAGCCTTTATGAAACAAATAGGTTAGGGTTTGATTTTTGATCTTCTATTTACTTATATACAAGAACTATCAAGGTACTAAGAGATTGAATCATGAATCAAGACATGAAAATGAAACAAAACCCATGAACTCCACTTTTTCATGGATTCGGCCCAGCTCAGAAAATTGGGAAGGAAATTTCTCATGATCATATGCTTCTAGATGATGAAAATAGAGATGATTATGAGATCATAGCAATTGGTTTCATGTCAAAAGGATTTTTTTAGAATTAGTTATGGATTTTGAAGTTAGCTTCATGAACTTTGAATGAAACGAAGAACTTGATGAACACAAGCATAAATCCATAAAAGTTGTGAAGAGAAAGGCTTTAAATGACAAGATGAAGAGTTGATACCTCTTGATGATCAAATAAAATGATGATTTGGATGATGTTCTTCACAAAATCACCTTGATGTTCTAAGTGTTCTTGAGAAGTTTAGAGAGAAAGATGAAGATGATGAGGATTTAGAGCAGTTTCGGTAATTTGGATATATCTCTCAATATACTTGTCCGGTTTTGATGATCTTTATGTCGTTGGAAAGAAGAGAGAAATAGGAACAACTTTCATGTAGAAAGGTTTCCGAGATTCATAACAGAAAATGGTCAGAATCTCTGTGTAAAATCTGGCGAGTATGAACATTAATGAAGTTCTTATGTGTTCTTAAGAAAACATGAAGTCCGGAGGAAGAAGATGACATGAAAGAATGAAGAAATTTACCTAAGTGTGTTGCTAAAGAGGGGGAGCCATGGGTTTAGGGGCAATTTGGTCAAAAATTACAATGACATGGCTTGCAAAATTCATTGAAAGCTAGGGGTAAAATCGTCCTTTCCATGCAAAAATATCCTATTGTCATAAACGCGCCATTATGACTCGGGTAGGCTCGTCATAAATACTCATCACATCAATCACATCAGCCACCTCAGCTCCGTTGCTGACTCCCCGATTCATCTGACGCAGGTTTTTCCTAGAGATATCTCGACGTTTTCACCCGCATCGAATATAATATTTTAATTTTACGCCAAATTTTTCAAAACTTCCAGTATCATAGCAAATACGATGAAAACATTTTTCATCTCGTTCACAAATTAAAATTAGGTTTTCTGAGCAGTAAACTTTTACTGTCAGTAAAAACATAGAAAACAACAGACCGATTTCTGTCTGAATTTCCAACCAAAAACTTCTCAGTAACCCTATGAAAATAAGTATAACATGGAAATGACCTTGGTTTATCCAAAATCATTTTCTAAGTCTCGGATAAAAATATATATGTTTATATATTTATTACCGATATTAGAAAGCCGTGAAAATCGAGGTGTTACAGTTACGGACCAGAGATAGATCCTTTAGTCTTTGGGTCTATTAGGGACATTCGGGCTCGAAAACCCACGAAAGGCTCGGGCATTGGCAACCTCGGGCCGTGGAAATCGGTTACCCAGCACGTAATGTACTCAATCAGGAACTATTCAATATTATTTAGGTGAGACGCGATATTCTTGAACAATTGGGGATCGGGCCTAATTTGAGAGGCCGACCCAACACCAAACAATTGTGTTATAGTCATTATCATGACCTATCATGCTCGACGAAGGGAAGTTAGGATCTCCGGAGAATTATGAGTTAGATAGTGAATATTGAAGTGACATGAAAGGTTTTACAAAATTGCATTTTGCTGTCGGGAATGAATCCTTGTGAAATAATTATGAGGTTATATTATGTTTTGTTGTCATATGTTGTTGTCTTGTGAGTCGTGTATGTGACTACCATGAAAACTCATATATGGGTATCTCGCCTTTGCATTTTTCTGTTTGGTTTCTATTTGTTGTATTTTGGTTTGAGTGTACATATGATGCAGAGGAGTTATTTGCCCCACTCGGAGGGATTGATCCCAACTTGTGAAGAAGGTTGATTTACTGGAATAACCATGGGGTCTTATCCAGTAAGAGTCTCATAGTTTCACCAGCTTAGGTTTTTAAGACATGTTTATGTAAATATTTTCAGAAAATACCATTTTGATTTTTTTTTGTATGACTGGAATTTCTGGGATGAAAATATAATTTTTTTTTAGTAGGTGTTTTTTTCTAGGATGTTGGAATTACAGAGGAGACTCTATCGAAATTTTTGTAAAAATTCTAGATATTTATTCAAGTATGTTTCTAAATAAATAGGTTTGTCAGGCTAGGATAGTAAGCATGTGCGCCGATCACGGCTTAGGTTTTTGGGTTGTAACAAATTTTATATACATGACCAGAATCTATACAGTGATAGGTGAAAATGTGGGGTTACTATTGTCAACCGTAACCGCAGGGAAAAAAAATTTCATATCCTATTTTTTCTGACGCTTGAGTACTTATATGAATTTTTATTTTCCGAAAGCAACCAGCAAAATTCTTTTTATTTAAGTTCCGCAACGAGTTAAGAATTATCCATATAATGCCCAAGGGGTGTTACAATGAACCAAATGTTTATCATAGTGCAATTTCTTTTGTGGCCACAGAACATAGGATTGGTTATTGTCGAATAATGTTTTTTGAAAGAAAGCTAATTAGAATAGTTAGTCATCTGTGTTGTTTCAATGAAACAAATCAAAGTTCTAGAGATTATGGTAGCAAAATTTAAGATGGTTTAATCTACATAACATGTCTAATCCTTTTAGTTGATAAAATGACATGATTGCAAATATTTTTCAAGAATCTGTAGAAACCTTTTATAGAAAATTTAAGAGAAACTAATCTTGATGTTGAACATTTCAATGCCTCCTATTTTAAAAGAACCAAGCTACAAGAATTAAATTCAAGAACACCCTCTTGGAACTTCATAACTACCCCAAAATTGAAAACATATAATGCCTACTAACTCAGAGAGAATAAAGGATTAGTTGAAAGATGCGTACCTTCTTCACATTGTAGTTATAGTTGTAGATAAACTTAAGAGAGAATAAAGGAGTTCCTGAGAAACAATAATCTCAGATGAATCTCTGAATAAAACACCATCTTCTATTTGGGCAAGCCAATATATTTGGCTTAGAGCATAACGGAAAGTTGCATTAGTTTCAAAGTGGAAGATTGAAAAAGCATACATACGCTATAAAATATTTCACCCTCAAGAAAGGAAACAAAAATAATTGAAATGAGCAAAGCCAAAACAACACAATAATAGAAATTATTTTGTAAGTAACCGAGCAGGATGAATTGCTTTAAGACATGTATTCCATGCTTCATCTTTATATAGCCACCCATGCATTTCTCAGACCATATTACTATCTTCAATTGCAAACCAAGTAAGCCCTCTCCATATGTACCACAAATTTACATCATTCAATATTTGGTTTGGTAGGGGAGGCAATGGGCTTGCCTATACACATCATTTATGATTGAACATTATGGTGTTGATTGATCCATATAGCCGATCTGCCTAATGGAAAAAGACTTGGTTGTTGTATAAGTACATAAAGCATTAGTAAAGTGGATCATGAATAAAGTCTTTAGTACTAAGGGTCTGTTTGCTTTGTTTCCAGTTTCCTGTTTTCAGAAATAATTGCAAAACTGCCACCTTGTTTTCATTTTGTTTCCTGTTTTCAAAAATTTATATAGGAAACACTAAAAACAATTTTTTTTTTTCTATTTTAAGTGTTTCCTATACAAATTTCTGAAAGCAGGAAACAGAATGAAAACAAGATGGCAGTTTTGTAATTATTTTTAAAAACAAGAAATAAAAACAAGAAATTGTAAACAAAGCAAACATACCCTAATTATTTCATTCTAGTTCTCATTAGTAAAATTTTTCAAGAACGAAATATATTACCCCTCTTAATAATATCTTAACAAATGTGATGGGCAAGTCTCTAGCATGAACAAAAAAGGGACCAAAGAAGAATGCATTCAAACATCCACAGTAAGCTAAAAACATACAACAACAACAACAACTATCAAGTAACATCATTGCATGATACATACCTAAGTGCAATAGTAAACACACCCTCTTTTTCCACCGTGTGTCCAAGGAGGGAGGCTTGAAAGCTACTGCTTCCTATACTACTTAGTTCAATATAGATGTACCAAATATTCTTGATCTTTCCTATTCAACTTCACTACCAACAGCAATAATTCTCTGTCCAAAATAATAATAATCAGGTACTTGGGCGATTAATCCCAATGAATATCAAACCAAAGTGTCATAGGACCAAATGACAACTATGAATTCATGATGTTGTTTACATTCAAGAAAACTTAACCACCAGTAAAATTATCTAAAATACTAATGACATCCTACAGCCAGAAAAAACTAAGTTAGTCCATATCCAAATAGAAAACTTCCCAAAAATGGCAACGTTCTAAAGAACATTTCCATGTGCATGACTCAAGCCTCAGAAATGAAATGACTCTATATATATATATATATATATATATATATATATATATATATATATATATATATATATAAAATCATGGGATGAAAGGTTCATGTACTGCTAATATCAAAAGGACCAATCAACCTAACACCATAATCTATAATAAATTTTCATGAGCAATAAACACAACGATATAAGGATCACTAGTGGAAAATATACATTAGACGGTAAAGGTTTACGTCAGTTAACCAAAAGCTAGACGTTAAAAAGGAGGCGGTGGCAGTTTTGTAAATATCAGGCTTCATTATTTCAATTTTAACGTCAGTTGTTTTAATGACTGACGTTAAAAGTGAAGTGACTCACTTTTAACGTCAGTTCAATAAAGAACTGACGTTAAAAGTGAATATTTTAACGTCAGTTCGATAAAGAACTGACGTTATAAGTAAGTCTCTTCACTTTTAACGTCAGTCCCTACATCAACAGACGTTAAAAGTTATTTTAATAATTTTTTTATCTAGTATACGATTCCTTCCGCATTGCTTTGATGTTTTGTGTTTCTGTTTTGAAAACTAAAATATATGTGCGAAGTATAAGTTGAATCAATAACCCAAACCGGATCTCATTCATGAAGTGTAATACAGACTGATCGATACAGAAGATTGAAAGGGTTTAAAATCCTATAAAAGTTACATTGAAAGGGTTTAAAATCCTATAAAAAGTTACATTGAAAGGGTTTAAAATCCTAAACATTAAAGCTACATCCCATCGGGAGAGTTTTATGAAATATGCCAAAGGAAAACTATATATACTCCGAAGACCTCGTAAAAGCTGGGGGCATGAGAGAGCTCAAGAGAGAGGCAAAAATAGGTGCACCAGATCCGTTTCAAGCAAAGGCGGTGGTTCCAGAGACTTCCAAGACGGTCACTTGCTTTGCCAAAGCCGAGGTTTTGGAACTGTGACCCCGAGCACTCGATTAGCCCTCCAAAGACTGATTCTCCTGAAGGTGATAAGGTGAGCAACTCACACAATGTAATTTACTCAGACTTATCACCCATGCAATGTAATTTACTCAAACTCAGAAGTTGTTTGACCATTAAGACAAAGACCTTTGAGTCTAGGAATAGGAAGAAAGAGTGATGAAGTTAATCTCCACGGTAGAGCCATATTGTGAAGCAGAAAATTAAAAGGATGGAAGGAAGCTATTTATAGGAGCAGGGGATGAAGTTACTAAGCTATTCTGATTTTGAAGAAAACTTACCTATAAACTTAATGCTCATTAAGAGGATTGAGTTACAAGGTGCATGGGTAAGTAGCACAGTACAATCAAAGGAATGAATGTTTTTGCAGATATCTATAAACTTTTAACGTCAATTTTTTTTAAAAAACTGACGTTAAAAGTGTTTTTAATAAAAAATATTAATTGTTAACGTCAGGTTTTTATACAACTGACGTTAAAAGTTTGATTTTTTACTTCAGTTAAATAAATAGCTGACGTAAATAATCCTATATATTATACACGTGCAGAATGAATATTGGAAATAATGTAATTAATACACGGGAACTTGGCAGTCATCAAATAAGTTGACGTTAAAAATGAGGTGGTGGGTAAACTATTTGCGTCAGTTCTATAAATAACTGACGTAAATAATTATGAAACTCATTTCATTGGTTGTCATGTCCCTGTTGTCCCTCTTAACGCAGATCACTCCATATAGTACTGCAGTTTATTTCTAAACCTTTTTTTTATACAAGTTTATTTTAAATTTTTATTAATTAGCTTGAATTAGTAAACAAATTATTGTGCAAATTAAAATAAATAAACACATAACATAAAACAAGCTATATGTATAATAAAATCGTATGACATTGAAGCGATTCATAAGTTAAATTTACATGATTAAAAGATAAAAAATTTCTGCAACATAGCCCTAAAATATAAAAAAGTTTCTGCATCAACATCATTTTCTTCTCAGTCCTGTCATCAGAAACTCCAATGGATGCATCACCTCCCTCACTTGAATTCCAAGATGCAAAGTAAATCCTCAGTCACTAGCAGCGAAAGCAAAGTGAAATGGATCTTTGTATCTTTCTTCTTCAGTGGAGTTCCTTGATGCATCATCTTGAATCCACAATCACTTGCTTCCAAAGCAAAGTGAAAGGGATGACGGGGATGAAATAAAGTGAGAGAATCACATTACGTAATTCACCCAACCTTAATATCCATGCAATGTAATTTACTCAAACTCAGAAGTTGTTTGACCATTAAGACAAAGACCTTTGAGTCTAGGAATAGGAAGAAAGATGATGAAGTTAATCTCCACGGCAGAGCCATATTGTGAAGCAGAAAATTAATTAAAAGGAGATGGAAGCTAGGAAGCTATTTATAGGAGCAGTGGATGAAGTTACTAAGTTATTCTGATTTTCTTGAAAACTTATCTATAAACTTAATGCTCATTAAGAGGATTAGGTACAAAGGTGAATGGGTAAGTAGCACAGTAGTCAAGGGAATGAATGTTTCTGCAGAAACTAATAAACCTTTAACGTCCGTTGTGTAATACAACTGACGTAAGAAGTTGTGAGTGTTTTTAACGTCAGTTTCTTAATACAACTTACGTTAAATATATGACATTTGACGTCAGTTATTACTAACAACTGACGTAAGAAGTGTGAGAGTTTTTAACGTCAGTTTATTAAGACAACTGACGTTAAATATATGATCTTCAACGTCAGGTTTTACCAACAACTGACGTAAAATGTTGTTTTATTTTAATTATAACATTTACCCCCGTGCGCCTTCTCCACTTCTCTACGTCTTTTCTCTTTTCATCACGCTCAACCCTCACTCTCGCTCTCACTCTGCCCTAATCGCGCGCTCATCTCCACCGCAACCATCGCGAGGGCTTCTTCGCCACCACCGTGAGGTACACTCTTAACCCCTAACTCTGTCTTTCCCGCTACTTCTTTGCAATAACTTGACATCTCTCTTTCCCCTGGCCTTCCCGCGCACTAACTCTCCTTGTCCCTCTGCTCTCAGTAACCACATCGAACGTTGGCCACCACTCGAGCTTCCCCCCCACCACCACGCGAGCGCCTATTTCTGGTTAGTCTTTAATTAGGGCACATTTTTTTATTCACGGTTTTGAGTGCATGCATGTTGCTCTGCTGGTTTGAAACTGTAGTCTCAGTAGTTGAAACTTGAAACTGTGAGTTTGAGTTGTTTGGAATGTCTCTATTTTTTGTTTTGAGTGTATGTTGAAACTGTAGTCTCAGTAGTTGTAACTTTAAACCGTGAGTTTGAGTTGTTTGGAGTGTCTCTATTTTTGGTTTTGAGTGCATGTTGCTCTGCTGGTTGATCTGTCACGACCATGATGCTCATCACGGCTAGGCCGTGATCAGTTCTGCCTATGAGGGTCTGATTCAGTTGGCACGTTACGGTCGTGATGGACATCACGGCCAGGCCGTGACCAGTGCTTGGCAATGTTCAAAAACTATAGTTTTCAATCTCCCGTATTGTCCTTATATTGGATATATAGATGTTTTGTATATCTACAGGACCTATCTAGTTATTTTTATTTATACTTCTGTATTTATTTTGAGTTATAACCTATGTTAATACATATATATTGTTTTTGAACAGGCATACATATGGATCAGTCGGATAGCCCACATGCACGGGAGGACACTGTTGGGGTTTCGCAGGACCCGATCACGCCTACGCCTGCTGATTCTAGTGTAAGTTTACATGCATGTTATATACTGTCTTTAGTCCTTCTTGTTAATGTAAGTTTATAATGTTACAACCCTCTATTTTATCATTTTTTTTGTCCATACAGACATCACAGGCTCATAGGAAACGGGGTAGAGGAGCCACCTCGTTGAAGAAACTAGAGAAGGACAGGCAGAGCGGACAGAAGCTTGAGGTGTCCTTCGATGCTAATCTAAATGCCCAGGGACCCCGTGCTAAAGAATTTAATAAGTGGGTGTTTCTACAAGCGAAGCGAAGCAGCACGTAAGCATCAACTACAACCACTGGAATGACGTTCCACAGAACATTAAGGATCAGATTTGGGAGGCTATCACGGTATTTTACCTTTACATTCGTTTGATTTACATTATTAGATAATTATCCAAGGTATAATCCATCCAGTTGTTATATATGTATCTAATGTGTAGGTAGCTTGGACTGTGCCAAATGACGAGGATCATCGTCATAAATGTATGAAAATGGCATCAAAGCGTTGGAATGGGTTCAAGCATGATCTTACCAGGTACTATCTATCTGGGAAGAAGCGGCTTGAAAAAATGTTCTCGGATTATCCCTAGATTGATCAGGATACTTGGGATATGTTTGCCAGGAGTCGACAGGATGCAGAATTTCAGGTTGGTTGATTAAGTTAATTTTGTATGCTTATTATAGATCATTTAACTATATTTAATTATGTGTTTTTGTTTGAATAGGCTAAGGCAAATAAGGGTCGGCAGAATCAGGCGAAGAACGTCCACCGCCACACCATGTCTCAGGGTGGGTACCATACTCGGATCCAAAGAGATGATGGCGGATAGGCTGAGGGCGAAGCAGGAAGAGCACTCTGCTAGGATTGAAAGAGGAGAGGTGCCTGAGGGCACACCATCAAGTCCTCCGTCGGACATCGACCGCGAGGATGTCTGGTTAGCCGGCCGCATGACAAAGGCTGGATCTTTTAAAGCTAATGCCACTCGCGAAGTGGCAGATAAGATTGTAAGTAAATAATTAACTTGATTTCAATTGATATTTGTATAGATACTTGCAACACTTTTCACTTGCACGTTTTTTCATTTTTTTTCATTGTAGATGGATCTTAAAGCAAAATCCTCCCAGGGCGCATTCGTCCCTTCTAGACGGCAGGACGTCTTGATGACTGCTCTAGGCAAGAAAGACCATCCTGGTCGGGTTCTCGGTGTTCCTGGGAACGTGACCATCAAACAATATTATGGCAAGTCTGCTTCACGAAAGCGGGTGGTCAATGAAGCATCAATTTTGGCTGACATTACTCAGAAAGTCATGACCACCCCATATATTACAACACATCTGATGCAAGGGTTAATAGCCAACCCGGATTCAAGCGGCGCTTGCCAGAGAGCTTTCCTCCGTCGGTACATCCCAGGACACCGCAAGGCTTGCCAACGCTTCACATGTGAGCACAAAAGAGAGTTTTAGTATGGCACATGTGGAGGACGATGAGTTGGCAGCTAGGGAGCGGGAGTTGGAAGTCCAGCGCCATGAGCATGAGTTGGAAATGAAAAGGCGTGAGCTTGAGTTGGACTCCAAACGACGTGAGCTCGAAATGTTAGCAAAGGTATTTATTCATTATTAATGTCCAAAATAGTCAAATAATTACTTGTGTTTTTTTTAATTATCAAAAACTTATATATTTTATTTTCCTAAATCAAGGCCAAGTCGACGTCGGTGTCGCCGTCACCTATCACTCGTTTGTTCTCACTTGGTGAGGATTATGCGTATGAGATTTTTGTATGTCCATTGGAGCACGATGGATGGGTGGCACGACCACCAGATCAACAGAGGATATTTTCCTTCGTTGGTGACGATCTCTGAACGCCGCTGCGAAATAACGTCTGGATGAACAAAGAATGTCATCAGTCTCTGGTGCACGTAAGTTAATTTTAATTTTATAACTTATTTATTTTTGGTATTTTTCCATTTAATAATTTATTTTAATTTCAATATATATATATTATGTAATTAACATCCACACCCTTTTCATATCTTAGGTATCTCCATCGTCTTCAGCTTGATAAGGGCGTTGCATCAGTTTACGGTTTCTTAGATCCGTCAATCCTTCTGCCCGAGTTCTTTGCTGGCGATGCATTGAGTAAATACGCAGGGAAGGTGTTGGGAGAAAATCCGAAAGAATTATATCTGGCTCCCTACGGTATGAATGACCATTGGCAGTTGTTGGTACTTCACCCATCTAGGCATACTGTCATATTCTTCTGCTCTCTCCACCATGATCCGCCACCGAAGGTGATAAATGAGTTTGTTAATTGATCGACATGATTATTTGTTTATGATAGCGCGCTGAAGTCGAGTAGCATAAGTTGCGCCAACGGGAGAAGTAGGACTTCTAAGGCTAAAGCAAATCCTGTATGGAACATCCTCAAGGTTTGGTAGTTTATTTATCAAAAAATTATTATTATAATTACTAATTTATGTGTATATTCAACTGACGTTGAAATTAATTTTGTTGGTAATCTCGATTTCAACCTGACAGTTGGTCGTGCGGCTATTACGTGATGCTTCATATGCTGAACATAGTCTCCGCATCTATTACGGATGGATGGAAGAAGGTAATATTTAAACAACTTGTTAAATTATATATTATAGTTTTGAAGATGACTTGCATTGATGTTATTGTTATTATTTGAACGTGTCTAGGTATTTATCGACCAATCGCCTATTGAACAAGATGAGTTAAGAGACTTGAGGATGCGCTTCGCCGAATTCTTCTTCAAGTATGCGGCTGAAAAAGGAATTGCCAACATACCTCCGCACTACTTAGATAAATAGTTTTTTTGTTAGACTTTAGAAACTAATTAATAACATGTATATATATATCCTTAGATAGTTTTGTTTTTTAGACATTGGAACTAAAATTTATTTATATATATACATGGGTTTTGGTTTTAAGTCCCCCATTGTTCAATTTTCCTTTGCAATTCTGTAATGTGTGTGATATTCTGTGTTACTGGGACTGAATGCAGGGATAGCTGAGGGGAGTGATATTTTAAAACTGAATTTAAAAAAAAAAAACTTATTAACGTCAGTTGTATCAAACAACTGACGTTAATAGTATTTTATAAAATATACAGTACTCTATTAACGTCAGTTGTTTATTACAACTGACGTTAAAATTAAACCTTTAACGTCAGTTCTTTATAACAACTGACGTTAGTTTTAACAAAATCAACGTCCGTTGTATTAAAGAACTGACGTTAATAGTTTTATTTTAACGTCGGTTTTGTTAAGGAACTGACGTTAATAGTGTTATATTTAACGTCAGTTCTCAACTGACGTTAAAATAGTAACTATTAACGTCAGCTGTATTTACGTCAGTCAGTATTCTGGCGTAAAAAATCAATTTTAACTGACGTAAAAAGCACTTATTGCACCAGTGGATGCATAAAACTAACAATTCCGCAGTAGATCATCATGATTCATAGAACATGAGTAACCAAAAAAATCAAACAGCAGATAAAATAACATGACTACTATAAAAAAGTTCATTGGAATTACATTGGAGTCGAAAGAACTACACTTGCAAACAAAGTAAGCACAACAACATACACATTGACAGAGAAGGTCAATATAAAGTTTATGATACATGGATATTTAGATATGAATATTATATAGATAGCATATAGAGACCATTCGACACGAAAATTCTCATATTTAGTTTTCAACCAATATTTTATTTCCAATGGGGTAAGAAAATGGGAAATTGGAGATCTATTTCTTGTGGACTAAATTTTTTAGAACTCATATTTGAGAATTAGAAGATATCGAAATTATGAGAAATGAGAATATAGTACCAGTGGACTAAATATGGCATACATTTGAAGGCGAGTAAATTGAGTGACTCTGACCATCTTATGCATAGCAAGCATTGGACAACTCCATTTTAGATCAAATAACTCATAAACATAAGATTAAAAAAATGTCACATGAGCATTTTATTGAGCGCTTTGCAACCATGGTCAACCCAAAGTCTTATGGAAAGAAGAGAAATGCCAAACGCATCCGAGGCTTCGTCCTCCGGCCTGGCTTGGGCTTTGTGGTCAAGTATCGGGTACGCCGAGCATTGTCGTGGGCTGCGCCATGGCACGTTGAAGGAGTGGCCGATGTGAGGCGGTGGGCTGAGCTCAAGGATCTCATAAAAATGGGAGCCAGCTGTTAAGGGTGAATTTTGAATTTCTGATGGATGTTTTCTCGACAGGCTGACGAAGGGATGGAAGTAATAACTAAAATTTTTTAAGTATTGAAAATATTTGGTTAACAAGAAAACATAGTCCGACAAAAGGGAAGACTCGACAATCGGGTTCTTGACAAAGCAATAAGGGAAGACTAGCTCGAAGGAAGAATTGTCAAGATGAAGAAAAAGTAAAGGAATAGGTTAAGTCCCCAATCCGACGAATGATTATCAATATAAGTTGTCAAGCAGCCAAACCGTCAAAGGCAATTAAGTTGACACTGAGCGGTTCAAGAAACTGAAGCATTTATAAGAATTGTTTGACAAAGCAGTTTAGATTTAAAGTTTAAAAAACTGCCAAGACACGTGGCAGTCATTAAGATAGGAAGTTAGCAATGAGTAGTTACTTTATTTGCCTATAAACACTTGTAAACACAATGTAAATGGGGTTAGTTACTTGATACACATCCTACATATCTCGATTACACAACAGATTGACGGATTACGTTCAAGTACTCCCTCCATCCTTCTTATTTCAATACTATGGCAAAATTCAATGCCATTTTCATCTCTTTTGTTCAAGTTCTTTACTTGCTCCTTTTAATTTCCAGTATTTCTCCCAAGTTCGTCTTTTAAGTTTATTTTACTTCTTGCAAGTAGTATCATTTAGATCTTTCTTTACTTAACTTTCCTTTCAAACTTCAATTTCTTTTCATTATAAACTTAATACAATTTGGAAGTTATTTTATATTAAATAATTGCTCTTCCCTTTAAATTTCAAACTTATCTTTTCAAACTCAAGCAGTTTTATTGTCAACTTTCATTATTGACAATATTATGTACATCTCTTTCAAACTTACATATTTGTTTTAAAAGTCTTTGTCAGTAATTCTTAATTTGACTACTTTGTCAAATTTGTACTTGGCAGATATTACCTTTAAAATAGCACATTCTTGATGAGATTACCGCATAATTCGTAGGTCCCACACTCGTTTGATCTTTAATTATTTGTCACGAAGGAATTTTGGATACTACCAAAAAACCAGGTTAACAAATTGGCACGCCTAGTGGGACGAGTTTAGAGTAACTCATTTACGTGTCTTTATTCTTGTTTACATACAAAGTTTGTGTATGCGTCTGAGAAGCAGGAGAGTGATAGAGAATTCGTCAATTTCCCACATTTATGAAAATATGAATGGTGCAACAAATGCTGTCGTAAATAGTACAAACGCGACTGCATCGTTAATAGATGGACCCCTTGTGTCTGCAGCGGCTACTACGAGTCCCGAAAATAATCAAGTTGTTGTAGGAGGAATGCCAGTGACACAAGTGGATAATCTCCACGACCATATCCCTCCTGTATCACTCCCGGTACCACATTCACCGCCTTTGCAGGTAGTTGCTATGCAGGGTACAAGATTATCCCCAAACAGTATTGTCAACTTGACAAATCCAAGGGGAACCACCCAGCCGTTGCAACAACCCGTGTATGGGTCTGTCCCTTACAATCCAAATTTCAATCATCAATTTTATATGCCATATCTAAATGTGATGACACCGTATCCCAATGGAACAGCCGTTGGTTCATCTTGCCAGCATGGCCCTTTGGTGATTGGAGGGCAATCCCCTACTCAAGGTTTGGGAGTGACAGGGTCCATGGTTATGGCCCCTGTTCGACAGGAGCGTCCAACACTCCAACCCCCAGTATCACCCGCGAGGCAAGCGCTATCAATTATCGTTGGTCTAACACAAGCCTTGTTGGCAAATGTTCAATATCAGATGGACCTTAGCAACATAGATATGATACACCATATGACTCAACAGATAGGAACAATAATTACCCTAGTGATGAACAATACCAGTAATGCGTGTAATGCATTGGCATTTGAAATTGGAAGGTTGAACCAAGCCTTGGGTGTTATAGCCCCGAAGGACAACCGGAATCCTAACAGGGGTAGAAGGGGTGACAACCAACCCCAGGATGAACAACAAAATGTTCAACAAGAAATGATAGATCTGGATGACGAGGAACCTCCTCGATGAACCACGACGTCGAGTTCCTCTAAGACATGGCAACGTCCATATTCTCCAACCAGGGAAGGACAAACATATGGTTGCCAACCAAGGTCCTTTAAGAGCGATAAGGCAGAATGTTTTGAATCAAAACGTGAACCAAGTAGTGGAACAAGCATTGAATCTACTTGGCTTCAATATTGGCTATGCCAATCAGCCATACTTCGCTTCTGTGTTTCCAGATTGGGTACAACAGGCATAAATGCCTAGAGGCGTGAAAATGCCAAAGTTGTAAAAATTCTCAGGAGAGAGCGGTGAGTCGACAGTGGAACACGTTGCTCGATACACTATCGAAATAGGAGACTTGGCATTGGAAGAAGGTCTCAAAATGAGGTTCTTCTCAAGTTCCTTGACGAAAAATGCTTTCTCTTGGTTTTCAACCTTGAGACCTAATTCCATACATTCCTGGAATCAATTAGAGAGAAGTTTTCATGATCAATTCTTTAGGGGTGACCTAAAGGTTGCGTTGACAGATTTATTCGGCATCAGAAGAATGAATTATGAATCTTTCGATGACTACCTGGCCAGATTCCGTCATATGAGGGGCCGTTGCTTCACCCCTATCCCTGAGGCAGAAATAGTAAAAGTTGCTGCCGGAGGTCTAGATTATTACATTAGGAAGAAATTGGTCAACCAACATCCAATTGATCTCGCCCAGTTGGGTGATAAAGTTCGACAGATTGAACAGATGAAAGCCGAAAAGGTTTTCAAGCAACGGAAATTCCTCAAAAGGGAAAAGATTAATTTTGTCGGATGCGATGATTCCGATGAAGAAGATAATAATTCTGAGGAATATGAGGTAGATTATGTCGAGTTAAAAAAATGGTCCACCTTATACATGCCAAGCCTTGAGGCCCGCAAGGGCCAGAGAAAGGATTCCTTTCATCAATAAGAAAGTGTATATGTTTGACGTGGCCAAAGCCGACCAAATATTTGACATATTGCTTAAGGATAAGCAGTTGAAGTTGTCAGATGATCATAGAATGTTGAAAGCCCATGAGATAAAGGATCAGAAATACTATAAATTTCATAATACTTTTGGTCATGTAACTAACGACTGTATGCATTTCAGGGACATCATTCAAAAAGGCTTAGCAGAAGGAAGACTGAAATTTTCAGACAAGAAACCGGACATGAAGATTGACACAACCATTCGGTCCTGAATTTAACAAGGCTGACCGCCAAGTTCCTATGGGAATAGGCATGGTCATAAGGGCTGGACAATATATCCAATTGGACTTGACGGATTCATTTGATGTCTATCCAAAGCCAGGAGGACCGCTTGTTGATTTCATGACACGGAAAAAATCCGGTGGCATATTTAAAGTTTGCCCAAGATGTGATGAATTTTATGACGATGCTGCTGCCAAGAAAGCTAGGGGGCAGAGAACGCCATCATGTCACCCACAAGATAGAACTGAGTCTCGTGATGGTAATAGTCAAGGCAAGTTTTTGCACCCGAGAAGCCATACTGGGTCTAACAGTATACATGGGAATATCGGGCATGTTTTCAACAGGCAGAGAGATAGTCGTCAGAAGTGTATATATCAAGCAAGTCCTAGACAACATAACACTGGAGGTTGGCTTGAAGAGCTAGTCAGATAATCAGTGGGAAGTAATAAGTCTATCGGCGGCAGATTCAATTCCGTCAAGGCCAGGAAACCCCCGTCCAACGTAATGGTGGATCGATGGGTAAGAAATTCAGCCATGGCTTGTTATCCAAAACTGCGTAAGAAGAGATGGGCCAAAAAGAATAAGTTCATTAGGAATCCTCCCTTTTGGAATGAGGATTACTGAAAGGGGTTGTTAGCTCAAAATACTTAGATGACCTGGCCTGGTTTGTTAGGACCGTCAAGTCAGCCAGCCATATCTAAGAGTCAAAAGAGGAGGCTGCAGAGGCTCCGACAGGCTCAAAAGAAAAAGCTTTCCAAGCAAGGAGGCATCACCATAAAGGAACTCCCTTCACAAGATACTGGTTGTTTGGTTGTAGTGGCTGACAACATAGCTGACAAGAGTGGAGATGTCAAAATGAAAAGCGTGATAGAGGCTCACCCAATGGAAATTGACATGAGGGTGCCTGTTAATCAAGTCAGGCGGAGTAAGCCTATGTCACAGGTTTATGTAGAGAAGAAGAAAGCTTTAGAGATGGCATCACCACCAACAAAATCCACAGCAAATGGCCTGTCGGTTTGGTAGACATAGAAAGGGTTGCAGGACTTGAGAAGGAGGTTGAGGCAAGAATGGAAGAGCAACGGTTGGTAACGTTCAAGCCTGAATGCGACCTAACCAAGGAAGACTTGTCTTTTGATACTGTCATCGAAGAACTGAATGATCCAAATGATGGCACAAACATCAGTAAAGACATGGACATGGATGGCCAAAATGAAGATCTAGCTGACATCATCGAGGCATTGGATTACTGTGGTGCAGGAATAGCCCGACCTCTGTAAGATAGGTCAGGATCAGATGATGAGAGTGATTTAAAAATGAATCATGACAGAATGGTTGGAGGTGCATTCTTGGATGAGGATCCATAAAATGAAATCATACTGGAACCAAGAATGAAAATGAAGATAGGGCTGATTTCGTTTATCCCGGCAGAATATGAGGGATATCTCGAAGTTGATTTCTTTGACGACGAAGATGCTGTCAACAATGATAGGGATCCAGGAGATTTTTGGATGTATGTTCAAGAAAACTAGGTTACGGTGTTTGACAATGTGGCCCAGTTGGAAAAGCACACAGATGAGCAGAGGAACCATTTGAGACCATTGCAAGTAAAGGCCATAATAGTTGGAAGGCCTACCAGTAGGGTTTTGATTGACGGAGGAGCTGCTGTGAATCTGATGCCAAGAGCAATGTTCAAGAAGCTCGTGAAGGATCAGTCGGATTTAATCCCAACAGATATGGTTGTCACTGACTTCAGTGGCAAGACTTCCCCATCAGATGGCGTCGTCCTGTTAAATATTCAACTTGGCATCGTCGAAAGGATGACACTATTTGAGATAATTCCCGCCAAGTCAAGTTATAATGTATTGCTTGGAAGAGATTGGATTCATGTAGTAGGAGCAATCCCATCAACGGTGCATCAGAAAGTGATCCTGTGGAATGTACAAGATCAGGTGGAATTAGCTGAAGCAGATGGCAGCACTTATTATACTCAGCAACTACATGTTGATTTCAAAAGTATTCACCAAATGTCAAACCTATAACTGCAAACGAAGGGGTTATTGACAAGGACGCATTGGAAGCAAGCCTTCTTAGTCAATTTGGAGTTAAGGTAAAGGAAGAGGCCGACAAAACTTGGCCAAGTTCAGAAAGTGTGTTAGCAGTCTGTATAATTGAAGATGGCCCTTTAGGTTTTGAAAAGGGAGCCGAAGTGAAACAGAATGTGGAAGTTGAGGATCCCCTGGAAGAAATAAACTTAGGCACTGAGGCCAAGAAAAAGGCTTATCTTTGTGAGTGCATTTTTTCCTGAGGATTACAAACAAAAACTGGTCAGATTAATCATAGAATACAAAGATTGCTTCATATGGGACTATGATGAAATGCCTGGTTTGAGCAGGGATCTCGTCGAACATCGATTACCACTCAGGGAGAATTGCAAACCTGTCAAACAGGCAAGAAGAAGATTTGCCCCAGAGGTGGTACATAAAATTAAAGAGGAAGTAGAGAGACTGCTTAAAGCAAAGTTCATTCGATCAACCAGGTATGTCGACTGGCTTTCTAATGTAGTTCCTGTTATTAAGAAAAATAACAAGATGAGGGTATGTATAGATTTTCGAAATATAAATAGTGCTACCCCCAAAGATGAATATCCGATGCCAATAGCCGACATGCTTGTCGACTCAGCATCAGGAAATGAAATTTTAAGGTGTATGGATGGCCATGCAGGTTATAATCAAATCTTTATAGCTGAAGAAGATGTGTCAAAGACTGCCTTCAAGTGTCCAGGAGCAATTGGGACATATAAATGGATTGTCATGCCTTTTAGTTTAAAGAATGCAGGGGCCACCTATCAACGAGCAATGAATACCACTTTCCATGATGTGATTGGGAAATTTATAGAGGTATACATTGATGATGTGGTTGTCAAATCAAAAACTAAAGATGACCACTTAGAACACCTGAAGCAAGGGTTTGAAAGGATGAGAAGACACAACCTTACAATGAACCTAGAGAAATGCATCTTCGGAGTGTTGGCTGCCAAATTATTGGGCTTTCTAGTTCATAAAAAAGGAATTAAGGTGGATAAAAATAAAGCCAATGCTGTTATAGAAGCCGCAGCACCAACAAATAAGAAGGAATTACAGTCCTTCCTAGGAAAAGTTAACTTTCTGCAGAGATTCATATCGAATTTGTCGGGAAGAACAAAAGTATTTGCACCATTGGTCAAGTTGAAAGCAGAACAAAGCTTCATATGGGAACCTTGTCACCAAGAGGCTTTTGACCAGATCAAGCAATACCTATTCAATCCACCAATCATAATGCCAGCTGTGCCTCGTCGACCATTGAAGTTATATATATCAGCATCCGAGGATACTATAGGATGTCTCTTAGCCCAGGATGACTATGACAATGTCGAAAGGGCTATGTATTATCTAAGCAGAGTCCTCAATGATGCTGAAAGAAGATATAGTGCTATAGAGAAATTATGTTTAGCATTGTATTTTTCTTGTACCAAACTTAAATATTATATGATGCCTTGTAATGTATTGGTTATTTCTAAGACTGATGTAATAAAGTATATGTTGTCAAAACCAATCCTTAACGGGCGTATTGGTAAATGGATCATTGCTTTATCAGAATATTATTTACAATATGTACCAGCCAAAGCTGTTAAAGGACAGGCAGTTGCTCATTTCTTGGTAGAACATCCAGGATTGGATGTGCCATAAATAAACTTCGTCAGTTTAAAACCTTGGAAACTTTACTTTGATGGGTCAAGGCATCAAGGAGGTAGTGGAGTGAGAGTCTTAATCGTGACTCCACAGGGAACTCCTACCAAGTTCATGTTTGAACTTAAGTATCCATGTTCTAACAATGAAGCTGAGTGTGAAGCTTTAATTGTTGGACTAGAGATACTGGTTGAAATGAAAGGACAAAATGTGCATATCTTTGGGGATTCTCAGTTGGTTATTAAACAACTTACCCAAGAATATAAGTGTGTCAGTTACAACCTGACAAAATATTGTATTATAGAAAATAAGTTGATGAGGAAATTCGATGACGTAATTGTCAAGTATATCCCCAGGGAGTTAAATCAATAGGCTAATGAATCCTAGAGAATCTTTAGCAAATCGGGATCCAGCTTGAAGTGTGGAGATGGTTGCAAAGATGACAAATAGGAATTACATTCCTCTTTTGAGTATATCTTCACATGCTTATTGACAATCCCATCAACCACGAGCCAATCAAGTTGATATTTCCAGCTCGGATAGTAATGATGGTCCATGTGTTGCTCACTTTTACTTTTTTTCTTTTGGTCCTACGACTTTCTGGGTTGTATAGCAAATCTTCCCGCTAGAACAGTACCTTGCATACACAAATACTCACAAGACCAAGTGAAATCAAAGAAATTAAAGAGAAATAATAATAATAATAAAAAGAAAAATTGGACTTGTTCAAAAATAAATATTTTCTCCAAATATAGAAAATTGGTTAGGCCAATTGATGAGTGTGATTTCACCTCATATTTCATTGACATTTTGCATGCATTTTGATATAGTTTAGGCATTTCTAATTTGATTTTTGTTAGTTTTTACCTTGGAACGGGTAAGGTGGTTTTGTGGTGTTTATGTGCAGGAATTGAGGATTAAATGCTCAAGATTAACCATGATGGAGCTTGCATGAAGATGGAGCTTGAAAAGTAAGGAAAATGAGCCAAACAGAGCCCATCACGGCCTAGCCATGATGGCCATCACGGTCATGATCGAGTAGAGCTGAAAAGAAAGAATGGAAAAGTCAGAGCTGGTCACGGCCGTGACATGCCAACTGAACCAGACCCTCACAGGCAGAACTGATCACGGCTAGGCCGTGATGGTTGTCACGGCCGTGACAGACAAACCAGCGAAGCAATCTCCAAGACAGAATCTGTCACGGCTTGGCCGTGACAGGCATCACGGCCGTGACACGCAATATCTGGATTTTTAGAAACTGATTTGATCTGATTTTGTGATTTCTTAGGATTCAAGTTACCCTAATCTATAAATAGAGCAATTAGGCTCGAAAATAAAAAGAGACTTTTTGGGCTGCTACCTTAGGCAAAATTAGGATTTCTCCTCTTTCTTCTTCTTCTCTTCTCTTAGGTTTTCTTTTATGCTTTTTGTTAACCAAGCTTGCTAAGATCATGGCAATGCTTGAGTAGTAGTCTTATTTCTAGGGATTGGGGCTATGCCCAAGATTTGTTTATGGTGACGAATTGACGTTTGGTTTCTTGTTAATTTCGATTTTGCTTTCGATTTGATTCTTATTGCTTTAATTACTCGTAAATTCAGTGGCCACTTATTTGCTTGTCGTAGATACTCTAAGGAGGAACCTAGCGGTGAACTTAGGTATCGGATCTATAGGAATCAAACTTAGGACTTAAATCACGAGAGTTAGAAGCTGTCCTTCGAGGGTTCACAAATTGTCAAAAAGCTTAAAGGGTTCAATTTAAATTCAATTACCACGAGAGTAGAGGTTGGTTTAATTGGGCACGATTCTTGTAACCTGTAACACCCCCCCTTGGGCATTACTTTGTAAACACGTGCGGAAATAAAATAAAAGAGATAATTTACTGGTTTCTTTCGGAAAATAATTTATATAAGTACATAAGCGTCTGAAATTGGGTATAAAAAAATTTGGCACGACTCCATACCTAAACCTTGATCGGTACGCCGGCTTACAATCCTAGCCTGGCAAGCCTACTTAATTTAAAGAATATACTTGAATAAAAGCTAGTATTTTTACGAAAATTTCGACAGAGTCTCCTCTGTAATTCGGACATCCCAGGTAAAAGACACCTGCTAAAATAATTACATTTTCATTCCAGAATTCCAGTTGCACCAAATACAACCAGGCAGTAATATGCTAAAAATAGTTATATCAATAAGCTATACATGACCAAAAGAAAAAGCTTAGGTTTTCATTCAAAAGAGATGCTCTCCGAGCCATAAACATTCCATTTTAAAATAAAGACTCTCTGAGTCATACTCATACATACTATCAAAAATCTAAGTCTCAAACCCTAAGCTGGTCATTCTAAAAGTTATTCCTGCGGAAAACTCACGTGATCATTCCACAATCAAATACTTCATCAAATAACCAGATTTAAGTCTCTGAGTGACTTAGGAAGACTCCTCTGCACCATCTTACTAAAGCACCCAGGGTACAATAGCGAACCGGAAGAAACCTGATATATCTGTAAGGGTGAGATACCGACAAATGGATGTATCACACAACAACCATATACATGATACATACATCACATAATCATATAAGCAGTTAAATCATGCATATACATAACATAACAGTGTTATATCAAAGGGTCTCAAACCCGAACAATCAGTTTTATAAAGAGAATGCATGACACTTCAATAGTTAGGCTCTAAACTTAATCTCCGGAGATCCCAACATCCTTCAAATGAGTTGATCAGGCTCGATACACCGTCTCATTGGCTAGCTAAGCACAACGATAATACACCGTCCCATTGGCTAGCTAAGCACAACGATAATACACCGTCTCATCGGCCATTTAGGCACAACGATTATGCACGCTGTTTCATTGTCCATTTAGGCACAACGATACACCTACGCCGTCTCATTGTCCAATTTAAGAACAACGATAATACATCGTCACGTGATACCTTTCCTGTTAAGGTCTCACGTTAAAACCATGTCGGCACGTCTGCCGTAAATGTAAATGTAAAACATTTAGTTCTCGATGTTTTCTTTGTATTCGTTCTCATTCGTTGTCGAAGCTCAAAGGCTAGCGACCATTCATAAATTTCATCATTTTGAAATTATCAACATCAACACGGGACACGCAGTCCGAGTGTTCAATCACAACACCTTAGACCGATGCACCAGTCCTAGGCCTGTGCTCGTAGAAAACAACATTCACCTTTAACGGCGTTCATCACAACGTGGTTAGGACACACAGTCCACAACAACGTGATTAGGACACACAGTCCACAACAACGTGACACGGATCAAGGATCAACGTGCATATTACAGAATACTAGAAGCGACGTCTCGCGAACTAGATTCAGTTCACATGTGCTTACTTTTCGCTCAGTGAAATCAAATCCAAAACAAAACCTCGGTCACTTATCCAAGTAACCGGAACGTTTCCAAATTATTTAGGAGAAAATCCTTTTCCTTTGCAAAATCTTTTCTAAAACATTTAGGAAATACGTTTTTTTAAAATTCCTTGATGGAATAAAGTCAAATATTTTCGCAGGGTCTTTCCTTCATAAAACACGCCATTCGAAAGGGTTTTCTCTCGTACAAAACTTTTGATCATAAAAAGGTGGTTTCCTTCAACTTAAAATCACTTCAACATTTTTTAAAAAATCAAAGATCTTATTCTTCTGAAGTAAGCACTTTAAACAAGGAACTTTTATAAATGAAACCAATACTTTCAAAGTTCTATTCAAGGCTTATTAAGGTTTTTAATCCTTATAGTCATTGGGCACAGACTCAGGTCCGGCTTCTCAAACTTCAATCAACAGTAATATATTCACAACAATAATAATATCACAGTTAATGCCAGTTCATCACATATATATAATTCATAACATTTTAAAGCGAGAAATGTTCAACTTCAAGTAATAATCACAATAGTTCAAGTAAACAAGTCATTCAAGTATTTGCTCAATATCGCAATAATATTCGTAACACTCAATTAAACACATACACACATGCACATGATCATTGAATATCCATAGGCAAGCTCCCCTTACCTTTGAAGACAAGTAAAGGATCCTCGTCTTAATGCTCACGTTAGCTCCAAGAGTGTAATTATCTACTCCATCAAGCAAGCATAGCCGTGTTCAACGTCACGGAGACACAAACCAAGCATGATAACAACAAACAAATTCACCAATTCAATTTTTCATCCTCAAAACATATAATCAAAAGAAACCATACATTTAATTCAGTAAATAGAATCGATTTCTCAATAATATCGATTTGGGTAAAAAGGATCCATAATTAAAATTGGGGAACATTTGATTTGGTTTGAGAAACATGAAATTGAACTTAGAAATCTCAAATTAAAGGTCCTAATTTGAATAAAACATAGTTAATTTCATGGAAACATAATCGATTTCAAATAATATCAAATTGGGGTTTAGGGTTCCAAGAGTAATTTGTGGGAAAATTTGATTTAGATAGAGGATCATAAAATTAACCTTAGAAACCATTAATTACAAGTCCCAATTGCATAAAAACATAGTTTAATTTCATATTACAACATGAAATCAAGGAGCTAGGGTTAGGGTTTCAAAATCAGATTTGGGGATTTTCAATCTAGAAGAGAATATGGGTAAACACTTACCCAAGGTAGAAGAAGATGTCATGGTGGTTGTTGCAGCCGAACCGGAACGACTCCAGCGAGGTGGCAGCGATGGCGAAGCTCCATTTCGCGGCTGCAATGATAAACCAGCAGGGAGCAAACGAACTAGACCCGTTGGGGGAAAAGGCTGGGTCGCGCGATCTTCTCTTCCCTGTCAAGTAGCGGCCAAGCGACGGCGGCGCATGGCTGAGCGACATGACGATAGCGCACTCACAGGAACGACGCACATCGTGGAGCAGCTCGCGCGGTGTGGAGCAACTCGCACGGTCGTGATGGTGGTCGGACGGAGCCATAGTGATGCCGGGGTGTGGTTGCGAGCCATGGAGAAGGAAGAGAGAGATGAAGCTAGGAGGAAGAAGAGAGAAAGAAAGAAGAAAGGAGAAAGAAGAAGAAAAAGAAAGAAAGAAAGAAAGAAAGAAAGAGAGGGTTACGGGTCATTAAGGGGGGAGAGGAGAGAGAATTTCTGATTTTTGTACTAGTGGGTACAAAATGAGTGATAAATATTAAGCCTAAAAATAAACATGTTTTTAGTTTTTGAATCTAAAAATAAAGATTGATAAATATATGATTTCAAAATTCAAATTAGAGTAAAGATTAATAGTTGAACTGATCAACTAAGAAAATACTCGGTCCAAAATTTAATCTCCGGTTAATGTCAAACCAGTTTATTTTCAACTCTAAAATTAAATAGAATGAAAATATGAAAATGCTTTTCTCTTAATCATACTATTTAAAACATTTTTCTGTACCGGTAATAATAGTGACAATAACATAAATTATTGTCTAGTAAGCGTGCATTCACTGAAGTAAGTCAGTGCTAACGCACCCAATAAAATAATTTGAAGAGAGTAATTTAATTACTCAAACTAAACCACATAACAAAATAAACATAAACATCAAAATAAAATAATTAATCATATGTGTAAAAACTAGGGTGTTACATTACTACCCCTCTTAAAAAAAAATTCGTCCTCGAAATTTCGTAGCTCGGAACTACACAGGATTTTGTAATCACACCTTGACCCTAAAATCTTACTTTGTATTCTCGTCACTTCATTCTTTTCATCTATAACTCTATAACAAGATCGATTCTTATGTCACTCTATTTATCCTTTAACTACATCTGAGCCTGAGTTGCACATGATAAACTTTGCGCCAAGAACCTAAGAATTCAATCTTCATATTGAAATTGAATCTTACCACATCCAACATAGTCCGTTCTCTTCTTAAT
The DNA here is from genome assembly GCA_030762895.1 of Sophora flavescens. Taxonomy (NCBI): domain Eukaryota; kingdom Viridiplantae; phylum Streptophyta; class Magnoliopsida; order Fabales; family Fabaceae; genus Sophora; species Sophora flavescens. Next base: position 181,743,099 of record CM061062.1, on the reverse strand, counting down.
TCCTCTTGAATCTTTTACCTACTTCGATTTCATATCCTTCATTTGCCTCTCATTTTCAATTTGGTTCTCAAGCCCCGTTAGTATCCCTGGTTTAAGAAATTTCCCATGCACATCTACCCTATTGCCCAAGGAAAATACACAACTCCTAACAATTCCTCCATCTAAAGACAGGGCCCTATCACATATACAAGGAAGTGCTGGTATCATATTTGCCCTTATCTTATATATTTGCAGTAGAGAAAAGAGATTATAAAACGGAGTTTCTCTGAGGCCACTGCCCCTAGAAGTTGCACCAAAACAAAGCCAAGAAATCCAGGTGGACACTCCCCAATGGCAAACTTAGATTTAAAATGTCTAGTTTCCACTGTGGATCATCAACCAAATATTTACCAGAATAAGACCTCAAAGATTAGAAACATTTCGCCATAGCTTATCACACTCGAAGGACATAATCAAAACTTAATCACTTCTTGCCTCAAAATTAGTCCGCTAGAAAAACTTCTTCGACACCTTACCCTCACGATGAACATCAAGTTCAACATTAACTCAACCACATATATCAACTTTCAACCCAAAGCACACAATTGTAGTCTTAGTTTCCTTTGAACATATTTCACCACTCCAAATCATATCATAGTCATTCATTTCAATCTTAAAGAATACGATTACACTCCTTCATGCAACTACATCCAAAAGGAATCACTTCAGTTTGAATTATCCAAAATCATAATTCTTAAACTTTTCTAACAACTTAGTTTCACTCAAGAACTCCTCTTTACTGCTCCCCTTCCGCTTAGGGAAAAATTACTATAAACACTTTCCTGTCAATCTTCAAACTCATAAAATAAATCTTAATTACAAACATCTGATCATTACTTTAGATTCCTCTAGCAACATTCTGCCTCATTCATGATAAGGTCTATTGTAATCATCTCACTCAATGATGTTGAACTTAAGGGTTCTCATAGTACCATTCACATCTATACATTAACGAAGTTCTATCAACTCTGGTTCGTCCTACCTTAGAGATGACAAAAATTAGGTACCACACTATCTCCCAACTAACCTGCTAAGGATAGGTCATCTCATTACTTATCCATCCCGCTGAGGATGATCAGTTGGACTTAGCCTCAACTTAGTCCTCAACACTTAAAGCAAACTTAACCGACACACGTTGATAAACTTTCGTTTTTCATCTGAAACAACACTTGAAGATACTTCATGAAGTCTGAACAATCCTCTAATACATTATTCGGTTTACTCCTCCACTGCATAGTGGATCTTAACTTGTAAGAAGGGTGTAGACTTCACCAGGTGATCCACAATCACTTGAATTCAAACAAGACTCATATAGGTCTTCAGCAAACTCATAACAAAGATTCAAGAAATGCCAATATCTTAACAAAGAAGGTATCAATTGTTAAACTATCCCTTTTTTTTTCACTGTACTCGACTAACTCTGACATCTTGATGTGGAGATACCCAACTCATAATCGATGAGACAGGTCACACATCGACGACATTTGGAGAATACGTAGGACTAAGATGATAAACGACGACAGGAACGTTCGAACCGCAATAAGTCATGACCTTGGTGATCATAAAAGAATTTATCAAGAAAAGAAATTTTTCTTGATTTCACTTTCACATAAGCATAGAAAAGAATTTCATTAATTTGAAGGATACAGGAACGTCCAAAGATGGAAAAGATCCTTCCATCAGGTTCGTGGGTGTAAAAATGCATGATCAATACACATTTACAAACATGAATCTAATAAAGTTCATTCTTCCACAAGAACCTCCCAACGGATTTAAGGAACCAAAGGGTGAATAATGTCTAATCCAAAGAGGATTAATTCTTATTCTTAGTACAAGGAATTTAAAAAATTATGACTTTCACCTCTACCAAAAATAGAAGTGACGAAACTAAGTTTCACCAAGAAACTTCTGTTAATTATCACGAAATTATCTGTGTAATAACTCAAGAAATAGTCATAACCACTTTTCTCGACCAAATGTGAAAGTATCCAGACCAATGGATTCCGTTAAATCAATTCACTAAAATGTCTAATACATCGAGGATTATTTAGAAGTGTGAGTACGACTTCTCATAAACAAAGAAATGAATAACTGGAAATTTATGAATTAGCAGAACTAATTCATGAGTCTTGACAGATTTCAATTTAAAGTCAGAAAATTTGTCTGACACATACAAACTTTGCCGTTGTGATTATCTAATACAATCATAGGATTTGAGAAATAAATGTCAACTGACAAATACAAGAGAGTCAAGGGGTACAGTGGAGAGTTTCTTAATCACGAGACACTCACTCAAGATTGAAAATCCACTCGATTCGTCTTGGTTCCAACCAACATACAAGTCTTTCTAGCCATGCTTAGTATGACCACCTTGAATTGGGTATGATTCCGGACAACTTAATCAATCAATCAAACATACAAAGGGTTGATCTTTCTTCATAAACTGAGTTGACGACGTAAAATCTTAGATAGATCATCACTCCAATCTGGTAATAGCTCGTCTTTAAGTCGATCTTTGAGTAGACGACAACTCCTCGAAATTGATTTACCAAATCAACTACGCAAGTCAGAGAATACTTGTTCATAATTCGTCCTTTTACTTAGTTGTCAGAAATCCACACGGTGACACGAGCCTTCACACAACATTGGTGCTTCACAAGGAAAACACTCGGTCTAACAAACGGTTCAGGCCAACGATCTTCCAGTTGAATCGAGTCATCCAACCCGTTTTAGTTTTGTAGGCAACACCCTACACAAAGCGACAGAGATCTAACCGAATCCAGAAACTAGATCAATCTAAAATCAATGTCCTTTGCTAACCATAAACCTAGAATATTTCCAGGGAACACTCCCGGAAAAAACCCTTTACACAAGCACCTTGTTTCGAATGTCTTACACGATTCGCAAGGATAATCGAATGTCATATTCGAACCCAAGTAACATTCAAGATCTAAGATCTCCCAGGACATAAAGCCCTTGGAAAACCATCAAGAAAACATATACTTATGCGTCAACACACATTTTTTCAACAAGAAACAATTCAAACAAGAGCAAACCAGAGATCACACAACAAAAAGTTAACAGACCTATTCCCCAAAGATCCCGAAAGACTCGACCAGCTCTGATACCATCTTGTAACACCCCCCCTTGGGCATTACTTTGTAAACACATGCGGAAATAAAATAAAAGAGATAATTTGCTGGTTTCTTGCGGAAAATAATTTATATAAGTACATAAGCGTCTGAAATTGGGTATAAAAAAATTTGGCACAACTCCAAACCTAAACCTTGATCGGCACGCCGACTTACAATCCTAGCCTGACAAGCCTACTTAATTTAAAGAATATACTTGAATAAAATCTAGTATTTTTATGAAAATTTCGATAGAGTCTCCTCTATAATTCGGACATCCCAGGTAAAAGAACACCTGCTAAAACAATTACATTTTCATTCCAGAATTCCAGTTACACCAAATACAACCAGGCAGTAATATGCTAAAAATAGTTATATCAATAAGCTATACATGACCAAAAGGAAAAGCTTAGGTTTTCATTCAAAAGAGATGCTCTCCGAGCCATAAACATTCCATTTTAAAATAAAGACTCTCTGAGTGACTTATGAAGACTCCTCTGCACCATCTCATCTTGAAAGTACCCGGGTACAATAAATGAACCGGAAGAAACCTGATATATCTGTAAGGGTGAGATACCGACAAATGGATATATCACACAGCAACCATATACATGATACATACATCACATAATCATATAAGCAGTTAAATCATGCATATACATAACAGTGTTATATCAAAGGGTCTCAAACCCGAACAATCAGTTTTATAAAGAGAATGCATGACACTTCAATAGTTAGGCTCTAAACTTAATCTCCGGAGATCCCAACATCCTTCAAATGAGTTGATCAGGCTCGATACACCGTCTCATTGGCTAGCTAAGCACAACGATAATACACCGTCTCATTGGCTAGCTAAGCACAACGATAATACACCGTCTCATTGACTAGCTAAGGCACAACGATTATGCACGCCGTTTCATTGTCCATTTAGGCACAACGATACACGTACACCGTCTCATTGTCCAATTTAAGAACAATGATAATACACTGTCACATGATACCTTTCCTGTTAAGGTCTCACGTTAAAACCATGTCGGCACGTCTGCCGTAAATATAAATGTAAAACATTTAGTTCTCAATGTTTTCTTTGTGTTCGTTATCATTCGTTGTCGAATCTCAAAGGCTAGCGACCATTCATAAATTTCATCATTTTGAAATTATCAACATCAACACGGGACACGCAGTCCGAGTGCTCAATCACAACAACTTAGACCGATGCACCAGTCCTAGGCCTGTGCTCGTAGAAAACAACATTCACCTTTAACGGCGTTCATCACAACGTGGTTAGGACACACAGCCCACAACAACGTGATTAGGACACACAGTCCACAACAACGTGACACGGATCAAGGATCAACGTGCATATTACAGAATACTAGAAGCGACGTCTCGCGAACTAGATTCAGTTCACATGTGCTTACTTTTCGCTCAGTGAAATCAAATCCAAAACAAAACCTCGGTCACTTATCCAAGTAACCGGAACGTTTCCAAATCATTTAGGAGAAAATCATTTTCCTTTGCAAAATCTTTTCTAAAACATTTAGGAAATACGTTTTTTTTTAAATTCCTTGATGGAATAAAGTCATATATTTTCACAGGGTCTTTCCTTCATAAAACACGCCATTCGAAAGGGTTTTCTCTCGTACAAAACTTTTGATCATAAAAAGGTGGTTTCCTTCAACTTAAAATCACTTCAACATTTTTTTAAAAACAAAGATCTTATTCTTCTGAAGTAAGCACTTTAAACAAGGAACTTTTATAAATGAAACCAATACTTTCAAAGTTCTATTCAAGGCTTATTAAGGCTTTTAATCCTTATAGTCATTGGGCACAGACTCAAGTCTGGCTTCTCAAACTTCAATCAACAGTAATATATTCACAACAATAATAATATCACAGTTAATGCCAGTTCATCACATATATATAATTCATAACACTTTAAAGCGAGAAATATTCAACTTCAAGTAATAATCACAATAGTTCAAGTAAACAAGTCATTCAAGTATTTGCTCAATATCGCAATAATATTCGCAACACTCAATTAAACACATACACACATGCACATGATCATTGAATATCCATAGGCAAGTTCCCCTTACCTTTGATGACAAGTAAAGGATCCTCGTCTTAATGCTCACGTTAGCTCCAAGAGTGTAATTATCTACTCCATCAAGCAAGCATAGCCGTGTTCAACGTCACGGAGACACAAACCAAGCATGATAACAACAAACAAATTCACCAATTCAATTTTTCATCCTCAAAACATATAATCAAAAGAAACCATACATTTAATTCAGTAAATAGAATCGATTTCTCAATAATATCGATTTGGGTAAAAAGGATCCATAATTAAAATTGGGGAACATTTGATTTGGTTTGAGAAACATGAAATTGAACTTAGAAATCTCAAATTAAAGGTCCTAATTTGAATAAAACAAAGTTAATTTCATAGAAACATAATCGATTTCAAATAAAATCAAATTGGGGTTTAGGGTTCCAAGAGTAATTTGGGGGAAATTTTGATTTAGATAGAGGATCATAAAATTAACCTTAGAAACCATTAATTACAAGTCCCAATTTCATAAAAACATAGTTTAATTTCATATTACAACATGAAATCAAGGAGCTAGGGTTAGGGTTTCAAAATCAGATTTGGGGATTTTCAATCTAGAAGAGAATAGGGGTAAACACTTACCCAAGGTAGAAGAAGATGTCATGGTGGTTGTTGCAGACGAACCGACACGACTCCGGCGAGGTGGCAGCGACGGCGGAGCTCCATTTCGCGGCTGCAATGACAACCCAGCAGGGAGCAAACGAACTAGACCCGTTGGGGGAAAAGGCTGGGTCACGCGATCTTCTCTTCCTTGTCAAGCAGCGGCCAAGCGAAGGCGGCGCATGGTTGAGCGACAGGACGATAGCGCACTCACGGGAACGACGCACTTCGTGGAGCAGCTCGCGCGGTGTGGAGCAACTCGCACGGTCGTGATGGTGGTCGGATGGAGCCATAGTGATGTCGGGGTGTGGTTGCGAGCCATGGAGAAGGAAGAGAGAGATGGAGTCAGGAGGAAGAAGAGAAAAAGAAAGAAGAAAGGAGAAAGAAGAAGAAAAAGAAAGAAAGAAAGAAAGAAAGAAAGAAAGAAAGAAAGAAAGAGAGGGTTACGGGTCATTAAGGGGGGAGAGGAGAGAGAATTTCTGATTTTTGTACTAGTGGGTACAAAATGAGTGATAAATATTAAGTCTAAAAATAAACATGTTTTTAGTTTTTGAATCAAATTAGAGTAAAGATTAATAGTTGAACTGATCAACTAAGAAAATACTCGGTCCAAAATTTAATCTCCGGTTAATGTCAAACCAGTTTATTTTCAACTCTAAAATTAAATAGAATGAAAATATGAAAATGATTTTCTCTTAATCATATTATTTAAAACATTTTTCTGTACCGGTAATAATAGTGACAATAACATAAATTATTGTCTAGTAAGCGTGCATTCACTGAAGTAAGTCAATGCTAACGCACCCAATAAAATAATTTTAAGAGAGTAATTTAATTACTCAAACTAAACCACATAACAAAATAAACATAAACATCCAAATAAAATAATTAATCATATGTGTAAAAACTAGGGTGTTACATAACCAGAGAGGGAGCATTAACTTACTTAGGATAAATTCGCCTTCAAAGCAATTTTGATAATTAACGAGGGGTAGTCAATTTGGTAACATGAACAATCTTGTTGGTAACCCAATTCCTAGGAATCTATTTTGATTTGAAAAACCCCTAATTGATTTACTTTCCTATTTTAATTGATTGCGTTCTTGAATATCTGATTTTCTAGTTAATTCTTATTACAAAAATCAAATCTTTTCCAAATATTTTTTTATATAGTCCAGTTTAATTGATTTAATAATTAGTTGTTATTTGAGATCACGGTCTCTGTGGGATCGATCTTTTTATTACTTGAACGACGAATCCGGTACACTTGCCGGAGTCCACATCACCAATCCCCGACAATGGCACCAAAAACTTGATGGGCTCCGGCAAGTGTACCGGATCGAAGCAAGTAATAATTAAAACGGCAAGTAATTTATCGAGTATCGAACACAAGGATTGAGTGACCAATTTATCTAAATTTGAAGAAGATAACTAATATTTGACAAAGTCAAAGAGGAGAGAGAAAGATGTTGGGATAAAATATATTATCTAAAACAAGTATCAATTAAATAAAAGATGTTATCAAATCAATTATCTAAATTATGATAGTGAGATCTAAATTCACAAATTCACCTACTCAATTAAGCCATAAGATCTAAGTGATTATTTTCGTATCCCTAAGTTCAATTACATGCCAATCAGGAACCCGAAATTATCCTAATATCTCGGTTGAGCACAAGAGAAAATACCTAAACATACAAATCAACGATATCTCTATGATGACAAGCATGCAATTCATTAAGTTCTTGGTTCCCTATAACGATTGCACAAATATCCTATTCTAATTCTAGCAATATTCAATTTGTGTTCCTAATTCAAGTCCTAAGCGTGAATCTCTGGTCGGACTCACCACGCTTGACTAATTAACCACATGCACATTTGATTAATGCAATCAAATCAGAATTAAGAAACAAGAATTAAAATAAGGAGAAAAAAACATCATATTAAAATTATACCAACATGAACGACTCCGTAGATCTTTAAAAAAGAGGATTAACTCGTTATCAGTTGCTAGACCCCTGCTTCCTGACGCCACTCTATGCGGCGCTGTCTTATATATATATTGCTGCAAGTCTTCTTATTTTAATCCAATTAGAATTTTCATCAGATATGTTATCAATCACAACTGAACACTGATCCCGCATATTCTCTCGCTGTTCCCACTGGCCCGTATCTTTTGTTTTTAGTTGCAATTCCTCTTTTATCTTCGTGGGCCCCCTGCCACAATTTGCTTCACTCTGCTTAGCAATTTTCCTAAGAGTTGTGCTATCCGGACACAGATTTTTGTACACCGTATTTGACACTTCTACAGTGCATACATATTTTGAGCCGTTGGATCTATTGTTCCTCTTGATCTATCCATAAACCTAGTTTATTAATTATGATTTTTATTAAATATATTCTTCTGTCATATTCTTTGCAATCACAATATTCACAGTGGTATTCCATGTGTTTATTACATGTATCAGTTGCTTCTTCTTTTAACTCTTGTATTAATTCTTTTAGTTTGTCTTGGTTTGTTAAATCTATTATACTTAAATGGTGAACAAATTTTTCTATGTTTCGAGAATTCATTAGTAATTAGCTAGTACTTAGTTCTGATACCAGTTTGGTACCACTCTATTTTTTCCCAGGTAGTGGTAGTATTTAAACACAATTTGTTAATTTTCATGCATAATTTGTGTTACTAATAATTCATACCCATAATCCATTATGGATTCGTCTATTTCTATTAATTCCTGAATTATCTGGTTTCTTTCTTCTTCACAAAATGCTAATTGTACTCTTTGTTGAATTTGTTTTAGATAAAGTTTTTCTTGCCAATATTGGTGTTTATTTTGTTAATTATTATTTGCTTACAATCTTTGGGTATTTTCATAACTAAAATACTTAATATTTCTTGATCCATTTAATCATCTAATAAATCCCAGTCTTCATATATATCAGATAACGATGGTCTGCCATATTCAAAAGCTAATCCTATTTCTTCCATATAGTCCCATTCTATATTTAACGAAAGACTAAACCCCCAATTTGGTCCCTGAGAAAAACACTCGGGTCTGAAATAGTCCCTAACCAAAAAAAACTATCCGTTTAGTCCTTAAGAATGTATTTCCGGGACAGATTAGTCCTTCTGTCACAAATTAGTCCCTAACAATTTTTAAGTGATACCAGTAAAGTCCCTAAGAAACATGACCGTGAGCCAAATTAGTCCCTATTAACATGCACTAAACATGATAGAAACACTACAAAATATGACAGAAGGACTAATCTGTCCCGGAAATACATTCTTAAGGACTAAACGGATAGTTTTTTTTGGTTAGGGACTATTTCAGACCCGAGTGTTTTTCTCAGGGACCAAATTGGGGGTTTAGTCTTAACGAAATAGTTGCAAGATAATAATCTTCTTGCCTGACTTGGGCTTTTATTTTTTCAATTATTAATTGTTTACAATCAGTAGGTAAATTCATAATTAATACACTCATTATTTCATTTTCAGTTTGATTATCAAACTCGGAGTATATTTCCATTATTTTATTCGATATCTTCAAAAGATAGTGCTGTTATTTTAAAATAACCAGATGATGGTTGATTAGTTTTTGTTGATATCATTTTTTCTATTTTTCCTATTTTTTCTATTATTTGTCTTTTATGTTCTTCTCTTTTATTCCTTATATTAATGAGCTCTTTTTCTTTTTCTATAATATATTCTTTTATCTGTTTTCGATTTTTATTTCTTTTAAGATGATTATCATAAATATTCATAAATTCTTTCATATTCCATTTATCTTGATTTTTTTTATTATAAGATTTTTCATAAATAACTCTTAATTCCTTTCCTTTATTCATATTCTATTTCTTAAATATTGTGCTAAATCTCTCACTTGATTTGATAATTTATTTATGTTTTCATCTTCCTTATTATTTTCTGTTTCAGGAAAAGTAATTGGCTTCGGGATTCGTCTAAAACTTAGTGATTTTGGATTTCTTATAGAAATTCCTAGTTCAGTTAATTCATTTCTCTTTGGATAATAAATTTTTCCTATTTCTTCGAAAAGTCTTGGTATATCTATTCTATCATTATTTCTGAAAGTAATACTATGATGAGAATTTGTTAGTGCATAATTAACACAATAAGTAATTGAGAAGATTTTGTCTCCTGGTCTCATTAAATTATTTCTTAAAGATCTATGTTCCATAGTTAAAGATTGATCTAATCTTTGAGTATCTAATGGTATTCCAATGTTTGGGTGTATTTGAAATTTTAGCTTAACATAAGCTAAGTTTCCTTCGATCACTCCTAGTATTTTATCCTTTGGATCTGTTATTCTATCGTCCTTTAAAACTAATTCTATTGGTGAATTTATTACTTCTTAAAAAGTTGCCTTAATTAAAACTTGTATTGCTCCTATATGGATATATCCTATTTTCTTCCTGTGTGCTTCTCTTTTTAAGCTTCTTTTTAAATCCATTAATTTCTTTTGTTTAATAATTGTATACAGGTATTTCCTTGTGTTTCTGATATATCTATCGGAGTTTCATTAATTATCTTTCCATAGTATATTATATTTTCCTTATGATTAAATCGTTTCATTATTCCTCCTAATTTCTTCATATTTGCATCTTTAGCTAAATTTAAGTCTTCTTTTTGTATTTTTTGAAATAGTTTCGGATCTATCAAAATACTTCCTTCATAATTTCCATCTTCTTCAGTAATTTGTATATATTCGACATTAGTGTTATCAATCTTTTCTCTTTCTATTTCAGACATGATTAATTTCTAATAGGAACTAAATGAGATAGGTGATGAGTCATACCTGATTTGGTGTTCTTTGAAATTTCTTCTGAGTTTCTTTGGTCCACCGCTTTGCTTAGTCAAGTTGAAGTTTAATCACAGCAAGTAGTCGAAGTAATGAAAGTAATAAAAGTAATATATGAAAGTGGTGTTTATTTATGATCAGTCGTGAAGTACATAGAACTTGTTTGAATGCACTCTCAAGGATCCGCTAGCAGGGCTAGAACTTCTCAGAGAGAAGTGAGGTGAGGTGAGAACTGAAATTCTATAACCTGACCTTTGCCTCAGCATAAGAGGTCTTATTTATATGCGTAAAAGGCTAGGTAATTTACAAGAAAGTCCCTGCATTATTACAATCTATCAGACTTCTCAATAATTCATAACGACGTCATTGCCTACGTCATTCCCCTATTATTGCTTGATGACGTCAGTGCTTACGTCATTCTTCAATAATGGCTTCGTCCGAATCCTTATCTTCTTGTCGACAGTCTTCTTTCTTTACGCATCTTTCACATGCGTGATTGTCATTTTCTTTAATCTTTGAGCACAGCAAATCGAGGACAGCTGGCTGATAATTCATTGAAAGTCCTTGGAGTGTGTAGAAAGGTAGTTCAAAGTTCGTCAGTAGTGCCAAGTCCCTTTCTCTAATCAATTTTCCACTAGTCTTGCTGAGAAGCAAAGTATGTGGTCCTTTGTACATGGCTTTTATGAAGGAATCTTTACCAATAATTTGACATTGAGTAAAGATACTCGCCAGTTGATTTGCTAGGATTGTGACAATCTTTTCTTCATTGTAATCTTCTCCAGTAGGTTCATCTCTCATGGAAAAGCTGTTGTTGCTTACTCCAATGAAGATTAAATTCTTTGTGGGTTGCTTGGTGGCAAAGTCTGGATAAGTCGAATAGAACTTCAAGAAGATAGTTCTATCCTTTGCGACATTTCTTTTGTAGTTTTGGATGGCCTCTTTCAAACTATATGGGAATAATTTAATTTCTTCCAAGTCTTGTCTTAAGTAGAGACATTCAATAAGTCCAAATTGGAACATATTAAATGTAAGAATCGATGTTACTCCGGGAGTAATTATGGCCTTAACTCCGAAAATATTTCGGTTAACCATATAAAAGCAATTAAATTTTTCTTTTTCGGACTAGTTGGCTAGTCTTTTTAGGTTTTCATAGAATTTTTCTTTGGAAAATTGGACTTGCAGTTCATGGTCTTTTCTTGATGTTATTTGGTAGTCATCAATGGAGGAAGGAACTCTTCCGAGTATCCTTAATGAAGTTTTTTGAGCTGGTGGAGTCTTTATGGTTTCAGAAAAAGTTCTTGGGCCAAGATAAACTTCTTTGCCCTTGTCATGCTCTCTTTGATAGTCTATCAAAGCTTTCTCAGCTTCTTCCTTGGTACGAAATCCTTTGTGGTGAACTCCTGAGAGTCCAATGCAATGAGGGGCTGCTTTGTGCCATTCATTATAAATACCTGGGTGTGGTCCATTAAAAATGGTGTACCACTTTTCTTTAGTATTTTCTTGTATCTGTTGCTTTATATTCTTCATAGGATCTTCTTTGACAGATTCTCCTTTTGCTTGTAATTGAAACTCTAATACTTCAATGTTGGCCTTGATCAGATCTAGCTCCATTATTTTCTGCTTCTCAAGCATTCTTTGATATTGAATCTGCTTCTTTATATCTTCAGTTGTTTGCTGCTCCATTCTCTTGATAATATATCTGCAAGAACATTTTTATCTCCCTTGATGTGAGAAATTGAATAATTGTATTCGACAAGTTTCATTTGCCATCTAATCAATCGTCCTTGTTTGTAAGTGCCTTTATGATTTAAGTTCTTAAAACCTGCAACATAAGTAGAATCGGTTCGGACAATAAAGTCCTTATCCAGTATATAAATCCGATGTTTTTCTAACATACGGATTAATGCCAGTGTTTCTTTTTCATGAGTAGGATAATTAATTTCACTGTCTGAAAAAGTTCCAGACATGTATCGACATAGTAATTCTTTTTTGTATCCAGGGGGTTTTGCTTTCATAACACCTCCCCAACAGTCATTTGAGGCATCAGTCTCAATAATTATTATATCATCATCCGATGGATGATAAAGCTCAGGGAGTTCCTGGCATAAATCTTTCATTTTTATAATAAGTCTATCGTCTTCATTAGTCCATGTCCATGGGATATCTTTATTCAACTTTTGTTGAAGGATTCTTCTCTCCGCTGCAACATTCCTGATGAAACCTTCATTTGAGATATATGTTAATAGTCCAAGAAATCTTTGTAAATATTTTTTGTCCTTGAATTTTGTTGGAAAGATCTGAAGTTTTTCTAATACATGTCGTTGCATTATTATTTTTCCTTTCTCAATTTCTAATCCTAAGTAATTAATTCTATTTTAGGCTAATACAGCTTTCTTTTTACTTAAAACTATTCCATGTTCATAACATTTATTGAGAACTAATTTTATTTTTTCAAAGTGATCATTTAATCCTTTTTTAGAAAAGATTAATATGTCATCAATATAAATAAGACAAAAGTCTTTAAATTCCTTAAGAATTGAATCAATCCTTCGCTGGAAGATTCCTGGTGATTGCTTTAATCCCATCGGTAATACATTCCATTCATATTGACCTTGAGGACAACTAAATGCTGTTAAAGCTTTTGATTCTTCAGTCAATCTTATTTGATAGAATCCTGATTTGCAATCAAAGGTGCTAAACCAATTCATATTTCTAATTCTTTCAATAATTAAGTCTTTTCTTGGGAGGAAATAAGCATCTCCTTCCATGGCCTCATTAATTTGCTTGTAATTAATTACCATCCTTCTTTTACCTCTTTTTATTTCATTATGATTTTCTACATAAAAAGCTGGTGCTGAATGCTTGCTATTTGATGGTCGAATTGATCCTTTTTTACACATTTCTTCAATGTCTTTTGCAAATTCATCTCTATCTATTTTTGTATAAATCATTGGTTTACATTTTACCTCTTTTGTAGGGTCTTTTAGTTTTAGCTCGACTGACTCAGTATTTTTGTTTATTTTTGGATCTAAAGGGTTGTCACTACAAACCTTGTCTAAAAGTTCTTCTATATGAGCTGAGATTATTCTATTTGGTTCTAAATTTATTAGTGCATGGCGAATTTTTGTGCGAATTAAGCTAACAATCTCACCACGTTTCAGCTGTTGAAACTTTGATGAATAAGTACATCCAGAGAAATGAATAATTGGTATTTTGATGATTTCACGTTTTTGTTTTTGATAAATATATGGTGTTTTTAGGGTAATATATTCCAGATGTTGGCAAAATGGTCCATAAAGTCTTAAGAAATTATTTCCAATAATTATATCGATTCCAGTTTCTTGTTTATATATTGTTGGTACAATAAATATCTTTTCTTGTATTACCAAAGTAATTCTTTTTGCTATCAAATACAGAGGATGTATTGATCCATCTGCAATTTGTATTTTTAATGGCTTTTCTAGTCTTTCCCAATTATCTATAAGGGCTTTTGTTGCAAGGCAAAGACTTGCTCCAGTATCTATATAGGCTTTTGTTTCGCTATTACCTTTTTCTATCAATATTTTTATATACGTATTATTCAGATTCTCCTTCTTCTGAAGATAATTCATCTTCTGAATATTCATTTATACTTACATCCGAATCACTTAATTCTTCTTCCAGTGGTTCAAGTTCGTATATCTGGAAACCTTGTTTTATTAATTTTGATTTTTCTTTAGAATCTTTTTCCTTTCTTTGAGGACATTCATTGGCATAATGTCCTTCGTTATTACATATCCAACAAACACATTTCTTTTTCCCCTTCGGGCAGTATTTTCTTGGTGTTGATTTCTTTCTCCTGAAATATTTCTTTTTATTATTTTTATAATAATTCTTTTTTCTAGGATAAGTTTTTCGTAAGATTGATTTCTTATAATTTTTTCTTTTTCTTCTTACTGTTTTATCACAACCATATTTCCCTGGTTTTTCTATCTCTGGGATGTCACAACAAATGACGGTACTTCCTCTATTCAATTGTCTAATTGTTTCTCTATTCAAACACTGTTCTCTTAATTCTTGGTATAAGAGTTTAATAACTCCTCCTAAAGTATTTGCAGTTTCTTCTGGTCTTAATTCCCATAATCTATTAATCTTCGAATTAAGTGGATAAGGTAGTTTATCTATAAAGATATATTTATATATTTCCTTAGTTTCTTCATCCAATGGATAATAATATTTTTGATATTCGCAGATGAAACTTTCAATCTGGCACATATCACAAATCTGCATTCTATTTAAATGTGATTTAGCATTTTCAAGTAGAGTTTTGTTTGTCTTTTCTCTTTGTTCCATTAGATTATATCCTAAAAATTATTGATGTATTAGTGTCGTTATTAATTTAACATAATATGAGCTGGTGTCAACCATTCTCCCAAATCTAATCCAGTCCTCATCTTTAATTCCTACTAAAAACTTTTGTACATTTCCAGACGTTTTAAATGTTACAAAGTTCTTGGTTTCTAAAAAGTTTAACTGTTTAAATCTTTCATCAGTCAAGATCATTAATATTATTTCATTAGTCCATTTTAATAAGACTTCTTCTTTATTTCTTATACAATCAAGGTCAAGTATATTTCCTATATTATTATATCGAGGTTTAAATTCTTCTTGAATTTGTGTCCATTTATTATTATTTTTTCTTGCGTATCCTTTATTATACATAGTTTCTTCATATTTATCCCAAGCTCCTTCGGGTGTATATTTATATTCTTTCCATTTTCTTTTAGGGCTTTTTCCACTATATTCTCCTTTTTCCATTCTTATATGGTTTTCTTCAGATTCTGAAGATGAACTATAGTTTAAAATTATTTCTTCATTTTCATCATTTTCTGTATCTTTTTTATTAATCTTTTCAATTTTGTGTATTTCATTATTTTATTCTTCAACAATCTTAAGTTGCTCTAGTAATTGTTGTATTTCTTCTAAATCATTTGATTTTCTTAATGTTTCCATGTATTCATTCTTTATCCTCTCCATGAAGATACGGGTGTAGGTATTCTTGATGATTCTTGGTTTTGTTCTTGCTTAATTATTATTTTATTTAAGTCCCTTGTTTCCAAAATTTCTTCTAATTCCTTTTTTGTTATACATCTATTATTTTCTTCATGATTTAAAAGATTTTCTAGTTGTTCTAGAATAATTTTTATTTTAATAATGTCTTCATTTTCTTCTATTTTTTTTCCTCTGCTAATATTATTTAATGTTTCTTTAATATTTCTTATTTCATTTTGTCCTTTTTGTACCCTATCACAAGTCTAATTTGCGATTTTATCTGTATTTTCAATTAGTTGAATGATTTTTTTATTTATCTCTTTCATTAGTTTTTCTAATTCTTTGAATCCTGATTCTATTTCTTCGGATAACCCCATTATCCTATATAATTTTCTAATTCTTGTTTTAATCTTTTTATTCTTTATCCAACTAATTCTTGTTGGTGAATAACATGATTATTTTGTTCTAATTTTTCTAATATTTTTAAGGATTTTCTTAACTCGTAAATACTTTGTTTTATTGTTAAAATTCTATTCAGTATTAAAATAATGCTTTTGTAATAGTTTTATACTATATACGATGTCCAAGCGTCGGAGGTTTGTGTTCGTTTAGCATTAGCCTTTGCCTAAACCCATATCACATTGAATTCCTTTCCTATTAGATCATGGGCCCACATGCAATAATCAAATCATGTTGACCAAACCTACAAGTAACTATTCCAATTTGACTTTTATTTCACTTTGGTCGTGGCCCCCACTACAAGTCCATGCTCTGGTTCATTTCAAAAAGGCCATATTGCCTTTGTAATTCACATTACGTGAATTCCTATATTAATCAAGGTTTTTAAAATCGGACTGGACTGGCCGGTCCGACCGGGAACCGGTACCTTGGCCGGTCCGGTCAGATGCCAAAACCGGCCAGATGTCGAACCGGCTAAAAAACCGGTGAACCGGTTAAAAACCGGCTAAACCGGCTAAAACCGGATACAGACCGGTCTGCTCCGGTTCTCGAAATATGCAGAACGACGCCGTTTTTGCAACCCTAAATTTTAAGGGTTTTACTGTTTTAGTCTTTCACAAATCACAATCTCAGTTCTCAGACTCATCTCTTCCCCTTCGACCCTGCCTCTGCTCTGCCGAACCTGCCTGGCTGCCTCTGCTTCGGTGCTTCCCTGTTCGTTTCGTCATCGCCAGCCTCACGTGATCACGTCCCTGCGTTATCCGGCGAGGTTGCTGCGTTCTCCGGCGAGGTCCCTGCGTTCTCACGTCCCTGCGTTCTCCAATAGTCCAATGTCGAATGAGTGTTGAAGGGAAAATGGGAAATGGCGCACTGCTGCAGTATAGGCTAGCACATGCGGCTGCTATGCAGCCTGTGCTACCTTTTTTGGCTTTTTGCTTTTAGCTTTAGGGTTTTAATTATTAGTGGGCTATTGGGCCACCGTGGATCACAAAAATAATATGAATATTTATTCTGACTGTGGGCTGGTGGTAGATTTTGGGTTTGTTTTTCCTATGAAGATGATTTTAATATATATCTTTATATTTATTTAGTTTAATTTCAAAATAAAAAAATTGTGCTTAATAATTTTAGTTGTTATGTTGTTTTTTTTATTTAATATTGTTATAAATATTATATTAAAAATTAAAATAATATTATTTAATTATAACCGGTTCAACCACGGTTCAACCTCGGTTGGACCATTGAACCTCGAACCGCTGCCTTCACCGGTTCGATGACCGGTCCGGTTTTGTAAACCTTGATATTAATTGACATGGGACCAAGATTGTGTAGCTTCTTGTGAGTCGTTGGCAGATTTGCTTCTAATGTGGATTTTCCAATAATTCCATTTGAAAATCAATCTCTCACGTGGGCCACCATTTAAATGTAAGATATTTCAATCCGTTTCTTTTAATGTAATTTTTATTCACATTCAATTTGATTTGGATCCAATCTTTTATCTCAATGTTAGTTGAATTATCTTTTAATCATAATAATCCAACTCCAAATTGATTTGGACTCAAAACTATCATGTGAGCTCCTGTACCATTTACTTCACGTGAATCTGGCTGCAAGTAGATTTTAACATTCGCGGGGCGAGACAGAATGCTCTCAGATTTCCTGTGTCTGGCTCGCGGGATGAATCCTTGCTCACGGGGCGAGCCAGAAAGATCCCAATACCTTGCTCAGCATCAGCTCTGGCTCGCATGGAGAGTGCTGGTCTCGTGGGGCGAGACCTTGAAATTTCCCTTTTTCTTGTTTTCTTCAATTTTCCAAATTTCCTTAAGCTTCACTTTTAACCTCAAAATAAAAGTAACATTAAATGCTTTATTTGACACAAAATTATCCAAAATATCCTAAAAACTATTTGAGAGACTCAAAATATTGCTCGAGGACAATTAAAGCCAAATTTGGGCTAAAACGAGATTAAACTCGAATATTTAGCACAAAAACCATGACCTTACTAGTTATAAAACTAGATAAGCCAGAGGCTTATCACAAGTCTTGTGAGCAATGTCAGAAATATGGCCATATACAAAATGTTCCAGCCAATGAGTTGCATTTTATCGTCAAACCTTGGCCATTCAGAGGATGGGCCTTAGATTTAATTGGCCAAATACACCCTTCTTCGTCGAAAGGACATCAATTCATTTTGGTTGGAGTTGATAACTTCACTAAATGGGTAGAAGCAGTTTGCTTTAAAGCAGTCACCCAACAAGATGTAATTGACTTCATAGAAAATCACATTGTTTGTCGGTTTGGTATACCGTAAACTTTGACAACTGATCAAGGGTCAGCTTTTACTGGCAAGAAAATCATAGAATATGCTTGTTCTAGGCATATAAAAATACTTACGTCCACTCCATACAATGCACATGCCAATGGCCAAGTCGAGGCTATAAACAAAATTATTATTGACCTTATTAAAAAGCATGTGGGTCGACAGCCTAAAAATTGACATAACACTCTTGATCAAATACTACGGGCATATAGGAATTCACCTAGACAGTCCACAGGGACATCACTATATATACGAGCACGATCCTGTATTACCTGTCGAAATCAATCTTCAATCAACCCGCATTCAAAGGCAAGATGACTTGCCTGTCGACCAATATTGGAATGCAATGTTGGACGAATTGGATGAGTTAAGTGATGAAAGGTTGGTTGCATTGGAGAACTTGATCTGACAGAAATAAAGAATTGCAAAATTCTATGATAGTCGAGTTAAGTTTAAATCATTTAAAGTGGATGATTTAGTGTGGAAGGTCATTTTGCCCATGGATGAAAGCTGTCGAGAATATGGCAAATGGCCACCTAAGTGGGAAGGACCATTTAAAATTTCTAAAGTCTTTTCTGGGAATGCATATGCACTCGTCGATGTCAATACAGTCTTGAGAATCAAGTCAATTAATGACAGGTATTTGAAGAAATACAAACTGACGATGTTAGAAGTAAATATTGACAACGAGTAAAACAAATGAAAATTTTATTCATTAATTTGGCAATACAATCATATATATTGTCGAAAATACAAATTGTCAATCTAAGCTAAGTCATTCCTAAAAGTAACTAAGAGTCTAAGACCCTGATAAGTTTGATACGCTTTTCCCTTGTGCTATTCGACAATGCTACAGTGTACCCCAATTTGTTGAAGCTTCATTCCCACTTGATGAGGTTTCATCTGCTTCATATATCGAGAGTGCGTAGAGGTACAGAGAGGGGCACTGGCACGAGTAGATCTCACCATCATTTAGCATAGAAGGTTGTGGTTGCTATGGTGTGGTAAAGATGACACCAAGAGAGAACAACCACCTTCCAGGATGAAGATGATGGAACTAGAACAAGATGCACTCATTCTGTTGCCAGATTGCCTTATCCCCGGATGTGCAACGAGGTCACCTCTAGATGTTACGTTGGTTGCTGACCTCCACTACGCTCGTTATGTTGGTTACTGACCTTCACTAAGAGTATGACCATTAAGACAGACTTTAGTCTGAGGTTCGAAGGTGATAAGGTCAGGCTCCCATGGCGGAAGCAAGAGGAATAAAGAAAAGCTTGTTATGGATGGGGGCATATTTCGTTGGAAGTAAAAATGTTCAAGTATAAAAATGTTTGATTAGCAAGCCTTGCTATTTATAATTGTCCTTGAGAGATAAGAAATTAAATGCGAGGAGTTTACCAATGTTTTGAAACTTATCACAACATTAATTATGATTCGGCAAGAATGAGTTATGAAATTCATTGGGAACAAATGGACGAATCAAACGATAAATGATAAAGAAAACGTGTAGATAAGCCAAAAGTCATGTTCATTGAAAAATATGACAAAGAAAGTGTCAGAAATTACAAAATTGAGCTGACAGAAAGAAGAATTACAATAGTTAATTCTTGTCTAAGCTAATATCAAGGGACAACTGATCCCATGCAAAAGCAAGATCAACCTTGTCAGCAACAGCATCATCATATTTAGGCAGTAATGCGCGGAGTTTGCCAACCCCAATTTCAGCTTTTTGGCCAAGTTGTACAGATTCGTCATCAATGGCCTTAACCTTGTCTCTACTTTTCTCCAAAGCCTTGTCAAACTTGGTACACTTTTGAACTGTCAATTCAATCTCTGCCAACAACTTTTTCCGATACTCCAG
This sequence comes from Sophora flavescens, assembly GCA_030762895.1. Classification (NCBI taxonomy): domain Eukaryota; kingdom Viridiplantae; phylum Streptophyta; class Magnoliopsida; order Fabales; family Fabaceae; genus Sophora; species Sophora flavescens. The sequence continues at coordinate 181,722,722 of CM061062.1, read as the reverse complement.
GAGAGTTTCTTTGGTATGAGATCCGGTAGAGATAAGTTCCAGTTCCTTCTGTTTGGAAGCCTCAAGATCTTGGAACTTAGCCAAATGTTTGTCCTTAGTTTTTTCCTCTTCCTCATAAGAAGGAATGACAGAAGTCTTCCCCTCTAACTTGTCAGAAAGCCGCTCCCAAAATTTATAGATCGAAAGAAAGTGGGTACGACTAGACATGGGAAGATTGGAGTGATTTCTTTGATCAGTCTTGACAATTCTTGCTGGATGCCAACATTAGAGCAAAGAGTGTTGAAGGAATTGTCAAGAAGAGCTTTGAGATCATGCATGAGATTGACGACTCAAGAATCACTGGAATCATATTGAGTTGACTAAGAGATGGTAGAATATGTTGATTCTTTTCGACTAACTTCGGCCAGCATGTTAATCCAAGTGTTAAAATGAAGAGCCGGTTTGGGTTCAGGAGATTTCATGGTTGGAGGTTTGATTGGAGGTGGAGGAAGAATGACATGAATTTTTTCAGCCAGTAAAGCCTCCATGTCGACATCTTCATCTGGAATTTCAATCACGACAGCAGCTTCAACTGGTTTGTCTGCTACAGGAGTTCGAATTGGAGTGGTTGAAATGTGTTATTGAGAACTGGAGGGAATTTCCTAATTGGATTTGGGATTTGGAATATTTTCTATCAAAGCCTCACCTTCAGGAGCCATACTTTCTAAGTTTCCTTCAACCTGATAAGCAAAATGACTTGCACCTCTGGATCAAGTTGATTTCCTTGTTCAATAGTTTTGTTGACAATTTCCCGGATGGTCATCGAGTCTTCAATTTAAGAGTTTTTTTTCCTAATATGGGAAATAGAAATGAGATATAGATGTAAGATAAAAACAAGTGACGAGACGAGAAAAATACCATATTGGAATATGAAGACACTAAGTCGATGTCTATTCTTGTCTTCTTTGTTGCTTGAATAGGTCGGGCAATTTTCTTATTCTGTCCAAGTGAAAAGGAGAGAATGTGAACAAGTAGATATGATCTGACGGACCAATCATAAGAGTCAAAATTTTACCTTGGATGGATTAAAAGTATAATTTTTGGATGAGCCAGCAATAATGTCTTCTGGTTTAGATGGAGTTTTAACCTTGGCAGCATCAGAGTCTGCTGAAATCGAAGAACTTTTGACAGATTTTGATTTTTTGTAAGGAGAGTCAGAAACTGGAGCTTTCCCACTTGGTCCCTTTAACTGTTTGAGGCTTAGGGACAGAAGCTTTGGTCGACCGTGATCCTTTCTTGGCAGGCTTGGCCTACACAGGAATCACATCTTCATTTTCGTCATTGTTATCTTCAGATATTTCTTCTGCTGACACGTCAGCCTTGGATTTACCAGGAAGTGGTTTGTCAAGAGGAACACCTGTCAATGAAAATAGGAATAAGTTGATTGTCAGTGAGGAAGAAAAGAAACTAGATACTTGTTTGACAGATAAGTACCTGGGTTATAAGTTAGTATTCATGAAAAGAATGTAAAGTCGTCATCAGGTTGGAGAAACCGACGAGCAAAGGTAACTGGATTTGGATTTTCAAAAGGGTCAACATAAGCACTTACGCTTTCTAAAAAGATTAAGTTACCTTCCTTCGTTAGTTTCCCTCGATGTGAATAAGCTAAACCAAAAGGTGCACAAGGAATGGGCACAGGATTAGGAAAATGAGCCTTTAAGATGTCAAAATATTCTTTGGTCATATTGGGATTTCTCGATATTTGGCAAGTCTTTCAGATTCCTTATTATCATGCTTCATTTTGGCTTTAGCTAAAACACTATTTACATGACGAACCATATCATATGGTCTCATGGGATTCCACTTGATTTTGTAATATTTCTCAAAAGCTCGAATTTCTTTCCGAAGTTCACCTTGATTTTTTGATGCTGGATCATGATCCTGTGTAGAAGAATCATCACCATTACCAGCAACGTCTTCAATACGACTCAAGCAAACTTTTAGACTTGGATGATAATTGGAATAATAATCATTCCACCAGTCAAGAAAGCTTTGAGTTGCTCCATGAAAGATAAAAAATGGGTCAAGCTGTAAGAAAGCCCTGTGAGCTTTATCTTCGTCACTGATGGTCACAATATATTCATATGTTGGGGCCTCGACATTGATAAAGTGGTCATCCGGGTTTGATGAGTAAGGAGCAGGAATGGATTGACAAAAACCAAGCTGACAAGTAGTGGTATGGGGTAAATGGAGGTAGATTCGATGGGTTTTATAACCAAGACCATCGATAAAAATGACTCTCTGACAAAGGAAATTGGCCCAAATTGATTCATTGGACTTGGAAATAGAGGTACTCAGCTTGGTAAACCACTCTGGACCATACTTTCGGTCAACAAAATGAGTAAAATTGACTTTTGAGGAAGTGGACGAAAGGGAATGAAAATTTTTGAAGTAGAACTTGAAATTGGCAGTCTCATCTTTTGGTAAAGACTCAGCAGAAACATAACTGTTGTTTTGGCTTCAAAGACTCAAGAGGGGGGGGGGGGGGGGGTGAATTGAGTTTTCAAAAATTCTTCTTTTCGAAAACTTTACTTTTCAAATCAGAGTTGCCTCGGGATCTTTTACAAAAACAGTGAAGGGCTTTTTATGAAATCTTGAATAGAAGGTGATGAGGTGAATTAGTTCCGAAAGATAAATTAGTGCTTCTGTCACTTTAGTGGACGATCGCTTCTGTCACTTGTGTGGACGAGCGCTTCTGTCACTTGTGTGGACGAGCGCTTCTGTCACTTTAGTGGACGAGCTCTTCTGTCACTTTAGTGGACGAGCGCTTCTGTCACTTGTGTGGACGAGCGCTTCTGTCACTTTAGTGATTGAATCAAACAGTGATTGAATCAAACAGAAAGAAATTCAGTTTCAAAACTCAGTAATAACAAAATACAAAAACTGATTAAACCTTTAAAGATTAAGAACAAGTTATGCAAGTTTCAGATACAAGCATCAACAATCAAGAGCATACTTGCAGGTTTCAGTTTCAGTGATTAAGAAACAGAAATTAAGCTATTTGAATTTGATCACATATGATGCAAGATTCAATTCAAATATTGATCCGTGAGAATAGAATTGAATACACAATTATTATTACAGTTACTCAAGGTTCAACACTGATTATGCAGAACAAGAACTGATATCAATTGAAAACTTAGAACATCAAGATCACAGTTATATGCGCAAGATAGAAATTAAAGAGTTTGAGTTTAGAGATACCACATAACCAGATTTATCCTAGTTTAGTCACCACCACCGTGACCTACATCCGGTCCCCACTCCACCTGTGGGTTTTCACACACTAACACAACAAGCTTTAGCCATGTAGCTTGAAAAACATTTACACCGCAGAGAACTCCTTCACCTCGAGATACCACACTCTTGTGAAAAACCTCAATGTTCTTCCTTAGGGATTCCTCACCCTAATCACACAGAGAGACTCCCTCTCTCTTTACAATCAAATAGAACGAAAAATTGATTTCTAACTCTCAATAGTCAGATATACAAATTGAAGCACTTATGAAAATTGAAACACTCTTTTTCAAAATGAAGCTCAAGAAAGATGATGAATGATTTTCACAATTGATCTCTCAAATTGATTTCGTGTAATTCTGATATGTTATGATATATTTCTTATTTAAAAGTGTTCCTTTGATCCCTCTATATATAGGAAACAAGTTATAGCCGTTGGGATCAATCAAAACAGATTTGGGTCTGATAACAAAATCTGTTTTCTTGATTCTGGTTCTTGAACAGGGGTTGAGTACATGGCAGTATTAACCAATTTCATACTGATAGTTTTGATAGTTTCTCAAAATCTTGAACTTGGTTAATCCATTAGTACACCTATTCAATACATCTATGTATTGAATCAAGAACCTTAAATTCATTTGTCAGTTACAGTAGCAGACATACATCCATTGATTACATGGCTGCACCTGACAAATAATTTTCTTATTTCCAAAACCATTTTCATTAACAAACTTATTCCTTTTAATGCAGGTTATGAAAATTGATTTTCTTCATGCATCTTTTTAGTTGAGCTATCTTGTGACTAAGAGATTTCTTTCTCTTACAAATCATCTAACACTTAAATCTAAAATTCTCCTTTAAGCTTGGTCATGATGATCCTTTGATCTTTCACTTTGCTCTTTTGATTTCTACATGCAGCTCCTTGATTCCTTCAAGTTCTTCCTTGAATATTTTCCTTGAATTTGCTTAATGAACTTGTTGATCACTGCTTGATACCTGTCTTTGCAATTTGACACTAAAACACTTGCGCACACATTAAATTGTATTTGTCATATATCAAAATCTCTAAGTCATTGAGTCTTACAAACTCCCCCTTTTTGATTATGACAAATATTCTAACAAATTATAAGATCAGAGTATAAGTGTAGCAGAAGCTAAGTGTTTTTGACAGATTTATATCATGGTACCAGAGAAGGAAAAAAAATTTATCAGAAGCAGAATTTCATTACTCCCCCTTAATCATGTAAGCTCATAAGCTCCCCCTCAACATATGCATGTATAATTTGTTATTATCCCCTTTCTCTATATCATACTTTTCCCTCCCCCTTTTAGCATCATCAAAATGGTAAAGAAAAGAAACATTCAAAGCAATAGAGAAGGCAATCATTTAAACATTCAAACATAGCATAAAAAATTGTTCATGATAGAGGGATAGGTGTAGGGACAAATAAAAAAAGCGCATCCATCTAAAATTGTTCCTTTTGAAAATAAGCGCGTCCATCTAAAATTGTTCCTTTTGAAAATAAGCGCGTCCATCTTGGCACGTTAGCAGACGGAAGTACTAAAAACACAAAGTAACCTAGTAGACGAGCTCCATATGCCATGTCATTGGATGAAGCTTCTCATTAAGTTCTTAGCAAGTCCAAAGGCTTGTGTGGACGAGCAGAATTAGAATCTTGTGTATTCTGAGTTTATCAGACTAAAAACACAGGAGATCCATTCCTGATCAAATCTATTTCTTCTGAAACTCTCTTCAAATCATTCATAGATATTCCAAATCAAATCATACAAGAATCAGAGCATATTTACACAAAGATACAGTCATATAAACAGTTTCTTTAGAGATTAGATATAGGATTGATCGATTATGCCCAATTCTGTTCTAATGAAAAAGAAGTTTTCCTTGTTCAAGGGCTTAGTAAAAATATCAGCAAGTTGTTTAGTTGTATCAACATATTCACTCTCAATTTCTCTACTTTGAATGAAAGTTCTTATGATAGAGATCATGTTCAAAGTTAATTGTTGCATAGCAAGCAAAACAAATCATTCAAGGCTTCATCAATTTTCTTAGATTCAATTTGTGAAACAAAAGCCATATGATTATTCCAAGATTGATCAAATAACTTTAATACAACATTGTAGACATGTTATACAATGACATATAAGTCAACACAAAGATTCACAATCATACATTAATAATGATAATTAGAAAACATATTCAATCAATATTATTTCTTTATTGTTACCCATTTTGTGTTTGGAGAAGGCTCTATATCATGATTCCAATTTTTGCTCTTGACCTTCCACCACACCTATAAAACAGAATTTCATGTTTGTGCTATAGGTACCCAACTTTTCTTGGGTCCTTCATGGTTAGAGTATGATAAAGTTCCTTTTGGAACCCATATTTGCCTTATCTGCAATGAATAATTATTTCTCAAATTCCAGAAAGCACCTTTTCTATTGCAATAATGACATCTAGCATATTGTGAGGCATTAGCATAATGAGAAATATGAAACTTTCTAAATGTTTTTGCCTTTCTCTCAATTTTGTACACTACATCAACTTGGTTTTTCATTTCTTTTTGTTGTCCAAGTAATGCATTCAAGTTGTCTTTATCACTGCTAATTCTAGATAGATCACCATTTAAATGATTTATATGTTTCTCCAACTTAGGACAATTATCACATATAGGTGGTTCCAAAACAGTAGCCAATCTTTCTTTTACAACACAATTTTCTATTTTTAATTCATCTAGCACTTTGTTTAAAACAGAATTTTTCTCTTCTAGGCATGTGATGGTTTTCTTAGACTTAATTAGCAATCTAGCAAGTCTAATGGATACTTTATGAAGTTCTTCAAAAGCATTTTGCAATTCATCATAAGAAGGTAATTCATCAAGGTTAGAATCATTTACCTCATCATCTTCTTTATGAAGATGAGCAGTTAAGCACAAGTTTGATTTTTCATCATTGGAATTGTAACGACCAAAAAAAAAAAGACTGGTTTTCCCTTTTAGAGAGAAAACATGGAGTCGCCACCAACTTTATTTAATTTTAGGGAAGTTGGAAAACCCTTTAGGAAAAAGCTTTGGGTTCGGGAGTCGATTATGTCTAGGGAAGGCATGGAGACTTAACCCCACGACACCCTAGAACATCCATAAAAAGGTTACCCAAAATTATTTGCATAAATTATTAATAACTTTGAAAATATTTGTTTTACCCAAGAATCGTTTTTTAAGAAAGAAACATCTTTAGATGTGAAACTTTTGATTGAACCTATGTGAGGTTGAACATGGCACGTAAGTTCACAGAGCAACCTCAAAATCTGAAGGGTTGAACATGACACTTGTCATAGGGCAACCCAAAAAATAAGATTGTTTTAATCAAGTGATCATCCTCTATTTTTATGTAAAATAAACGATTTTACCTCTTGAAAATAGGACAGAAATGAAACGTAGAAATGAAACTTTTTTACTAACTTAATCAGTGAGCAGAGGCACAGAAAAATAAGAATGTCAAGAAAAACTTATGAATGATATCAACAAAGAACAAGGATTACCAAATGAGAGCAGAATAACAATGACTTTATTTCCACCCAGTGGAGAGATTTCAAGATCAAAACCTTTACATTTCAATCTCACTTACTCTTTTAACTCTTCCTTCTTAACCACTCTAATAATAGAGAAGAGAAAAGAAACTCAGATTTCTAATCTCTTTTCTTCACAAAGAAAAAAATGTTAGACAAAATCTCTCTCTTCTTCCTTACTCTTTGTATCTTTCCTCTCTATCTCCTCTATGATTTTTTCCCTAAAAATCCTCTCCTTTCCCCTCAAAATCCTCTCCTCTTTTTTTCCTAAAAATCCTCTCCCCCCTTTTATAGATGGAGGAGAGGGCTTCATGCTTCTTCTTACCCAGTGGCTTCAAGGTTAGTCTTCACGAAGTCCGGGGCTTGGGTAGTTCTGAGCAGAAGTAGCGTGTGTCCAGAAGGGGGCAGCGCGAGTAGTGGAAATGAGGTGATTTGATGTGAAGGTTGCATGTTTGAAGAGAGCAGGAGATGGAGGGTTTGTCCGATGTGTAAGATGGTTTTCTAGGGTTAGGAGTGGGGTTGCTAGGTTAAAACGAGGGAGGGGATGAGGAAGAAGAAGGACCAATGGGTAGAGGAGGAAAATAGGTCTTGTCTGATGTGTAAAATAGGGTTTTTTAGGGTTAGGAGAAGTAACTCAATCTCCTTTCCATTTTTGTTAATTGTCCTCTTCTCCTTCTTTTCTTCGTCCTTTCTTCATTACATTCTTCTTCTTCTTTCTTTATTCTTTAGCCTTCAGCCTGAAAATAAAACTGCAGTGGACGGAATCTCTTCGTCCAACAAAAACTTAGACATGCAAAAGTAGATATACACGGGACGGGCCTCCTCGTCCAACAAAAAAAATAATTGCAGTGGACGGAACCTCCTCGTCTAACAGAAAATAAATAATTGAAGCGGACGGAACCTCCTCGTCCAACAGAAAATAAATAATTGAAGTGGAATGGACTGGACGGGACCACCCCGTCCAACAGCAAGTGCAATGGACTGGATGGGACCACCCCGTCCATTGGCAAGCGCAAGGGAATGGATGGGATTACCCCGTCCATTGGCAACTGCAAGGGACTGGACGGGACTACCCCGTCCAACAGCAAGTGCAATGGACTGGACGGGACCACCCCGTCCATTGGAAAGTGCAAGGGATTGGACGGGACTACCCCGTCCAACAGCAAGTGCAATGGACTGGACGGGACCACCCCATCCATTAGCAAGTCCAATGGAACGGACGGGACCTCCCCGTTCGACAGCAAGTGGAATGGACTGGACGGGACCACCCCGTCCAACAGCAAGTGCAATGGACTGGACCGGACCACCCCGTCCATTAGCAAGTGCAAGGGACTGGATGGGACTATCCCGTCCAACAGCAAGTGCAATGGACTGAAAGGGACCACCCCGTCCATTAGCAAGTCCAATGGAATGGACGGGACCTCCTCGTCCGACAGCAAGTGGAATGTAATGGACGGGACCACCCCGTCTATTAGAAAGTCCAATGTAATGGACGGGACCACCTCGTCCGACAGCAAGTGGAATGGACTGGACGGGACCACCCCGTCTATTAGCGAGTCCAATGTAATGGACGGGACCTCCCCGTCCGACAGCAAGTGGAATGTAATGGACGGGGCCACCCCGTCTTTTAGCAAGTCCAATGTAATGGACGGGACCTCCCCGTCCGACAGCAAGTCCAATGTGATGGATGGGACCTCCCCGTCCGACAGCAAGTGGAATGTAATGGACGAGACCACCCCGTCTATCAGCAAGTCCAATGTAATGGACGGGACCTCCTCGTCCGACAGCAAGTGAAATGTAATGGACAGGACCGCCCCATCTATTAGCAAGTCCAATGCAATGGACGGGACTACCCTGTCCAACAGCAAGTGCAATGGTTTGGACTGGACCGTGTCCAACTACAAGTTAATTATGAGCCCCCTCCATTCTTTATTATTTTCTTTTTCTTCTTTCTCTCTTCACTATTATTATTAGTCTCCTTGAAGCATAATATCATAAAAATAGAATAAAAGACGGACAAAATGAGTGTTCACAGTTGCCCCTCTTTACTTGTTGCATACTAGAAGACATGATTAGTCATGACTTCTCATGTATTGTAGTAAAGGACAAGTAAAGAAAATGAACACATATTTTGTCCGAAAAACATGAGGATCTCAGAAGAAAACCTTGCAGTTTGAAAATAAAATTGTAGTGGACGGAACCTCCTCGTCCAACAGGAGAAAAAAAAAATACAGCGAGCCTTAGAGCTTGAAAATAAACATGCAATGGATGGAACCTCTTCGTCCAACAGAAAACCAAATGTGCAACGGACGGAACCTCCTCGTCAACAGAAAAGTAAATATGCAATGGACGGAACCTCCTCGTCCAACAGAAAAAAAATGTAGCGAGCCTCGGAGCCCGAAAATAAACTTGCAATGAGCCTCAGAGCTCGAGAATAAACTTGCAGTGAGCCTTAGAGCTTGAAAATAAAAATGCAGTGAGCCTTAGAGCTCGAAAATAAAATTGCAGTGGACGAAACCTTCTTCGTCCAACAGAAAATTAAATATGCAATGGACGGAACCTCCTCGTCCAACAGAAAATTAAATGTGCAGTGAGCCTCAGAGCTCGAAAATGATTTTGTAATGAGTCTTTAGAGCTCGAGAATAAAGATGCGGTGAGCCTCAGAGCTCGAGAATAAAATTGCAGTGAGCCTTAGAGCTCGAAAATATTCAATCAGTCATGAGAATCCCTTCCTTTTGAGGACAACGGAACCAAATGCCCAATGGGAAAAACTTCCACCAACCAAACCCTTGTTCTCCGGCCACTCTGGGACTAGGATTCACTCATTCTTTTAACAACATTGGTCACCCAAGAACCTGATAACTTATGAGGTGGATGTTACGTTTGTCCTCCCAAGCTTATTTGCATCATTTTTGTCGTCTAGTGCATGCTACCTCTTCCATTGAATTTGAAGTATTGAGTCCTTTTGGTTGAGTCCTTTTGGTTCAAACCATTCATTGGTACTACCATTAGAATTATCAAATCATACCATTAAACTTGTATTTACTTTTATTGGGACATGACCATAGTGATTGAACATGAGAGCGAACACGACAGGGGAGTGTGAAAGAAAAGCCTCTTGCCTTAATACGAGAATTTAATTTGTTAAGAGACAATAACGATGAGAGCAAAATTACAAAAGGGATCATGAAGGATTAAAGACAAAGATAAGCAAAGAAAATTACGAGAATCACATAAAATTTGCCCCAGTGTTGGTCCTTTGTTTTTCATTTAATTGATTCCCCTAGCCTCTTGATGACACAGATCTTGGCTTCTGTTTCTGATTCCTCAAACACACCTTCTTTGATCATTCCTAAACAATTTTGCCCCAGTTTACTCAGTCGGATAAAATTGCCCCAGTGTGGTGAGTGCTTGCAGAAATGTTGGACCATATCCTCCTCCTAGGCTGTCTTTGCAGGTTTTCAGCCTAAGGTTTCTTTGCCCTAACTTTTGCCTAGGCTGCCCTTTCGGGTTTTCAACCTAGCGGGCCTTTTCTCTTCTTTTGTTTTCATTGTGTTTTGCCCTAACTTT